>JAVIAB010000051.1:50831029-51171029 GCA_032433765.1 Megaustenia siamemsis
CCGTTATCTTGATTTATTTTTCCGATTCTTTTTCATTGTTTCTCTACACATCTTTCTCTTTGACTTTGCATCTCAATCTGCTTTAATTATTCTCTCTATCTTTCTGCTTCTATCTATCACGGACTTTAGTCTTCTGCCCCCTTATTCTCTTTATATTTCGTTCAGGGATTTATTATTCATATTCATCCAAACTCATAAAATCGCCACCTGAAGAAAAACTATAAAGCGCTAGATCTCAAAGGGCACTGTGTCGTTTTACTGACATATTTATAGGCTGACATTAGTGGTAAAGGAATTCTGCAAGTTCACAACAACCTGTTTGTATAAGAAGACCATTGACTGACATAAGGTCCTGTACCTTATAACGAAACCTGCTTGACAGGGTTTTAATGCAGGACATTCTTTGGCTTGACGACTTTAGCTGAATTTAGCATTCATACCACGAGTTTAGATTGGAATGTCATTATTGGTATGTAATATTTAGCCTAGTAGTTCCCAATTTGGGCCCCATTAGGGGGCTCATATATAAACCGAAGTTAAATTGTTTGCAGTAAATGTAGAAAATATTTTGGGAGCACCGAAATGAGCCTCATGTCTATGAATCGTATTTTCTGTTAACTGAAATGGAAATCTTAAATCGACATAAATTAGATGTCATTAAACCGAATGTATCACTGGCTACCGTTCAGATTCTAAAGTCAAGAGAAGAATTTATTAGAGATTTATGACCTAAGTAGGCCTACGCCTGCCCGCACTAAGATTGTCAAGTAGTTATTTCTCTTTAACGATCAAGTTGTTTCATGCTTGTGTGAAAGCTACACACAGACACAATAAATAAATTGCTTTACCCATAACAAAGAATGCCGCGTGATTCCTTACCAGAAAAAGTATATATTAAAAGAGGAGAAGGAAGAAGAGCAAAGTGGCAAGCCCAGAGTAAAATCGACAGACAACATCAAAGAAGAACTACAACAACATCAATTGACACGAAGTAAAGCCGCAAAAAGGCAAGAACCAGAACTTTGTATTTCCTTTCGACACCCGAAAGGGCACAAGAGGAATGGAAAATAAAAATAAAAAAGTATGGCACAAAGCACAAGATTGATATGTGTGTACGCCTCCACACATGCCAAACATAACAGTGAAACGAACAACATTTAAGCTATAGAAGTCAACGACTTATATCTGACTGATGATGTGGGGATTAGTAATCTAGAGCTGATGAGCGTCCTACTGTACTAACACAATCTAACTAATCTGACCAAGGGACCAGAGATCGAAGCTGTTACCCTAAACCTTTTATTTATTAACAGAAAAGACGTGCTGAAGTTTGATGTGATGTGTTGAAAGGCGCTGATATATCAACTTGCTGTGTAAACAAAGACGTTTACTGCCACGCCCACATTTTAAGTATGGACGACGAAGATTCGAAGAAAACTAATCTAGGGAGGGAAAATACAAGCTAAAAGAGGGAGAGACAGACGAAGACTAACATTGACTAGTAACATCAAAAGATGGACAAGTCGGTCAATGGTAAACTGCACTAGGAAAGCAAAAGAGAGCGGAATGACGCTCCATGGTAGCCAACCTTCTATGCGGAGACGGCATTCAATGATGATGATGACGAAGATTAGTAATCGTTGCGAACGCAGAAAATTAATTATAATTATACTCGTAATAATAATGTTCCTAATTATAAATATACTCGTAATAACAATACTTGTAATTATAATTATACTCGTAATAATAATGTTCGTAATTATAATTATACTAGTAATAATATGTTCGTAATTATAAATATACTCGTAATAATAATGCTCATATTATTATCGCAATTATTCAAATCATTAGGTGGCGAGGAGAATCTTATGGAATGAAAGAGGCAAGGTAGGCACGTTTGGGACTCACTGAGCCAGACAAAGTTGTTTGATAAATGGGCTTTGTAAATATGTCATAAAAGACCTGCATTTTAATTTGTATTACAATTCTCCACCGATAGGCATAAACACATATTTACATTTTAGGAGTATTATATTTGATAAAGAAAGTTTCTGATCATTGCTCCTGAGCATATCCGTGAGATACTCGATTTTTCTCATGAAAACTGTGACTTCATAGCAGTGATTCTCATAATGTGATTTACATAAGTTTGGGAGTTGTTGAAGCTATGGTTGCGTCTGTTAAGAATATCATGTTTTACCCTTGGTTTGGTTCAACAGTGTTGTTATTTATCAATTCAAACAGTCTTTGTGCTGAAAGAGGAAAACACTTTGTTATGTTCTGTAGCACGATCATCATAGTGTGGCCCACACTGTGTATTTCGGTCGTTACTTGCAGAGCGTCCATACAGACTTTCGAGCACAACTTAAACATTATACCACATTAAGCAGAGAGAACGAATGAATGTACTGCATAAACTATTCTACGCCACAAATGATTGGGAACCAGCTAAGGCCTAAAGTGAAACATCTTGCTTGTGACTCTTATCGGTCTAGACGTTCATTGCTGGAGAAAAATCTTTAACTTATCATTCCATATGGTCCCGAAGTGTATTGCTTGGCTAGACCTATAACGCTTTATAAACCTTGTCCTAGGACGCGGCTTATCCACTTCCATTGTCTCATTATTTTCACTGTGTGCATTTAGTCTTCGTTGCACATGTTACTAATTTTTCGTTGCTGATTTGTACAACATCAAGACAATATTCATGTATTTTCCATCTTCGGACATTTGCTACAACTTAGCGGTGGTACCAAACGTAAGGACATCGCCCCTCCTTCGAAACACTTCAAATAGAAGTCGAGCATATCTTGAACCTCTAGCAGTCCGTAGAAAGCACAAACTCTCGTACAGTTCGGAAAGTTTCAATACTACCAGACTACCCACTGAACAAACAATTCTAAAACAGAACAAACAGCACACTACTAAGGAAGAGCCCAGAAACTTCTTCCAAAGAAACCTTTAGACACCATGCACTTGTATTAGAACCAAAGAAAGATTTGTGTGAAGCCCTCACATTATATCCATGGTCCAAGCATAAAAAAAACGAAGATAATCCTACATGTTACAAGAATGGTCTGAAAAGAGATATATGGACACTGGTATTTAAAGATGGATTCGCATCTGAAGTTTCAAAGGAGTGAGGCGGTGGCATCTATATAACCAAACCGAGTGGAAAGACAGAATCGTAATTCTATTCCAATCGAGATGAGTGTTTCAGACAAGGGCACTCTACGTAACAGCCATACAAATTATCAACACAAGTGGTCACAAGTCCACACAGCCATATAAACTCTCAAAACACAAGTGGTCACAAGTCCACACAGCCATATAAACTCTCAAAACACAAGTGCCACAGTCCACACAGCCATATAAACTCTCAAAACACAAGTGGTCACAAGTCCACACAGCCATATAAACTCTCAAAACACAAGTGGTCACAAGTCCACACAGCCATATAAACTCTCAAACACAAGTGGTCACGAGTCCACACAGCCATACAAATTATCAACACACAGTGGTCACAAGTCACACACCTATACAAACTTTCAGCACACAGTGGTCACAAATCCGCACAGCCATACAAACTCTCAACACACAAGTGGTCACAAGTCCACACAGCCATACAAATTATCAAACACACAGTGGTCACAAGTTCACACATCCATAAAACTCTCAACATGTAAGTGGTCACAAGTCCGCACAGACATACAAACTTTCAGCACACAAGTGGTCACAAGTCCGCACAGACATACACACTCACAACACACATGTGGTCACAAGTCCGCACAGACATACACACTCTCAACACACAAGTGGTCACAAGTCCACACAGCCATACAGACTCTCAAAACACAAGTGGTCACAAGTCCACACAGCCATACAGACTCTCAAACACAAGTGGTCACAAGTCCGCACAGACATACACACTCTCACACACAAGTGGTCACAAGTCCGCACAGCCATACAAATCATCAACACACAAGTGGTCACAAGTTCACACATCCATAAACATTTTCAACACACAAGTGGTCACAAATCCGCACAGCCATACACACTCTCAACACACAAGTGGTCACAAGTCCACACAGCCATACAACTCTCAAAACACAAGTGGTCACAAGTCCACACAGCCATACAGACTCTCAAAACACAAGTGGTCACAAGTCCACACAGCCATACAGACTCTCAAAACACAAGTGGTCACAAGCCACACACAGCCATACAGACTCTCAAAACACAAGTGGTTACAAGTCCACACAGCCATACAGACTCTCAACACACAAGTGGTCACAAGTCCACACAGCCATACAACTCTCAACACACAAGTGGTCACAAGTCCGCACAGACATACACACTCTCAACACACAAGTGGTCACAAGTCCGCACAGCCATACAAATCATCAACACACAAGTGGTCACAAGTTCACACATCCATAAACATTTTCAACACACAAGTGGTCACAAATCCGCACAGCCATACACACTCTCAACACACAAGTGGTCACAAGTCCACACAGCCTACAAACTCTCAAACACAAGTGGTCACAAGTCCACACAGCCATACAGACTCTCAAAACACAAGTGGTCACAAGTCCACACAGCCATACAGACTCTCAAAACACAAGTGGTCACAAGCCCACACAGCCATACAGACTCTCAAAACACAAGTGGTTACAAGTCCACACAGCCATACAGACTCTCACACACAAGTGGTCACAAGTCCACACAGCCATACAAACTCTCAACACACAAGTGGTCACAAGTCCACACAACCATACAAACTCTCAACACACAAGTGGTCACAAGTCCACACAGCCATACAAACTCTCAACACACAAGTGGTCACAAGTCCACACAGCCATACAGACTCTCAAAACACAAGTGGTCACAAGTCCACACAGCCATACAGACTCTCAAAACACAAGTGGTCACAAGCCCACACAGCCATACAGACTCTCAACACACAAGTGGTCACAAGTCCACATAGCCATTCAGACCCTCAACACACAAGTGGTCACAAGTCCACACAGCCATACAAACTCTCAACACACAAGTGGTCACAAGTCATAAAATCGTCATCCTCAGTGATGCAAGGTCAGTCATACAAGCAATTATCAAGCAATAACAATTCCAGAACAGGACACACATTCAGTAAATAAAGAACATATTTTCGCTGTCAGAAAAGACATAACTGAGCACATAGCAGCAGACTGCGGTATCCATGGAAACAAAAAAATCAGACGAACTCACATATGTAGGCGGAAACCTTCAACATTCCAACTAAATAACATTTGTAAAGAAATAAAGACAACCCAGATACAAATGGAGCAAGTTATGTGGAAAATATGAGACAGGGCAAGACAGCTTAAGCAACTCAGCAAACATGATCAGGCCAAGATATTCAGACTCAGAACAGGTTACTGTGGCTTCGGCGCACACCTGCACAAGATAGGACTCAGTGACTTTGCAACACGCGACTGTGGAGCATCCAGAAAAAAAAAAAAACTGCAGACGGAATCCTAGAAGACTGCAGCACTCACAAGACCCTAAGCAAACAGATATGGCTTGCAGAAACAACCTTGCATGACAAGTTATGGAGATCCGGTGAAGACCTCGAAAGTTCAGTATTGTTCATCACCCATCTTCCTCTTCTTCTTCTTTCCTTTCTCATCTTCCTTTCAGCGTCGAGGGGAGATATAATTTGCGGTCTTTTTGCTACTTTGTTCGCCTCTGCTGCTGTTTATGTTTCCTAGTGCTTCTAATATTCCATCGACCCATCTTTTTCGTGGTTGACCCTTGGACCTGGTGTTCTCACAACGTTTGTTGAAGGCTCGTTGTGTTGTGTTTGTTCTTTCTGCCTTGTCACGTGGCCAAACCATTTATCTGTTGTTTCCTTATATATTCTATGGTGGGGGCTATATCTAGCTTTTTTCTCAGTTCTTCATTTCTGATCTTATCTCTCAGACTGTTTCCTGTCATTCGTCTAATTCATTTCATCTCTGTAGAGGTTATTTTTCTTATTGTTCTTGCATCCAGGGTCCAGGTCTGGCATTGGTAGCACAACGTTGGGATGAAGATTGTATTGTACAGTGCTCGTTTTGCCTCCAGAGTTATTTCCTTGTTGGACAATAGTGGTGATAACTGTCCGATGATTTGACAAGCTTTGTTGCATCTTGATTCTATCTCTGCTGTTTGAGAATTATCGTTTGTCATTAGACTTCCTAGGTATTTGAATTCCTCTACTTGTTTTAGTTGTCTGCCTTCTATTGTTATGTTGATGTTCTGTTTATTTTTGGCGACATTCAGGACTTCTGTTTTGTTGATGTTGATTTTCATGTTGTATTTTTTGCCTGAGATGTTGAGTTTGTTTAAGTGTTCTTGTAGGTCTTCTATTGATTCATGTATTAGTGCCTGATCGTCTGCAAATAAAAGCTCGTTGATCTCCTCTGTCTCTGATGGGTTGGCTAGCTTGCATATATGGTCCATGTATGTCATAAATAGTAGGGGGGATAGTACGCACCCCTGTCTTACACCTGATCTAACTTCGAAGTGATCTGTGTAGCCTGCTGCTGTTCTGACCCTGCAGCTGCTGTTGACGTAGAGACTTTTAATAAGGTTGGTTAGATGTTGGCTTACTCCGTATGTTGTTAGTATCTCCCACCGTTGTTCTCTGTTTACTCTGTCGAATGCTTTTTCCTGGTCAATGAAGGCTATGTATAAGTTTTCATTGTGTTCTGTCGCTTTTTCTGCAAGCTGTTTTAGTGTGAATAGTGCGTCGGTACATCCTCTGTTTTTTCGGAACCCCATTTGAGAATCGCTTAACTGTAGTTCTATTATTGGTCTCAGCCTTTTTTCCAAGATTTTGGCGTATAGCTTTCCTACATGGCTGAGAAGTGATATACCTCTATATTGATTGCAGTCACTTTTGCTACCTTTCTTTTTCCAGAGGTAAAGGCATCAAGATGCACCAAGATGCGTAGAGATGCGGAGCTGCTGTAAAGCTGATGATAAAAGCAATAATAAAAAAAAGGAAAAAATGGTATGGTGACTTTACGCGGAAATGGACGAAACAAAAGTCAACGTTTCGGCCAAGGCCGAAGGCCTCTTAGGTGTCGTAGAATTCTTTGCTGTCTCTTTCAATGTGAGGACCTCCAAAGTCCAGTATTGTTCATCACCCACGCTAACTTAAATGTATAAACGCAGAGCAACAGCCTATCGCTGAAGAATGAGTCGAGTACCATCATCATATTTACTTACTATTTCTTTTTAATTTTCATTTCAGGCCGAAGACGGTACATAGTTTGATAGTTCTTGTAGGTCTTGGTTTTTTTTTTTTAGTCCCTTGGTTTAGCCTTTCCTAATAATTGCTCTGTTTAACGATTTTCTTGGTCTCCCTTGTTTTTTTATTTTAATAGATGGTTTCCTCATGACTTCTGATGGGAAGTCTTTCTTCATTCAATATTAGCACGTGTCCGATGTATTTTTAGCACCTTCTTACTATAAAGCTCGATACGTATTCTTGTTTAGATCCGTCTCTTATTAGTTCGTTGAAATGTTTTAAGTCTTGATTGCTCGCTACAAAACAAGACGTTAAACGCCATATTATGAGAGTGTTTCTCACATATACATGAAATTATAACAGACTTGATGTTTCCTTTACTCTTGCACTCCAACATTCAGAACCAAATAAATTGTTGAAACCGCACATATTTCATAACCCACAGTTTTGTTTTGTTTTGTTTTGAATGGGGGGGGGGGGATATATAATTTTTACTGAGACTTACATGTTAGCTTTGCTAGTCGTTTTGCCCTAAATCTCGCAGATTTACCGAACTAGTGTAACTATGGCCCTATTATAGGCGCATATTGCTTTTAGCAAGTGGCTTTCACTTTTGACTGGATTATAAAATAATAAATTAAAATGTTATAACTCATACCTTTTATTAATGTAGCTTCAATATGAATGGATTTGCTGACGTTTTTTCAGGACTAGTTTTTTGTAAATATGTCAATAGCAATGTAGTCAGTGTATTCTAACAATTTTACCACGAGTACATGTTTTAAGTGTGTGGAATTATATACTTAGGAAATTAACCGTCAATAACCGTTTTATTCTTACCCTGTTCATTTACCTACAGTGTTCATTTATAATTTAACCACAGATTTGTTAAATAGTTGCCTGAACCCACAATTGTATTTATATCTCAAAATACTTTAGCTAGCTATGTCTCATAAGGTTTTTATTAGATATAGAAGTTGTAGTAAAATTTACCTATAGCCCCGTTGTCAGAGTTTTTAAAGGCACGCACAACTGTTTATGGTGTTAGTTACTTTCTCTCATTCTTGCTCCTTTTATTTATTGTTTGTTTTTAGTTTCCATTGAAACAAATGTTGCTATATTTCTTTCTATAAAATGATGCTTTAATATATTTATATTTGTGTTACTATTTTACTGTTCTTCCAGGTAACCTTTTCGTTGTTTCTAATCCAGTCCACGATCATGCTTCTATTATTCATTTTACGTCGGTGTTGTAGTTTATGCATTTACATTCTAGAAAAAAAAAACATAGTCTCTGTCATATTCTACCGTTAGGACATTTTTTGTCTTGTAACTATGGCTTCCTATCGACTTCCACAATTGATAGCCATGTGAGTCCCAAGATTCAGATATCCATCATCTGCTAATATTTGATTTCAATTTAGCATTTTAAAATGTGTCTTTTTACCAAGACATTGGCTGTAGGGAATGCTATAAAGCGACGTTATTGAGGCTCAGTGTGCCCTTCTATATAAAGCGTTGTAAACGTACTCTCTCGCTGGCACAACTTCAAACAGGAAAAGGAGGTGGAAGGGGAGTTCCGGTATGTATACTTAGGTGTTAAAGGTATGAAAGGTAAAGTTACCATATCAACTATATAATCCACATAAGCATACGTCATTTGGGCAATTAATAATTATAAGACTGTCAACGGACTACCAAAAAGAAAATAAAAACTTTAAGATTGCCAGGTGAGGTGTGGTTTAACTCTATGTCAGACTTATCGTAATCTTTGAAAGGGAGAGCATTCACAATAAAAAATATACACCACCATAAAATAAATATCACACGTAAACAAACACTAGTTTCGTTATTTTAGTCACGAAGGCCCACAGAACCCAATGCAAAATCTGAAGAGAAGAAATCAAAGCCTGATCTTCCAGAGGAGAACAGGACATGTTTCGATCAATCAACACATACACCAGCTTGACCCCCTGCTTAATCCTAAGCGCAGGTCCTGCAAATGTCAGCTAGAATCTATGGACCACTTGTTGCTACACTGCCAGAGCCAGATTACACTGCCTGACCCTGACTACACAAGGAAGACAGCTCCACGGGCCTAACAAACCTGACTAAACTAGGAAGACAACTCCACGGACCTAACAAACCTGACTAAACTAGGAAGACAGCTCTACGGACCTAACAACCTGACTAAACTAGGAAGACAGCTCTACAGACCTTACAAACCTGACTACACTACGAAGACAGCTCTACAGACCTTACAAATTTAACTACACTTGTGTGACAGCTCTACGGGCCTAACGAACCTGACTACATTACGAAGACAGCTCTACAGACCTTTCAATCTGACTACACTACGAAGACAGCTCTAGACCTTAAACCTGACTACAATACGAAGACAGCTCTACAGACCTTTCAAATCTAACTACACTACGAAGACAGCTCTACGGACCTAACGAACCTGACTACACTACGAAACAGCTCTACGACCTAACGACCTGCTACACTACGAAGACAGCTCTACGGACCTAACGAACCTGACTACACTACGAAGACAGCTCTACGGACCTAACGAACCTGACTACACTACGAAGACAGCTCTACGGACCTAACAACCTGACTACACTACGAAGACAGCTCTACGGACCTAACGAACCTGACTACACTACGAAGACAGCTCTACGACCTTACAAATCTAACTACAATACGAAGACAGCTCTACGGACCTAACGACCTGACTACACTACGAAGACAGCTCTACGGACCTATCAAACCTGACTACACTTGAAAGACAGCTATACGGACCTAACAAACCTGACTACACTACGAAGACAACTCTACGGACCTATCAAACCTGACTACACTACGAAGACAGCTCTACGGACCTAACGAACCTGACTACACTACGAAGACAGCTCTACGGACCTAACGGACCTGACTACACTACGAAGACAGCTCTACGGACCTATCAACCTGACTACACTACGGAGACAGCTCTACGGACCTAACTACACTACGAAGACAGCTCTACAGACCTTACAAATCTAACTCCACTACGAAGACAGCTCTACGGACCTAACGGACCTGACTACACTACGAGACAGCTCTACAGACCTTACAAATCTAACTACACTACGAAGACAGCTCTACGGACCTAACGACCTGACTACACTACGAAGACAGCTCTACGGACATAACCGAACACTGACTACACTACGAAGACAGCTCTACAGACCTACAACTACTACCTACGAAGACAGCTCTACAGACTACAAATCTAACTACACTACGAAGACAGCTTACGGACATAACGAACCTGACTACACTACGAAGACAACTCTACGGACCTATCAAACCCGACTACACTACGAAGACAGCTCTACGGACCTAACAAACCCGACTACACTACGAAGACAGCTCTACGGACCTATCAAACCCGACTACACTACGAAGACAGCTCTACGGACCTATCAAACCCGACTACACTACGAAGACAGCTCTACGGACCTATCAAACCGACTACACTACGAAGACAGCTCTACGGACCTATCAAACCTACTACACTACGAAGACAGCTCTACGGACCTATCAAACCTGACTACACTATGAAGACAACTCTACGGACCTATCAACCCCGACTACACTACGAAGACAGCTCTACGGACCTAACCTACCTAACCAAGGGATCAGAGATCGAAGCTGTTACCCTAAACCTTTTATTTATTAACAGAAAATACGTGTTAAGTTTGATGTGATGTGTTGAAAGGCGCTGATATATCAACTTGCTGTGTAAACAAAGAAGTTTACTGCCACGCCCACATTTTTAAGGATGGACGACGAAGATTCGAAGAAAACTAATCTAGGGAGGGAAAATACAAGCTAAATGAGGGAGAGACAGAAGAAGACTAACATTGAATAACCATCATCATCAAGTACCGGGTCTGCTGGCGTAGGTGATCATGTCTCTCCACAACTTTCGATCACGACAGTTATTTACCATTTCTATTGTTGACCTTCTGCCAAGCCGTTCTCTTAAGTTGTCTGGTATCTCTTCCCTCTATCTCTTCGTCACTTCAATTTTCCCAGTTGTTACAATATATTCCAACTGTTCTCTTCTCATTACATGGCCAAAAAATTATGATTGTCTCTTCCAATATTGGAAATTAGCTCTCTTTTTGCTTTGACCTCTCTCAGAACGTTTTCATTACTCTACATAGCTGTCCATAGCATTTTCAACATTCTTCTGTAAAACCACGTTTCTACAGACTCCAGTGCTTTTCTTGTCTGATGTCCTATTTTCCATGATTCACATCCATATGTTAAGACTGGCTCTACATAACATTTAAGAACTCGTTCTTGTTTCTGTTGTCAAAAATGGATTACTTGATATCTTCTCCTATTTTATTTTTTGAAAGCTGCTTTTGCCTGAGCCATTCTGCATCTCACCTCTGTTGTACATCTTCTGTCTGAGGTTAACAAAGATTGACTAATAACATCAAAAGATGGACAAGTCAGTCTATGACAACCTGTGGACCACTTGTTGCTGCACTGCCCGAATCTGACTACACTACGAAGACAGCTCTACGGACGAACTAACGGACCTGACCAAGGGATCAGAGATCGAAGCTGTTACCATAAACCTTTTATTTATCCTCCCAATCCAACCTACCATTGACAATACACTTTACTGGATCCACAGTTAAAACAAACAGTTAGAAAAAAATATATGTAACTTTCTGCGAAAGGTAACAAGTTGTAAAGATCAACTAACTAATACAGCTAAGGGGATTAAGTCAAGTCATAGTCGTGTAGGTTAGGTGCGTAAATATTTATCAACAGTCAACAATAATATGAATGTTATAGTCGACATGAGTCAGGAGTCTTCCTGTTTATTTCTTACCATCACAGTAACTCATCATCATCGTCATGTGCCATACCGGTTGGCGTAGACGATCATATCCTTCGACACTCTTCTATCTGCAGTGCATAGTATCAGTTCTGTTGTTGACTGCTTTCCATGCCATGAAACCAAGCTATTTAGTATTTTCTCTCTTTGTCGTCCGCGATCTCTCTTTTCTTGTATTTTGCCAGTTGTAACCAAGTATTCCAACTTTCCTCTTTTCATGATGTGCTCCAAAACTGTTGATTGTTTCTTTCTGATGCTTTTAGGAGCTCCCGTTTTGTGTTGGCCTCTTTGAAAATTTCCTCATTGGTCTTTTTTAGCTGTCCAGGAAACTTTCAACATTCTCCTGAGAAATCCCATCTCTGTGACCTCTAACCGTCTTTCATTTGTTTGTCTATTGTCCATGATTCGCTTGCATAGGTTAGAATTGGTTCTATATAGCACCGATGAACTCTCTTTCTCACTTCTATTGACATATATTTGTTGCATAAGATATTATTACAGTGGAGATTACAGTAACTACTACCAAAATGAAATATGTAAAAATCATGGCAGGAAACAGCCTGAATGATAAATTAGAAGTACAGAAGTAAGAGAAAAAAGCTAGGATTAAGTTTGGCTGTTGAATACATAAAGAAACACCAGATAAAAGGGTTTGGCCAAGTGATGTGATAGGAAGAGTACAACAAAAACAGATCATGACGAAACCAACAACCCTGTCTCTCCCCTCTCACTCTACTACTCTCTCTGGTCTATAGATTTGATAAATAAAACATGTAATAACCCCCCCCCCCCTGTTTCTTTTACCAATGAAACTAAAAGCCAGGATTGTGTTTTACATTTTCATCTTGTTGTTCTATGTGTATCTTGTAGATGAGCACATTCTTGAAGTTCAATGATATTGAAGTTTCTTGTAACTTACACGCGAACATTGGCGCAGTAATCACAGCAGTCAAGTAGTAACTGTTCTGTTTTGTTATACACTTCGACAACTGAGTAACACTCAGTTAATGATCTACGTTAATTTATTTAAGAAACCTATATTGCATTGAGTTTTGGAAATATGGAGTTATTCGTCACATTTTATGGTATGTTGGCAGCACAACATCAAGCCGTACACATTTAACCATGAGTTGATCTAGAAATCGGTCGGTCAGGGGATGGAACTCGATCTCTTGTTCCAAGAGACTAGTTCTCTCACCTCTGCACTTTCACAAAATCTCGATACTTCACAACTGAAGCTACTACAAACATAGCAATCATTATGCAAGTTTGTCCAATGACTATATTCAGTCACTGTATCTTTTATTTTTTAAACTCAATCTTTTAAATGTCTAGGAAGACAACTTTTTTTTTTAGGAAAATGAAAGCATCAAATTTAATTTGTTTTTCTCTTCATGGGTGGTTTCTCTGTATATCCAACGTTTATCTGACTAACACTTTTTCAATGTTTCTGCACCACTGTGCTACTCAATAAATATAAAACCTCTAAATTCTTGTTTAAAACGGCTTGCTATTTATAGTCTAATTAAATCCTCTCAGCTCTCTTGTCAATTATTCTTTTAACCGGACTCTATGAAAATCCTGGCCACTGTTTTTTTCCGTCATAATTTAGAGCTGTATAATAGTTGAGTATTCTAACTCTGGATCTTTTGTTTATTGTGTATAGTTTGTTTGTTATATCCGATGAAGGCTTTTTTTCCGAAACGTCGTAGATTGTCTTGTCTTTCTGTAAGTTTAGCTGTTCAATACCATTTTAACTTTATTTTCTTTGCTATTTATAGTATTATATCATTGCACAATTAAAACAGGTAAATGAATTTAAATATTTGGGAACTTTGTTAACATCAGACGGAAGATGTACAAAAGAGGTGAGATGCAGAATGGCCGAGGTAAAAGTAGCTTTCCAAAAAATGAGGAAGATACTATGCAATCCATTTTTGACAATAGAAACAAGAAAAAGACTTCTTAAATGTTATATAGAGCCAGTCTTAACATGTGGATGTGAATCATGGACAATAGGACAACAGACAAGAAAATCGCTGGAGTCTGTAGAAATGTGGTTTTACAGAAGAATGTTGAGAATACCATGGACAGCTAAGAAAAGTAATGAAGACGTTCTGAAAGAGGTCAAAGCAAAAAAAGAGCTTATTTCCAATATTATGAAGAAACAATCATCATTTTATTTTGGCCATGCAATGAGAAGAGAAAAGCTGAAATAAATTGTAACTACTGGAAAAATTGAGAGACAAGAGATAGAGGAAAGCAAGAAGAAAAGATACCAGACAGCTTAAGAGAATGGCTTGGCAGAAGATCAACAACAGAAATGATAGATAACTATCGAGATCGAAAGTTGTGGAGAGACATGATCACCTACGTCAAAAGGCCCGGTACTTGATGATGATGATGATGATGATGATGATGATGATGATGATGATGATGATGATGATGATGACTGTACAAAGCTGAGTGAATAAGAAGACTCTAGACTCCCGAGGAAAGAAGGTAAACCCGATACGTAAATGTAGCTCTGAGGCCCTAGGTGTACGGCCAAAAGTCGTAGATATCTCATCTACTTAACGCCTCTTTCAGAACTATGAATAGAAGTCAAACGATAATACGTAATAAGCGGAACAACACTGAATTAATCTTGTTGATATTCCACTATTAATTGTTCAACGTTATAATCTCTTGATGTCTGTTTAAGTAATTAGTTATTTTATTTACTTGGCTATACAGCTTCTATGAATTCCTCAAATAAACGGTCTTTAAATGGTGCTTATAACCTCATTAAGGGCAAATGTAAAATAGTCCCCCAAATGGGAAATATATAGTAGGCATTAACAGTATACATATTACTAAAAAATGATCATTCATCATAAAATATCGATTATAAATAATTAAAACTAAAACATTGACTAGACATTGTGTTATATTCGCCTTATTTATTGTTTACTATATGAGAACGTTGCTAACAGTTGCAAGAATACACATTAAAGAGAGAAATGCCTTATAATTAAATAATGCCAATGTAACTTAGGCCCTGCCACCAACCATTCAAAATAAAGCATTTCGTGAACATTTAGACAACTTGGCTATTCTCCTTCTGATAAGGGACCATCAATAAAAAAAAAAATTAAGAACATCTCTTAACTTTAACATCATAAATAAACAATCACTACATAATTCCGAATTAATCATTATAACAATATTAGAAAAACAACATCATTATTGATAAAAAATACATTCAGTTCAATATTCGCAAAACAATTGGCAATCTAGTGAGAATAAATCACAGTTTAACGACTCAAATTAAGGAAATCAAAAAGAAGTAGCAAATGACTGATAATTCCCCCTCCCCTTTCCCCTTTCCGCCTTTTTTTCTCTCTCACTTCCCCACAAACACACACACAAAATCAAACCCACTACTATCAACGAGGATCGATTAGAGACGTTCTTAATGCTCAGTACCCTAGTTTAAAACATGTCCTTCAGTCGATACGCACCTCCCTCCCCTCGGCACCCTTCTTTCCCGCCAGCCGTTAAAAAGAAAATGGGCACCTTGCTATTAGCCAGTAAAAGAAACGCAAACTCTGCATGAGCAGTTTTTCGAGAAAAAAAATATGCACAAGACAAGTGAAGTCACTGTACTCCATTCCTCTACAGTAATGCTGTAGGATACATTGATCACTGAAACACTACTTCTATTAGGTAACTTACCCTGGGGGGCGAGCCAAAATAACTTCATAACTTCATTTACACAACAAAAACACATTTTTCCACGAAATTTTATAAGAAGTATTTTTTTTTAAATAACCGATTTCCATATTTTAGAAAAAAAAAATCAGTGATGGAATAGCACACAGCTAAAAATAATGTATGTCTGCTTCAAACCTTCAACATGTAAAGATTGTGTGTACAAAAACAATATGCATATATATATATATATTTGTCGTTTTCGAACAGAAAAAACTCCAGTTAAAACACTGAAACACGAGACTACTTAATGTAAAGTCTGCAGGGAACCATCATTATCCGTATACTCTCAAAAGCATAACATAAGAACCAATGATTACTTACAAAAAAAGTATCACAATATCAGAAGTAAAGTCAATGTTACCATCTATGTGCAAGGAAATAAACAGTAAAATGCTATCCACTAACATTCGAGGAATGCTTATTTAACACCATCCTTGCTATTAGACTGGTGTTTGCGCCTCCTACTAAAAGATCCTGTTAGCCTACGTGGTGTTCATCAATAGTAAACTAATACACCCCTATTACGCTTTTGAGTATGAATGCAGTCTATATAAGCCAATTACATACCAGCAGAGCATGCCTTTCAGTGGCGTAACCAGCATTTCCTGGTTCCCGCCAATGTAGGAAAAGTTTCAAAATGTAGTGTTTGTAACTGTGACGCATTAATTAAACATGGTGAAGCATAATAATTTGTTGTTGTTGTTGTTACAAACAACTTTATTGATGACACACTAACAAAAAACTGAAGCGAACGATATAATTTAACAACTAAAAAAATCACCATACATTCTTTTTGGTAAATCTAAGCAAAGATCGACAACAAATGTTCAGAGAGGTGTTTGGACAGCTGGCTTCAATGTAAGAGAATAATCATGTAAGTTCCGGTTGTAAGTAAACGTTTATGATTGTATAACATAGTCATTTCTCCCACAATTTCTCACACCATACAAATAAATGGGAGCCGCGATAGCTCAGTGGTTAGTGAACTGGACTACCACGGACAAGGGTAGGGTTCGATCCCAACCGACGGCTTCCGTGTTTACCCAGCCTTAAATGGGTACCGGATTTTTTTTCTGGGGAAAGTAAAGTAGCACGGGCGTAATACTGACCACATTACCCCAAAAATCATGTGCTGAAGGTCTGTAAAATATAGGGTCACTAACACCATATTTCCCTATACGCCACTTGGCGTGACGGGGGTACTTTACTTATACAAATAAATACAGATATATATATATATATATACACATTCGTTTTTCTGCTATCAATGTCTAACGTATAATTAAAACCCACAGATACAGTAGCAGTTGTTACAACAATATTGAGATATATGAGGACTCTTGTACTTCTTCTTTCCTTCCCTATTTGTCTTGCTTCGAGGGAAGATATAGTTTGCTGTCTTTTATTCATCTCCTGGCCTCTCCTGCTTTTATGCTTCCCTAGGAAATTCATCTTTTTCGTGATCGACCCTTGTGTGTGGTGTTCTCTTAGCGTTTGTTGAAAATCTTTTTTTTTTTTTTCTTTTAGAAGAACTTGACAAAACACCTTAAATGACTCTAGAAGAGAAATGAGTGGGTTTCATCAGTGCTGCAAAAATTACATTTGGAAACTGTTTTCACCACAAGTATCATTAGTGGCAAGTGCAGTCTTTGATAACACAGAAGACAAAGTCTGAGGTTTGACGCCTCGCCAAAGAGAAGACAAAATATCAAGGATGCCAGTGCTGGGCTACGTGATGAAACAACAAATCTAATGGATGTTACATGAAACACAATGCCAACAAGACAGCATCCTTCAGACAGCATTAACTCTCAGAACTAACGGGAAAAGTAGGAAGGAGAGACATAGAAGACGACATAACATTGAAGTACACAGCATTACGATAGTAGCATTAATACTACAGTCGCTATAGATCTAACCAGTTATTGAATGCAATCTCCCATCGGCGTTCCGCAGCAATAGAGGTGCAAGCATGTAAACTGAGTTACTTAAATGAACATAGTTATAGATAAGTATTTCTTCTTCTAAATTCGTGACCTATTCAAACTGTGGTTCCGGACTCTTATTTATGAAGTTTGTAGTCTGTTGCTTATAAGCATATTATTGTACATGTATTATATTTGTTTGTTCTTATATTATCGCAACAATATGGTCACTTTCACGAGATGAGGAAGTCATTCATCTTTCATTGATTTTAAAATGCTATTTGTACTTTTTTCCTATTTCGCCTTCTAAGTTGGTATGTTAACTTGCTTTTATAATTTATTTAGATACATCGCTATAGCACTAAATTAATATTTTTAATGTGATAGAACACGTAATCTCTCTTGCTAAGCTTGTCATCTATACACGCTTTATTTTACATTGACATTTAATAGTAAAATATAACGCAGTTCATTTTTTTGTTTGTTTCTAGCTACGCCACTGATTAGAAGACGATGCTTTAACGTTTGACATTTTATATCAGCGCCGAGATTAATAAAAAAAAAAAAAAAAAAAGAAACACAACGGCCAGCATACGTTTCTTATACTAACGCTTTGTCCGTTGTCATTGCTGTGCAATAAAATGACAAGCTTGGAGCCCGATGCAACATGAAGGACGTCCTAGAAACAAAATCTAAGTGAGGGATGTAATATAACTTTACCTCTGCGATGCAAATCAGATGTGGTGCGTTGTCCTCTCAAGCTGGCAAGTTATCCCAGGGAAAATGTTGATATTGCTCGCATTTACCGCTGCCGGCTCGTACGATTCCAAACGCTGCAGCGGCTCTGATATTATCGCATTGGCATTTTTTTTTTTAACAATTGTTTATCATTAATGTTTTAGTTGTTCTGGTTGTTTTGTTTGTTTTTGTTCAGTAAATATAAGCTGTGTATGGTAGTTGTATAGCGCATTCAAGTGAATGCCAAGAAGTGATATCTTACAATGTAATAATATCTACGGTTAAAAAATGGAGCATTTTACGCAAGAAAATGTAACATTTCTTAGTTTAACATGTTTTGTGCCCCAAACATTAATCTATTAAAATATAACAATGAATTCATCTGAGAATTTCATATTTTTGTCACAAATTGACCAATCCCAAGGAAATCATTATCACAATTATCGGACTGTTTCTGCATGATCTGGACATAAAGCCAATAATTGCTGCAAAAATTATAGGATTAAATCTAAAATGCCACTTTAAGATTTAATTAATCAACTGTGCTCATGTATGTTACGTCGACCGGTGTAGGGAGCCGTACATGAAGTGTTAATATATTCTATTTCAATGTTAATGATTATACTTACCTTGTGTATTGTTCCATGAGAAAGACCTTTTGTTGGCTGTAGCCTACGTCACGGCTGTTATGTGCTGCGTGTCGCTACAAGAGTCGTATTTCCAACTTAATTCTCCGACTTGTCAATTCAACGAGAGCACAGTAATATAACCTCATTAATAATCCCTCCAACGTGCTCCGGTGCTAGTGTTTTCTATCAGTTCTGCAGTTTTGATAATTTATTTCCTTCCACGACACCAGACTGTCAAATTCCATATCGTACTTAGGTAATAAATCGTACAGAGTTATGGCACTTTGTGCGTTATTTTTGTTATCACCTGTTATAACATCCCATAATATACCTCTTCTTCCTCTTCCCCAATTCACCCCCACATTTCTATGTTTATACACTTGTTGACCCAGTACTGATACGAGATTGGCGTAACCGATAAACATAATATGTTATCAGTGTCTGGCTATGTTAATTTTGAAGCATTTTTTGTCACGACCGTATTGCTTCCTGTTTTAAATAAAGATTTAGTCAAAAGTTAGCTAAGCCTGTGGGAAATATGCAGGCTCATTAAATCAACAAAGGAGCGCTCTACTAGAGCATTACAAGCTATGGTGGAAATTGTTTACCCATGATGTAGTCAGGAATAGAAACAATATCCGCTATCTTGCTGTTAAGCCTAGATTATATAAATTTAAATGTATTTGTTGTTACAGCTGAAAAATACTATAATGTGTTTATATGTACACTATTTTACTATATTTATATACTAAGTAATAAAATATACTATTACACATTTGTCCATGCTTGTATACAATTTACTACAATAAGCTGGTATAATTAAAAATTACTCTTATATGCTATAAAAACTTCTACTGTGTATTTGTATACATATTAGTAAATTATGTTTTATTTGCATATCTACTGTCTTTATAGATACTATGCAATCTATTTTTGACAATCGAAACAAGAAAATGAGTTCTTAAATAGTATGTTGAGTCAGTCTTAACATATGGATGTGAATCATGGACAATAGGACAACAAACAAGAAAATCACTGGAGCCTGTAAAAATGTGGTTTTACAGAAAAATGTTGAAAATACCATGGACAGCTAAGATGAGTAATGAAAACGTTCTGAAAGAGGCCAAAGCAAAAAGAGAGCTAATTTCCAACATTAGGAAGAGACAATCATCATTTTTTGGCCATGTAATGAGAAGAGAACAACTAGAATATATTGTAACAACTGGGAAAATTGAGGGACGAAGAGATAGATAAAAGCAAAGAGAAAAATACCACACAGCTTAAGAGAATGGCTTGGCAGAAGGTCAACAACAGAAATGATAAATAACTGTCGAAACAGATCGAAAATTGTGGAGAGACATGATCACCTACGCCAGCATCCCCGCTACTTGATGATGATGATGATGATGACTGTCTTTATAAACAATAGATTCTGCATTATCCCATTTGCGCCAGTCTGTGAAGTTTACGATTTTATGCAGATTACATTAATTAGTTTGTATACAATATACCCCACACGTTTGTAAACAATTTACCAAAACATGTTTGTATACAAAATATAATACGTTTATATACAAATAATAAACAGAAAAATATATTTTTAACATACATTACCATAATAAGTCTGCATACAAAATATAAGATTGGCAATTATTTTACTTAACATGTTTATGCGTTATTTTCCATAGTATGTCTTATGTTTAGTCTCAACATTCATTCGTGAGGCACACTTTGTTTAATTGGACAGGTGTACACATGTAATTTGTACACAAAGCACACCATAATTGCTCATTATTTCAGCGAGAACCAATTTTCATTCACATAAGAAAGGAACTGATAGCAGAACCAAGGCTGTTACCGGACATTGTCTACAATCAAGCTAAGGCAATTTCATCATCATCATTGAGTGCCGTCTCCGCATCGAAGGTTGGCTACCATGGAGCGCCATTCCACTCTGTCTCTTGCTTTGATGGTGCAGATTGTCATAGGCTGACTTGTCCATCTTTTGATGTTACTCGTCCATGCTAGTCTTGGTCTGCCTCTGCCACTTTTACCTTGTATTTTCCCTTCCAATATTACTTTTATTAGGCTGTTGTGTCTTTTAACATGCCCCAAAAATGTCATTTAAAAAAATAAAGTAAAGTACCCCCGTCACGCCAAGTGGCGTATGGGGAAATATGGTGTTAGTGACCCTATATTTTACAGACCTTCAGCACATGATTTATGGGGTAATGTGGTCGGTATTGCGCCAGTGCTGCTTTACTTTCCCCCAAAAAAAATCCGGTACCCATTTAAGGCTGGGTGAACCCGGAGGTCGTCGGTTGGGATCGAACCCTACCCCTTGTCCTTTATAGTCCACTTCACTAACCACTGAGCTATCGCGGCTCCCTAAAAATGCCATTTGTCTTGATCTAATTGTGTTTAGTAGTTCTCTTTTCACTTTTAGTTGTTTTAAAACTTCCTCGTTTGTTTTCTTTTCTTTCCATCCAATTCTACCTATTCTTCTATAAATCCACATTTCAAAGGCTTCAATTTTCTGTTCTGTTTTCTGGTCTAATGTTCATGTTTCTGCACTATATAGGAATATTGAGAAGATGTAACATTTTGCTATTCTTAGTTTTATCCCTGGTGTTATTTGTTTTGATGTTAGTATATTTTTCATGGCATTGAAATTACTTTTAGCCATACCTATTCTTTTATTTATTTCAGTTGTACATTTTCCATCACTGGTTATAGTATGTACCAGGTAGTTGTAGTTCTGAACTGTCTCTAGATGTATTCCTTCCACTTTGATATTTAATTGTAGGTCTTGAGAATTTTCTTTGTTTATGATCATAGTTTTAGTCTTTTTGATATTCATATCTAGTCCATTTAGGCAATTTACAAAAGTGTAGTTATTTAATTACGCCTTTCATTGCAGACGGTGAAATATTTTCCCATATAGATACAGAAACTAAAGTACTATGATGTGTGTGTATATATTATATATATATATATATATATATATATATATATATATATATATATAAATATGTTTACTCATAAAAAGCACAGTATTAATTGATTGATTGATTGACCTTTTGACAAAAAGAATTGGCAGCACAGCAATCCGGGAAAACACGCATGGTAGCAGGTGCTCATTACAACTGCTTCTTCCTCTCATAACTCTAAGGGTCGTTGGACCAACACGACAGACTTGGTCAACCTTCTTAGTTTTATCCCTGCATTCAGTTATACTTTTGGACTCTTGCAAAATCGAAGCCTGTTCATTCGTTGTTATACTCCAATCTTCTTCACTATCTACCTCTCCTTCTCGCCACTTCCGCAGTTCTTTATAGAACCGCAGTAAAACTTATAAAACAAATAATAATCAAACATTAATCGCTTTAATGGGAGTTTAGATGGGCACAGCCAGAAACGAGGAACTTATTGGGTGTATAAGAGGACTTAATAAACCAATACAGAACTGGAGTCGTCAGTTGCTGGACACTGCAGGACTTGCTGAGGAGGAGATCTGAGCACATGTGGACGTGTTTGGAGTGCAATGATGATGACCCGCGAACAACTCAATAATCACGTTGTGAAAAAGTGCGAATGTTATTTTAGATTTAACAATTTAATTATAATTTAATATTTGTGTGCTTCTTTCCCTCGATAATATAATACTACATAAGCTATTTATTACATGATTTTTATAGCTACATAATACTCGTATAATAAAATTGGCAAACGTTGTAATAACGTAATTTTGTAAGCTGCACTTACCTAATTTTGTGTAGGCTCAGTTTAGACTGATTTCACAATAATGGCGTGAATTGTTAGAAAGTAGACCCCCCCGCTGGCGGCTAAGATCTAGAAATCCACCACAAAGGTATGAACGTGATACTTGTACACTGTGACTTTGGGCATTCTTGTCAGGATATACTCTATTATACAAGTCGAACGAAACAAGGTAAATAAGGGCATTACACATGGTTTACCTAAAGGGGGCAGATTAGATAAAGGTGTAAGTTATGTGTCTTAGAGGCATGCTATTTTGTATCCAAAAGTTTGTAACCAGTCACAGTATTTTAATCTATTATATTTTTTTTATATCCCAGCGGCACAACAATGCTTGAATAGAGGTATAAATCTTCACTGAGGACAGGCAGGCACGTTTTAACAATTAGTACAAATATAGTTTTAACCAGAATTAAAATTATTGTTTTATATCATTTGAAAGCGAGTGTCCGAATCGATAGGTTGTCGGGCTTCAAACCGGAATGAATACAGGTTCGAATTCCGATAAGATAAAAAGCATTTTTTTGTTTCTTTCGGAGTGCAATTAAAAAGAAAACTAAGAAACGGACACTTCGAGACGACTGCACTGGACAAGCAGCCTTTATTCTCGGGGCCTACAATTCCTCTTCCTCACCGGCAGACACCAGTAATGAGAAAATGCCCTAAAGATTTGGTTTCCCATTGTTACCTAAAATGACCCGGAAGACATGATCGGAGGTTGAATGTTTTGTGCTTCGTCAAGAAAGGCAACAAAAGACTAAAGTAGGCAACTAATCAAAGATTGTATAGATTAAAAAAAAAACATGAATGTAATTTGTTAAACCTAGATCACATGTAAAGAAAGAAAGACGTTCCTGTCACGCATTAAGGTGAATTTGGAATATTGTATTAGTAGTGCATACATATCTGGTCAATTCGCTACCACAAAGAAAATATGTATACATATATACGTCTACAAGCACATACACGCACGCACGCAGCACACTCACAAACACACATACACATATACATAAATTCATATATGCACACATACAAACATATATATGATAAGCTTCTGAGCGGCGCCGATATAATGGTTTTGCAAGAAACTCTTCTTGGTGACAGGACAGTAGGTACTTCTGGATTTCATTGTTTCTATGATAGGAGACACCTTGAGCAGGTCATCCTTGTGCGCAACAATATGGTGGTAGCTGAGGTTGATATGTCTGCGTGGGACAATGCAGAATTGCAGGTACATGCGGTTAGGGTGCAGACCCCAGTTCATTTCGTGATTGTAAATGTGTATGCCTGTAATGGGAAGGTGAACACACAACAATGGCAGAATCTCTTCGAGTTCGATGAAGAGAACGTCATTTTCTGCGGAGACATTAATGCTAGAGGAAACCAGTGGGGTTACGTCACAACCAACAAGCAGGGAGAAGACCTAGAGAACGCACTAATGTCAGTCGATTTAGTGTGCTTGAATGATGGAAGGGCAACAAGAATGGCCACTCGAACAGGGGACTCTGATAGTGTTATAGACTTTGCACTGGTGTCTTATACTTTCGCACCGGTTTGCAGGTGGAGTGCACTGGGGTTCCACGGAAGTGATCACTATCCATGTGTCCTATTTGAGAAAATCGGAAATAGAAGCCCGAAAAGGAAGCTCCACACATTCAACTACGAGAAAACATACCAGGACGTCATTAGCAACATCAGACATAGGAAACAGAGCGCCCCTCGTAGGAGGCAGGAGAGATGGGCGCAGCCACCCTGGTGGAACGTAGAAGTCGAGGAAGCTTGACGGAGCAAGAGACAAACGGCCAAGACATGGCCGAAAGCTAGAAAGAATGGAAGAACACAACCTGAGCTCCTGAAGCGTCTGAAAGTAGAGGTCGACCAAAAAATGATGCAGTTTAAACTATGTGCTAAGGAGGCTAAGGATGCCAAATGGGATGACTTCTGTAGAAAAATGTGCTCAGAAAAATCGCTAGCCACACTCGGGCGCCTTCATCAGAGCATGAATGGCACAACACGACACAGAGGCATACCAGACTTTCAGAGCACAGGCCGGATATAGCACACATCCGATGATAGCAAAGGGAAGGCCCTGCTTGCCCGCTGCATTGAGCAGACGGACCAAAGAAATGAGGCTGTAAGAATGAGGATATGGGGATCGCTGTCAAAATTGTGTAAGGATGTAGTGCTGGAAGAAGATCTAACAATCACTACCGATACCATTCGCACGACACTTAAAAGGTCACACAACACTGCTCCTGGTCCAGATGGTGTTCGGTATGATGACATAGGCGATTTAGCTGACGATGACTTGACAAAACTGGCCAATGAGTTTAATGCCAGAATTCGGAGTGGCCAGATTAAGGAGGAGTGGCTACACAGTAACTTACTACCGCTACCGAAGCCAAACAGGGACCATTCTCAGATCAGTGCCTACAGAATCATCACAATGCAGAACACTGCGGCAAGCTGCTGGAGAAAATAGCTGCCCGTGTCCTCACCTGTCACCTTGATCAGAAACGCGCATTCCCACCCACACTCGGAGGTTATAGATATAACAAAGAGACTCAACACGACAGTCTTTGCTTATGACGTCTTCGAAGGCTTCCACAGACGAGAGGAGACATGTGCTGCTGCTATAGATTTGGAGGATGCATACAATAGGGTACCATTTGAATATCTCATGCATATGCTCCTCAAATTGGCGGTGCGCCCCTTCCTCATTAGAAGGATCGCCGCGGCACTGTTTCAGAGAAAGGTGATACTCAGATGTGGAAGTTGGTCTTCCGAGCCAACGTCCATTTGTCCATGGCTGCTACAAGGCTCACCATTGTCACCAGTTCTATTTAATGTGTACACAATAACGATCACGGAACAACAGCTGGATGGGAGGGGAAGAACTATGACCTTTGCTGATGATATTCTGGTACATTAGCTACTTATTCTTCTGTTCCAGGAATTAGTCCTCGCACCAATCGAGTATGCCCTGGCAATTCTTACTGTCAGTGCGACTCAAATTGATAGGCTGAAAAAAATACAAAGTGAAGCCATGCGCATTATCTTGGGATGTGCAAGGGACACTCTCTGTGTAGCAATGAGATATCTTCTTGACTTTCCAACCATGGATGACAAAATCAAGTTCTGGAGAGCACGAGCATACCTGAAGATTAGTACAGATACAGAGCATCCATTGCACCACGTGCTCAACACAGGGAAAGGTGTCAGGCTAAAAAGAGGAAAATCATGGGTGGGCCGAGCAGAAGATGTCATCAAACAGGTCTGTGGGCTTACCAATATTAGCGTTGGCGAGGTGTGGATACCGGTGCCTACGTCGTTCTAGGGGACTTTCTCGTGTATTGTCACACTCGACAGGAAAAGTAGAGAACAGAGCCCGCTCGTGGTTAATGCTGAGGTCAACGGTCTCATCTGCGATAACACCGATGAGAAAGATGCAGTCATCTATACAGACGGATCTGTTAGACGACACCAAAGAAGTGCATGGGCATTTACAGCACGCTTGGCAGGCAGAATAGTCAAAGAAGACAGTGGTGCATACGTCATGACCACGAGTAGCATGACAATGGAGATGATGTCAGTGACCAAGGCATTCAAATGTTTAGAGTCACAGGACTACATCCACGCATGTATACTGAGTGTTTCGATGAGCATGATAAAAAAAGTGGAGGCGGGCTCTGTACGCATGCAATGGGTAGAGTCGTTGCAGAAATCCAAAATACGTAAGGTCACCTTTGGTTTTGTCCCTGGACATGCGGGAGTACGGGGAAATGAAAGAGCGGACAGGTTGGCTAGTTGCGCTGTCGTTGAGGACGGGCAACCAAAGGATCGGGCGAACATCATCGATGCCCTCCGAGATGTGGGAGGAGCACAGGACTTCGACAAACACAGATCCATGTCACTTCTTCGGATGATGGAAATGGGAGTTAAGATGGGCACAGCCAGAAATGAGAAACTTAGTGGGCGTGTAAGAAGACTTATCAACCAACATAGAACTGGAGTCGTCAGTCGCTGGACACTGCGGGACTTGCTGAGGAGGGGATCTGAGCACCTATGGGCGTGTTCGGAGTGCAATGATGATGACCCGCAAATAACTCAATAACTCAATACAAATATATATACAAACATGCATACATACATACATGAAAACTTACATACATACACACACACGCATACATACATAATACATACAAACATACATACAAACATACATACATACATACATACATACACACACACACATACATACATACATACAAACAAACATACATACATACATACATACATACATACATACATACATACATACATACATACATACATACATACATACATACATACATACATACATACATACATACATACATACATACATACATACATACATACATACATACATACATACGTACATACATACACGCACATACATACATACAAACATATATACATACATACATACATACATACATACATACATACATACATACATACGTACACACATACATACAACTAAGGAATAGGTGTCTATGCATTATTATCCAGAAGATGCTCGCATTTCCTTTATACCTAAAACCAGACAAATCACAGTCAGCATTAAAGTAAACCACACTTTCCTTGAACTAGATTGTTTATCCTCAATACCCTAACTACATATTTGACCACAAAACATGCAGCTACACGACACGGTTATGTCTTTTAAACATTCCTATATGGTGCAGAAACATGGACATTAGACAAGAAAACAGAACAGGCGATTGAAACCTTTGAAATGTGGATATATAGAAGAATAGGTAGAATTTGATGGAAGGACAAGAAAACAAACTATGAAGTCTTAAAACAACTAAAAATGAAAAGAGAACTGCTAAACACAATAAAAAAAAGACAAATGCGATATTTGGGGCATGTTAAAAGACACAACAGCCTACTAAAAGTAATCTTGGAGGGGAAAATACAAGGTAAAAGAGGCAGAGGCAGACCGAGACTAACGGGCGAGTAGTATCAAAAGATAGATAAACCAGCCTATGACAACCTGTACCATCAAAGCAAGAGACAGAGCAGAATGGTCAACATGGTAGCCAACCTTCGTTGCGGAGATGGCACTCGATGATGATGACTCGATACTCCGTGAAGAATGACTGTCCGTGAGCCTGTGTGAATCATGAAAGTGACATCATCTAATACATGCACTAGGATTTGGGTGTGTGCATGAAATGGGAAGGTGCCTAGGTATGTCATTAAGACACTAAGTGTCACTGTATATAAAGTATCGCTAGTTTTTATTTTCTTATTTAAAGATATTATAATATAAACTGAAAAATTTGTATTTAACACCACTGCACTCAGACATTTTCCACACATACTCGGTAACTTTTAGCCAAAAACAGAAATACGCTTTCTGTGGTCTCTACAGGTGAGAACATTTCGCTACCTGAGCAAGCTAGTCAGCCACCAGCCGAGTCGACATCCTACTGTTGGTACGAGGTAGACAAACCTTTACCTTTCATTGAAGACACCAACCCTCTACACAAGGATTTGCAGATACTGCCCAATGATTTAATCTGCCTGGCCCACCATTACTTGGCGCATTCCTTTCACTAACTTCAAAAAAAAAAATCCACTTTAAAACTCTTGATTCATTAATACTGTGTGCAATATTGCAATATTGCTTTATTCGGGAGCCAAATATTTTGGCTCATCACCATAGGCATGCATTTATTTTTCACTCTTCAACCAATGAGCGTCGGTCCCTGTCCAAATTTCTGTTTGATCCATTAAAACACTATGACATACTTTGTTATGAGAAGCTCGATATCAATTCTGCGAATAAACATTTTCCCCCATGTAACACCACCATTGTGTTGCTGTTAGTTTGCCATTTAATCTTTATAACAGGTTATTTCATTATGGTTATTTGGTTATGGAAGGCCCCGGTATCACTGCAAAGGAATTAAAATCCATAATTGCTCAACCGCTCGTGCCAGCGGAATCATCCGAATTAATAACAGATGAATCCAGATTCTGAAAACTGGTTTTGCTTTGTTTCCTTTTTTTCAATACTCATAACTGTACAAAGGTCACGCCATACAATGCGAGAAGGAGAAGAAAGTAAAGAACGCAAATTACAAATAAAATTCCATGTACTTAGCTGGCTCAAGACTTTACAATATGGGTGGATACATGTTTAGGAAGTGACTATAACTTCAGTAGATACTTCAGGGAAAGAATTTGACAATTAAAGACTTATATTGATATACTAAAAGAGAAGAAATAACAACGATTAAAGTGTAGTGAAGACATTTGAACGTTTAAAAAATGTCCTTTCCTAACAAGGTTATCTTCCCTATCAGAGTTTAAAATGTAGTGATTTTTTTTCTTCGGCTTTTATCTTCGTCTCTTATGTTAAGTAAACTTCCTTTGTCGTACATTGTTCACACCGACTTTGTCTGTCATATCTCTCCCATTACTCTACATCACGATATGTATGGCTAGTTATTTTGTTGACATTTAAGGTCAAATTAAACAACTTTGTTAATTCTTTGTTTATCCGTTATCTTTTTTCTTCTCTGTTTTTCTCTGTCTCTGAAAATAGCAATCTGCGTTGTTAAAATTAAATTACAATAAATCACCTTTCCGCCTTCACTGTCATGTTACGCAGCTAAATACAGATCACATAGATGACAAAGATGCACTTGTTTTAACATCCGTTCATGTAAAATTACAGGTAACATTAAAATAATATCTTTGACGCATTTTATTCGGTGAATATGCATGCTTTAAGAGAAACGTCAATGCAACTTCAGATGGTAGATGTACAACAGAGATGATATGCGGAATAGCTCAGGCAAAAGCAACTTTCCAAAAAAATGAGGAAAATACTGTGCAATCCTCTTTTGACAATGGGAACAAGGAAAAGAGTTTTTAAATATTATGTAGAGCCAGTCTAAACATATCGATGTGAATTATGGACAATAGGAAAACAAACAAGAAAATTACTGGAGGCTGTAGAAACGTGGTTTTACAGTAAGGTGACCATATTTTTTAAATAATTATCCGGAACGGATTAATTTGACTTAAATGTTCCATCAATAAAATGAAATTTCTTCCGTATTTTTCAAGTAAATAATACATATATTTTACAACTAATTACAACACCTAACAATATAGGCTTACAAAACTTTATCAGGAGTTATTGAATTAAACGTTTTTGAGTTTGAGTTTCAGTTTCAGTATATAAGATTTAAAACTTGGAGCGCATTCTACTGTTACTATTTCGCCACATGAACACCCAGTTCAACTTTTCAAACATTTTCTACACAACAACGGAATCATGTATATTCTTAACTGAAGTCGAAGAGACGTTAACCTATATTGGCAAAATTGGTAAACGTTTGTGTCACTAATATATTTTCCGGGACAAAAGCTAAAAAATCGGGACAAATTCGGGACAGTAACAAATCCGGGACAAAGGTAGAAAAAAACAGTAAAACAATCGGGATGTGTGGTCAACTTATTTTACAGAAGAATGTTAAGAATACCACGGACACCTAAGAACAATAATAAAAACGTTCTGAAAGAGGCTAACTAAAGAAACTACGAAACTGCGGCCAAAAATAAGTACAAACTAGAAGAATTAGTCTGAGACTGAACGAACCGAGGCTCAATATGAAAATAAAATTCCAAACTAACAAAATAAAACCAACAACTAAAAAGTGGTTTGTATTGGACATTCTTCATAATTTGAATTTTTACAAATTTTGTTACAGCAGAAATAACTTCAATAGAACATGCTGACAAAGGATTGCTGAAAGACTGTTTTGCTACTATGTAGGCAATTGTTCTATTAGAAAGAGAGAGAGGGTGAGAGCACTGGATGATTATGCATGATTATAAATAAATATCTCATGCACTCTACACAGTTTGTGGCATGTAATTGCGTGGTTTAAACCAGTGGTTCTCAAAGCAGTGAATATCGCATACTTCATGTGTTATTTTAACCAGAGGTTTACACTTTTTGAGCGCACTGTAGATCTGAAGAAACGTTATTTGGAGAGTCACTGAGAGGCAAAAGAAATCAATTCTCACCGAGGGTTGCATTGTTACAATGTCAACGTTTTGGGGAGACACGGCACATTTTACATTATTTAGCAAAAGTGATCATTGACTGTTCTCTTATATTTAATTTATTGTAATATTTTGTTGTGTTGCACACTTAAATAAATGCTACAGTGTTTATAAACAACACTTTGCAACGTGAAGTAGTAACATGATCACCAGAAAACTATACCCGTCGAGAAAGTGCGTTTTTATCCCTGTAGTTTCTTGACAATTAGGAGGAGTAGGGAAGTAGGTTCATCCGGATCGCTCTTTTCATGTCTTCCTCTAGTTGATTTTGGGTCTGGTAAATTGCGAAAACGTCCTAAACCGAATAATATAACCATAGTGTAGACATGAGTCTGTGTTAGCTCAAATTGCGAAACGTCCTCGACTGAATAATATAACCATAGTGTAGACATGAGTCTGTATTAGCTCAAATTGCGAAACGTCCTCGACTGAATAATATAACCATAGTGTAGACATGAGTCTGTATTAGCTCAAATTGCGAAACGTCCTAAACTGAATAACAAATCCATAGTGTAGACATAAGTCTGTGTTTGTTCAAATTGCGAAACGTCATAAACTGCATAAACTTCGTGACCAAAATAAGATAATTTCACACCTAACCAGTAACATTGATAACAAAATGTTAATTAAATGGCTCGCTTCATTACACAAGGTTTGCTCCCAAGAGACCAATATATATATATATTTTTTTCTATGAAAATGTGTTTAAGGCGGTGAACGTGAAGATGAATTTGTTCAACCAAAGGAGAGGCAAGGATGGACATATGAATCAAAGAGGACAGCGACACATCAAAATTATGGAAATCACTGCAACAAGGCGTTGTCTACGTATCCCATATAATGGCAATGGACTCAACGTAAGATCATAATAATACCATTAACATTTACCGGGCCATGTTTTTAATCAGCCGTTTGTCGTTTTATCCACCACCGAGAAAATGTCGACTGTAACTGTGGCTAGTTCTCATGGGTTTAATGGCGTGGCTTGCTGTTTGTTCAGGGGCGACGCCACAGCGCCAAGTTGGGGATGGGGGGAATAGTTATTTTTTACGACATCACATATTATCGCACGTCAGGATACTTCTTATGATATTTTAATGGGTTAGTTATGAACGGTAGCGATATAAATATTCATATTGCTTAGTGGGAAAAGTAAATGTAAAGGTAAAGTACGAGGCTTGAACCGGCGTCTTAGCACGAGAGTTTCCACCCATATGTGTTCGGCCGCCTATCCAGAAGTGTTCGAAGACTTCTGGATAGTGTCGCTTCAAACATCGATACTTACGATGCGAGGCGACATTCCTCACCTTCCCAGACTATCACCCTGGTACCCATTTCTGCCAACGGCTGGGTCGACCGCGGAGGTATTACTAACCACGAGAACAATTCACACTACTTCCAGCGGGAATCAAATACGGATTGCCAGAACGTCGGTAGCCCAGTCGGGTGGTTTTTACCCATCAATCCCAAGGCAGATGTATCTATAGTCAACACCTTACAGGAACAGTCAGTCTGCTTAGGCTTTGAGAAATTATGGGACGGTCTGTGGAACGGATATGGGGATTGCAGTGAAATTGATTCAACGAGTAGAATAGAATAGAATAGAATAGGTAGCGATATATAATGAGGCTGCCACTTTGATAAGAATACAACAATTTAAGAACATACAATGTTTTGATACATCACTGTGTTGCTGGAAACTGCGACATAACGCAGCAAAATTCACATTACAGAGTGAAAGAAGTAGAAGTGTTAGCAGTGGTGACAGTGAAAGTAGAAGTAGTAGAAGTTGAAGTAGTAGTTGTAATCGTTGTAGTAGTAGTAGTAGTAGAATTAATTGTAGTAATAATTGATAATTGTATTGGAAGTAGTAGAAGTAGAAGTAGTATTAAGTGTATTAGAAGTAGTAGAAGTAAAAGTAGTAATAATTGTATTGGAAGTAGTAGAAGTAGAAGTAGTATTAAGTGTATTAGAAGTAGTAGAAGTAAAAGTAGTAATAATTGTATTGGAAGTAGTAGAAGCAGAAGGTTTATACTGACATCCACCGAGACGATAGATGAAGAGTGTAACAGCGAGCTACTATAGCCATCGGAAGGCATTCTCTTTGTCACTATTTGAACGAACAGCTTTATAGCTGACACTGAAGCTATGCGATCGATTACGTTAACTAATTAACACTTTCATCACGCACAACTACTGACGTGATAGCCATTTTTCACCATAAGTTTAAAAGAAGCCATAAATGACAACAAATGTACACCTCGTTATGATCTCACATGACAAATCATGGCATAATAGAAAAAAGCTAAAACACAATCCACTCAGAAATTATTTTTAACGCAACGAATGCAATGGGAGCCGCGATAGCTCAGTGGTTAGTGAACTGGACTACAAAGGACAAGAGGTAGGGTTCGATCCCAACCGACGGCTTCCGGGTTCACCCAGCTTTTAATGGGTACCTGATTTTTTCAGGGAAAGTGAAGCGGCACGGGCGTAATACCGACCACATTACCCCAAAAATCATGTGCTGAAGGTCTGTAAAATATATGGTCACTAACACCAAATTCCCTATACGCCACTTGGCGTGACGGGGGTACTTTACTTTTACTTTTACAACGAATGCAATAGACCGGGAAATGGGCCGGTGTCTAACTACAAAAATATGAATCGTAAAATACTAGAAATATTGGGAACATGAAACCAAACAAGTCAAACACATAAAAACAAAGACTACTATATCTCTTCCTGAAGCTTAAGACAAATAAGGAAGGGAAAAAGGTGTAAAAATAATTGTATATAAACTATTGTTACGAACGTTTCATATCGCATTAGAAAGCATATAATAAGAGTTGCTGTTTATATAGAGCATATCGTAAAGACGCTTAATTTGGCTGGAGTGCTTGTTCATTTGTCAACATTTTAATATTATAAGTTTTTTTGAACAACTGAGAAGAGAATCTCTCCGTTTAACAATGTTATAAAAATCCAAAAAGGCATATTGATATATATATTTTTTTAATGGTATTCAGTGTCCATTCAATAGTCGCGTCATGTAGTCTTCTTCTTGTCTGTGTCCGTCATAATGTTCTTTCTTTACGTAAAGATATAGCAATAGCTGTCTTTACAGTTAATGATTACATTTGTCTGGTCACTATTAAACTCGTGTTTGTTGAACTCGCGAAACAAATTAATTATAACAAAAGATACAATTACACAGTGGCGTATACTGGTTTTGGGGTCTGGGTTACCGCTGACATAATAAATAAAGACATACATTATATTCAGTAGGTTAACATGAAGTAATATTTGCTAATGACATCACTACATTTTAAATTACTTACTTATTTATATGTAAACTCTATCCGTCTTGTTTGGGACGAAAATGTCTCCATTTTTGCAATTGGAGAAAAAAATTTTGACTTTGTCATTGAAAGTACTGTTGGGCTGGTTTCTAAGTTTCTGAAGGAATGATTTCTCAATGGACATTATTGCAAAACTAGATAAGCGTTCTTGTGTCTGAGTTGAGCGACAATAAGATTTGAATCTCTTGAGAGCAGAGAAAGTTCTTTCTACAGATGCTGCTGCACATAACGTAGTTATAAACTAGGTTAGGAAGATCCGGTAATCAGACATAGTTTTACTTTCACTTTGTGACGCTTCTCATTGGCTAGAGCTAAAATTAACCCATGAAACCGCATTCCCCTAGCGGTAGCTTTCGCCGTATTATTTTGACGGGCATTTTTGAATGTCAAGGTCATTAATTCTAAATAGGAGAGAAGAGAACTCTACCGCTGTTTATTAGCGGTTTCATGTACTATCTTAGGGTAGTTTCGGTTTAATTCTCAAACGTTATAGTGGCAAAAGGAAAACATTGATTTAATAAATGTAAATCAAAGCAAATAAATCATATTGGCCTACGAAATGTGTAATAGAATATTTGAAAATTTGAAAATATAATTTTAAAAAAATCATCATCATCATTGAGTGCCGTCTCCGCAACGAAGGTTGGCTACCATGGAGCGCCATTTTGCTCTATCTCTTGCTTTGATGGTGCAGGTTGTCATCGGTTGATTTGTCCATCTTTTGATGTTACTCGTCCATGTTAATCTTGGTCTGCCTCTGCCTCTTTTACCTTGTATTTTCCCCTCCAGGATCACTTTCAGTAGGCTGTTGTGCCTTTTAACATGGCCTAAGAATCGCATTTGTCTTGTTCTAATTGTGTTTAGTAGTTCTCTTTTCATTTTTAGTTGTTTTAAGACTTTGTCGTTTGTTTTCTTTTCCTTCCATCCAATTCTACCTATTCTTCTATATATCCACATTTCAAAGGCTTCAATTCTCTGTTCTGTTTTCTTGTCTAATGTCCATGTTTCAGCACCATATAGGAATATTGAGAAGATGTAACATTTTGCAATTCTTAGTTTTAGCTCTGGTGTTATTTGTTTTGATGTTAGTATGTCCTTCATGACATTAAAATTACTTTTTGCCATTCCTATTCTTTTGTTTATTTCAGTTGTACATTTTCCATCACTGGTTATAGTATGTCCAAGGTAGTTGTAGTTCTGAACTGTCTCAAGGTCTATTCCTTCAATTTTGATATCCACTTGTGGGTTTTGAGTATTTTCTTTGTTTATGATCATAGTTTTAGTCTTTTTGATATTCATATCTAGTCCATATTTTTTGCTTGTCGTGTTTATTTCATTAAGTAATTGTTGTAGATCTTTAGGATTTTCTGCTAGTAGTACAGTATCGTCAGCATATCTTAGGTTATTGATTATCTTTCCATTAATTTGTAGGCCTGGCATCTCTATGATGTTTTTAAAGTTTTTAAAAAATATATAATAAATTAACATTTCCTTTTGTGTTTCGTTAATATGTTCAGGCTACCGGCGGTAGCTGCGGTAGCATAGAGAATACGCCACTGCAATTACATTATATACACTTATGTTGTGGTCGTGTATATAACTGCATGATTTCTTAGCTATTATGTACAAAGTTACTCTTATTCTTTATGAAGTGTGGAATCTCTCCAACACTTAATGGAATTTGGTATATTAAAAAAATTTAAAGCTCTATATTATACATGGAATATGATTTTAGTATCGTACTTTTAAATTACTAACAGTACAGTTTACAATGATGTGGTCATGCGTGGCAAAGACCATTCCGCAAGGAACTGTGAAAGGTAAACAGATAAGAGATGAGAATTTGACAATAATGAATAGACAGACCTCGACTTTGCAGTCCCAAAGAATGACGAAAGATAGAGATAAATGCAGGAGGTTGACAAAGTCAGACAGTGGTTCCTCTACGATATCCAGGGCTATGGGATGAAGATGTGTTCATGCTAGGCGGCCTTACATTCGCCTAGAAGCTGCGTGAACCCTAAAACTGCGTCAGTCTGAAAAAAATACGCCACATTTTCGCCGAAATAATCCTGGACCACACATCTGGGAATTAATAATGTACTCCACATCTAGACTTAATCTATGAACCCACATCTGGGAATTAAGCTTGGATCTCACATATGTGAATTAATCTTGGAACACACATATATGAATTAATTCTGGACCCTTCATACGGGACTTAATCTTTTAGTCCATATCTGGAAATTAATCTTTCAGTCCACGTCTAGGAATTAGTCTTCGACCTCACATATGGAAATTGGTGTGTGTGCTACGTCATCATAATGACTCATCGTATATCCCTAGATCGACCGTACGCTAATATTACAGTCTGTCGTTTGATGTGCGACGGGGATAAACCGATAATGTGTTTTATGTGTTCGGAATTGGAGTCATAAACGATGTCCTAACATCTAACATCATCAAGCACTATACATTTAAAAAAATAGGACGATCAATATTTTCAGGAGGACGTGAACTTCCGGTCAATATGGTGGATAGGCGGCAGGAACCATTGAAGGCCATGTATAAAAATGTTCCGTGTTGCAGTTTCCTCATATTCCAAGTCCGTCTTGTTGCAGGAGCAACTGAGCTGGTTCTCTGTGCACACCGTGAGCTATATGTTTCATCCGTTTTGATCATGTTTCGATATTCCAATTGTTTACGATGAATGATATCGTATGGCAGGGAACAGTTGGTTGTGTTCACTTTCTGTGCGGTTTCGCCTTATATCTTTTAGCGTGTGCTGAGACTGCTATTATGGGGACTACAGCTACCTTTCTTTGTTTGGGAGATGAGTTACTAATTCGGATGATTTCACTGGCACTGGCGGTTGAGCAATTATGGATTTTAATTCGTTTGCAGTGATACCGGGAATTTCCATAACCAAAGAACCAAATATGGAAATTAATCATGCACCTCACATCTGGGAATTAATCCTGGAACCCACATATGGGAATTTAATCTTGGACCCCGCATATGGGAATTAGTCTTTTTCTTGACAGTTAGCGATCCGTTCAACGTCATATAATTTATATTAAACCGTAAATGCCATTTTAAAATCTCCATTATATCATACTGTTCGTGTGATGACGTTTTAACTCAATAGTTTATCCCAATGCACTATACATCTTATCATTGCAAATTCAACAATTCGTTTAAACATTCAAATATATTCAATGTTAGATATGTGACTTGCTGGCGTACACGGTGTACGCTCAAGTCCTTTCAAGTCCTTTGAAATATGGATCTATAGAAGAATAGGTAGAATTGGGGGGAAAGAAAAGAAAACGATGAAGTTTTAAAACAACTAAAAATGAAAAGAGAACTACTAAACACAATTAGAACAAGACAAATGAAATTTTTGGGGCATGTTAAAATACACAACAGCTTACTAAAAGTAATATTGGAAGGGAAAATACAAGGTAAAAGAGACAGAGGCAGACCAAGACTAACATGGACGAGTAACATCAAAAGATGGAAAAGTCAGCCTATGACAATCTGCACCATCAAAGCAAGAGACTGAGTGGAATTGCACTCCATGGTAGCCAACCTTCAATGCGGAGACAGCACTCAATTATGATGATGATGGCGTTCACGATGACTTGAACATTGAAAATGATAAATCGTTTTTTTTTTTAACTCCTGGGGATAACTGTTAACTGTTACGGCGATTCTAATATTTAAGAATAAAATAAAACAATATTCCGTCTAAATTATTTTAAAATAAACCACAAACCTATAACTATTCAGAAAAGTTACATGTGTTATAAACTTAAAATAACAACAGTTATTACAATCTTTAATTATCGCGCAGTGAGTTATACGTTTTGTCATGATAAAATATTTAAAAAATGAAGTGTCTCAAAACAGAATCAGGTAACACAAAAGTTCTTGCGTAGTATCCTCGCAATTAAAAAGAGGTGAAAACTCACGTTGCATATTTCATTATAGTTAAGCAGTTAAGCCTTGTAAAACTCATTTTGTGTAAATTTCAAAAGCGTGAAAGAAAACATGGAAGAAAAACATCGGAGAGCAAACAATAACAGGTATAATTTGTTTCAATTCACATTTCATGGAAACAGAACAATAAAGAAAGCTCGTTGCATCGTTCGAATTAGCTTACATCGTCCTGACGGTTGAGAGACTCAAAGACAGAAAACCAGTAAAGTCTTAAAGATATTATTTGAAAGACAGTAATGTGATATTTTTGTCACACACTTGATCAATTTATGTGTTTTCATATATATAAAGAAATTGTGTACGTGTATTAGTGGTAGTATTACTTGATTAACATTTCACTGTCGAGATATGTGGATTAAACGCCAAGCGCATGACATTGCTTCTCACATTACTTTGTCATTTCAAAACAAAAGATAAATGATGTTCTCTAAAACAGAATATAGAAGAATACTGAAGTAGTAAACGTTATCCCGTTTAGGTCACATCATTTGCGGTGGCCAGTGCTCTCGCTCTCTCCCTTTGTTTTATTGTCTTCCTTGAGATTTTTTTTCATCTAGCTCGACTGGGGATCGTCATGTTGGTAGGGCTGAACCCACGTCCACGAACTTCCCGAGCCTTCATTAACCATTACACTACTGGCGGTCTCTTAGGTAACATAAGCCTTGTATAAACGTGTCACAGCTCAGCACTCAAACTTCAATAATCCCCTCTCCCACCCCTCCAACCCCTTTTCTTCACCATCAAATCAAACGACTGCCAATTAGAAAAGTTACTTAGTCACTCTTAAATTGATCCGTATGCTTCGTTCAAGTGTTACTTTGTTGACTTAAGCCAGCCCAAAATTTGAAGATCTCTGCCTACACGAAACTGGAAAGGAATTTACAGCTTCGGCTGATGCATCCATAGATGTTTGTTTAAGCACAGATAGAGTCGGATAAATGCAATGGCTGTATTGAGGTTTCAGAATTCAACGAATGTTCATTTTTATTTTTAACGGACAATCTTTCGTCAGCTCAATTAGTAAACGTTACTTGATTCTCATAGCTAGAGTTATAAGTGATGAAATGTACATATCTCTGAACTTGAACATTCTTCAGCTCAATACTGCATGAATAAAATTGTTCACACCGTTACCACATTAAATGTTATTATAAATTAGAGAGTAGCAATTTGAATAATATTAGACATCAAAGGTGGTAGTTTTAGTTAAATTACAGATTAATTCATTCATTGAGTGCAGTCTCCGCATCGAAGGCTGGCTACTATGGAGCGCCATTCCGCTCTCTGACTCTTGATTTGATGGTGCAGATTGTCATAGGCTGACTTGTCCATCTCTTGATGCTGCACGTTCATGTTATTCTTGGTCTGCCTCTGTCTCTTTTACCTTATATTTTCTCCTCCAAAAATACTTTTTGTAGTCATCTGTGCCTTTTAACATGTCCCAAAAATCTCATTTGTCTTGTTTGAATTGTTTTTAGTAGTTCTCTTTTCCTTTTGTTTTGTTTTAAGACTGTCGTTTGTTTTCTTTTCTTTCCATTTAATTCTTCCTATTTTTCTATATATCCACATTTCAAAGGCTTCATTTTTCTATTCTGTTTTCTTGTCTAATATACATGTTTCTGCACCATACTCGAATGTTGAGAAGAGATAACATTTTGCTATTCATAATTTTAGCCTTGCTGTTTTTTGTTTTCTTCTTAGTATATTTTTCATGACCTTAAAATTAATTTTTGCCATTCCTATTGTTTTGTGTATTTAAATTTTACATTTCCCATCACTGCTTATAGTATGTCCAAGGTAGTTGTATCTCTGAACTGTCTTCATGTCTATTCCTTCAACTGTAATATCCATTTGATGGTATTTTGAATATTATCTTTGTTTGTGATCATAGTTTTAGTCTTTTTGTTGTTTATATCTAATCTATATTTTTTGCTTGTTATGTTTACTTCATTAAGTGATTGTAGATCTTTAGGATTTTTCGCTAGAAGAACAGTATCATCAGCATATCTTAGGTTATTGATTATCTTTCCATTAATGCTTAGGCCTGGCATCTCTGTGATGTTTTTAAAGATTTACTCAGTGTATAGATTGAACAAGCTTAGTGATAGGATGCATCCTTGTCTTACTCCTCTTTTTATATCAATAGGTGTAGAGTTCTCTTTGTTATATTTTATTATTGATGTTTGCTCCCAGTATAAATTACATATTAGTCGTATGACTGTGTCGTGTAGATATATATCTTTCAGGCAGTCTATAAGTTGTTTATGGTGTTTTCTATCAAAAGCTTTGGTGTAGTCTATGAAGCAGGCATCTATAGGTTTGTTTACTTTTGTGTACTTTTCGATTAATGTTCTCATGCAGAATATGGCTTCTTTTGTCCCACTGTCATACAAACATGGCGGGAGTGTTAGATTTGGAACTAAAAAATGACAAAAAAGAAAGAAGTTAAGAATCTAAATAAATGGAATGAGAAACAACACATACACACACACACACAGAGAAAGAGAGAGAGAGAGAGAGAGAGAGAGAGAGAGTGAGAGAGAGAGAGAGTGATTAAAAAGACAGAAAAGATAAAGAATCAGTAACAAATTACGAAATTAATTAGTGAAGGTGTTAAAGATAGAGAGTAGAATAATTATAAGGTGACCATATTTTTGAAATCCCATTCCGGGACGGAATAATTTTACTTCAATTTTCCACCAATAAAATTACATTTCTTCTTGCTGTCATTTTCAAGTGTATAATACATACATTTTAAAACATCTAATAATATAGACCTACAATACGCTATCAGGATAATCAGGAGATAAAAAAAAAACAGTGATACTCACTTAAATTGAATGTGAAACAGAGATGCTGTACTTTTCAGATGAGTGAATTTTCTGTAAAATGTCCTTCTTTGTATGCAGCATCTTATAAAATTCGACACATGTTCCCTCATAGTTCACTTTGGTGATCAACATTGCTTTTAAAGTTTCAACACCTAGTTGTGTTTTATCATTTGTCCACAAACTGTTCATCAGAGAAAACACTCGTTCTGTTGCAGCATTTGTTCCAGGTAGACACAAAAAGAACTCTGCCAACTTCAGAATATGTGAAACGGGCACATGATTGTTTCTGAAGTGGGAAGCTAGTTCAACCCAACGCTGCCCTGGTAATGTTTTATTAAAACTCCACTCACTAATTTTTTGTGAAGTAACGAACTGTTTCATGTAGACATATTCGTCATACATTTCATTTTCTGGAAAGTCGACTGAAGGCACTGTTTGACTCACTAATGATGAAGACTTCTCAATATCTTCCCAATTTGGTGTTCTGTTCAGCAATACCCAGCTGTAAGACTCTAGGTTTTGAAAATTATTTGCAGCCCATTTCTTCAAATAACTTAAAGCTGTTTCATAAAATGAAGAAACACTGGCGTTAAACTTGTTCACATCATCACGTGGAAATCCTTCCATTTCCTGCTTTTTAAGGATTATCTGAACTCTTGATGGCAAGAAGCCGTCTTCCAGCTTGGACTCCAAGATAGCTTTCAACCTATTGATGTTGTCAATGACTTCAAATACAGTGACCATCTGTCCCTCTACTTTCTGCACTGCTTCGTGGAAAGAGGATGACTGACTGTGAACCAAAATAAGCCATGCCTCAGACAGTGGGTTTTCAAAGAATTCCTGTATAAAAACTGGGCATCTGTCTTGAGATTGAAAATATGATTTTAGAGGCAGGAACATGTAAAGAACCCTTTCAACAGCAGGCAAGAGCGCAAGCCACCTAGTTTGTGCATAACCTAAAATTATCTGGAAATCTGTGTCGACAAACTGACAAAACTCCTTGAGACTTTCAACTCTAACTGTGTATGATTTGAAGTACAGATAAATTTTTGCAATAGTCATTTCAACATCAACAGGCAATACGTCTGCAGCTGCTCGAACAGTGTTGTGGAAAATATGGCAAGCACACCCAACACCTATCAAACTATGTCCAAGGTTTTCTTTCAGTTTTGTGAAAACATTGTTCTGTCCTTTTCTTTCAGCGCCCCCAAAATTAGAATTTGTGTTGTCTGCACATAATCCAACTATTTTCAGTTCTAAACCATTTTCAGTTAGACAGTCAATAAGAAAACTACTTACAATATCAGATGTTTCACCCGGCAATGACTTCAACTCTAATATTTTAACTTTCAGTCCCTTATTGAGATCAAAGTATCTGACAAGCAAAGGAAAAATCTTGATTTCTTTGTTGTTGGAGGCATCTGTCAGTATGGAGATAAATGTTACGTTTTCTAGGTCACATCTCAACTCGTTTAGAGCATGGGGTGTGAACACATTCCGAATAATAGCTTCTGTTTTCGTACGTGCACAAGCAAATTTTGGTTCTAAAGTTACCTGAAGCAATTTTGATGTGCAGTCCATAGATCTAAAAGTGTGATTGTGCACCACTGTATGATATGCAAAGGCACGTTCTGTAGCAGCTAACTGTTCTTCTTTGTCACCAACCTGTTCAGCTCCAAAAAAAATTGTCAACGACGAGCTTGATGCAGCAGTAGCGACGGCTTTCTTATGTTTATCACTATTTATGTGGCTCTTAATATCACCACGTCCACTATGGTTAATAGTAAACCCGGATGAACATATATTACATCTTACAGTGAAGTCTGATGACGATGTAGACTTTTTTATAAAAGGGTATTCCTTTTGTAAATCTTGATTAAAACTACATTTACGCTTCGGTGCCATTTTTTTGCGAAAGTGAAAGTTAGTAACACAACGAATATATACGAGATTTAAAACTAGGAGCGCATTCTACTGTTTTGATATTAAACAAAATTGTCTACACAGCAACGGAATAATATTTTTTTTTAATTGAAGAAATGTACGCCGTATACCAAAATGGCAAAATTGGTAAACGTTTGTGTCCCAAATTATTTTTTATCAAATCGGGGACAAAAGCAAAAAAATATGCCAAAGTCGGGACAAAACCGGTACGGCAGCTAATCCGGGACAAAGGTTCAAAAAATGTCAAATTCCGGTACTGTCCCGGACAATCCGGGACGAATGGTCACCTTAATAATTATAACGTTATTTATTAAAGAAATTATGAAGAAAGCGAATGTGAGAGACAGGAGAAGAATATTGGTGCATGAAAACGAGAGACAATTTTTAAGATTTAAGACCGATAAATGGTAAAAGAACGATGAATAATGGCAAAGCGGTTAGAGAAAGAGCAAAGTGCTAGGAGACACGTTATTTGTTCAATTACCGTGGATGTAACTGCAGATAATATTCAGAACGTGTCTTTCATTGTACGCCGCACGGTGACTCACTAATAGACATGTTTGCGGAGCTATTAGAGAATATATAGATGTTTGAAAGTGTCTGAAACAGATTTCATTTGTAAAGTTATTTTATAATGTATTATAGAATATCTATCTATCTATATATATATATATATATATATATATATATATATATATAGTATATGGATAAATTGAGGGGCGAAGAGATAGAGGGAAGCAAAGAGAAATGATACCAGACAGCTTAAGAGAATGGCTTGGCAGAAGGTCAACAACAGAAATGATAAAGAACTGTCGAGATCGAAAGTTTTGGATAGACATGATCAACTACGCCAGTAGGCCCAGTATTTGATGATGATGATAGTATATCTATATATTATTTTAATTTTATTTGTTAATTTTAATTAACATACAATAATATATAGATATAATATATTACATTATAAAAATTGTAATTTGTTATGTTTATATTATGTTAATAGCATATAACAGGAACAGACAAACAGCAGTTATTGGATGTTGATTCAACCACAGGCACATCATTCATTCATTCATTTTCCTCTCGGACCAAAGGCGGCAAGACCAAAAACAGAAGTCATAATTCTCTACGATTGACGATTTACTGCTTGTTCTTTTTTGTCTTTGCTGTCTCTTGGTCCCAGCTGAGTCTTCCCTAGTTATTGTTCTGCATAGCGATTCTCTTGGCCTACCTTGTTTTCCTTTACCAGATGGTTTCCACATGAACACACAGATACATCAGTAGAGGTGCATGTTCCACCGAATAGTTGGACAGTGAAGTATTAAAATGCGCCCCGTACTACACACGGCTGTGTACTAGACCAAGACATTTTGAAATTTTGAAGAGATTTTGGCATCAGGAAGGGAGAGAGGGGGTGGAAACCCTAATTTCATTCCACGCTATTAATACTACCTCAACTCAGTAAATTGTGCAGGCCTATCCTTGCCACTTATGTTGAAAGCTGACAAGCTGAGATGATTTTCCCGAAAGTACCCCAAACTTGTGACGTTTTCAGTTATGTTAATTATAGACAATTGACGTCATGTTACCCACAGCTGCCCCTTCTCGCAATGGCGAAATAGCCACAAACTTTGGGTGATCTCTCTCAGCGAGCAGGCATTCAATATAGGTAGCAATGGCTTATCCTACTACTTTAATAAACACAAGGGTTAGAGACCTCACTTCGTCTGCATGAGGGGGTCACCGGTAACATTATTCGTCACTACAGACCGACTAACAAAGGGCAGGTCACTGGAGACCCATCGGAGCTGGGATCTTTTGATATAAAGACCTAGTATTGCAGCATCTGTGTGGTTCTTGAAAATGTCAGGAGAAACAAGTTCAGGCAACGGTATTACATCCTGGGCCAAAGAAATAAAGGCTCACCTCGACAACACGACTTTAGATCAAGGCAAACTTCACTCCATTCTTCCTTTTTTTTCTCATTGAAATAACTGAAGTATATTAGACTGGGATTGAGCCGATACCATTTTGTGGCCAAGTCTACACGTTAACCACTAAGCAATTGTCATAAGTAGGACAGCCTGCGCTATTGTCAACCATTATCATTATTTAGGATAGAAGCAAGGGAACTCATATATGTGACATGGATAGCTTGCAAGTAAATAACCAAATAGTTGCAGCCACACTACATTGCACTAACGACTACCTTATAGATACCGACTATCACTCTGCGGATAGTGAATTTTAAGCACTTTTCTGATATATGCAAATCCCTAGGGAAAAAAAAAAACAAATAAACCATTTACTCTCCCTCAGTTGTTCATTTTTAATCGTCCTGTACTTAATTCACACATTTTGCAGCCAATTGATAAAAGATCCACCACTGTGTCCAAATATCAACGGCTGAGAGACCTCAGTTTGTCTGGTATCTCTGTCCATAATCAAGACATGGCCAGATTTAGGCCAGGGCTAAATAAGCTACAACGTAATGGCTCACCAAGGGTCCTCAGATTTGTTTATATTGTAAACTTTGATCGAGACTATCTGGTGTTATAAATTACTTTATATCTCTAAAATATCGAAGGAACCTATTTATTCACAAGACAATAGATTCCTGCACATCTCTAAAATATCGATGGAGCTATTTATTCACAAGACAATAGATTCCTGCACGTCTCTAAAATATCGAAGGAACTATTTATTCACAAGACAATAGATTCCTGCACGTCTCTAAAATATCGAAAGAACTATTTATTCACAAGACAATAGATTCCTGCACGTCTCTAAAATATCGAAGGAACTATTTATTCACAAGACAATAGATTCCTGCACGTCTCTAAAATATCGAAAGAACTATTTATTCACAAGACAATAGAGTCCTGCACGTCTCTAAAATATCGAAGGACTATTTATTCACAAGACAATAGATTCCTGCATGTCTCTAAAATACCGAAGGAACCTTTTTATTCACAAAACAATAGCTTTAATGCACTGAAATTGTAAAGAACAGATGAAAAGAACTCGTGAAAACTTAGAGTTACAGGAAAACCTATAACATTCGAATTCGTTAATAAAAAAATGTAAAAAATGCTATTTTGGCACTGCCTGCTATATATGTCGCACCTATCCCAGTAAAAATTCTTTTTAATTTAAGGATTTTATTACCAAAAAAATTGTTTTGATCATGAGACATTGACTGGAAAAGAAAATTTGCGTACATTCATAAAACAGTTGCCATCAAAGCACTTCTTGAAAATTATTGTCCGAGTCTAAATACAATGAATTGAATGAATACTATATTTTAATCACTCAAATAACAATGTTTCGAACATAGATCTAACTTGCTCTGCACTATATCGTTTTGGTCGACTGCAAGACGTACCGGCAGTGGGCGTGACTATTATGTGACACAAATTTGAGAAATAAACAATGAATATACATTAATCATTTTCTAACGTTCAAACTCCGAAACCACGAGGTTCAACAAGAAGTGAGAACTCTCCTACATCCGGAAATCAAGTATTGGTTGAAATGAAAGACAAAAACCAGTGAAAACGAAACAAATATTAACCTACATACGTCAGAGCCGAATTTTCGGCGGATGGTTAGAAATAAACACTTTTTATCGAACCGACATGTCGGATAATAGTCCTGAAAGAGTTAATACAAAATTGTATTATATATTTTTTATGTTATGTTGTAATTATTGTTTTCTGCAAATCAATAATTGTTCAATTAACGTATTATTAAAAGACAGGGCAGGGCAGGATGCTATAGGACAGATCCTAAACATTTTTCTGTCTATCTTTCCACCTTGTTCCTCCTTTCACAGTTCCTTGCTGCATGGTCTTTGCCAGGCCAGATGATCTATTTAAGTGGCCAAAACATTTCACTTTGTGTTTCTTGACGATAGTCAAAAGATCATGAAGAACCTTGATTGCTATTGCATTCTTTTGCGAACATTCCCATTCATGTTACGAATGTGCAATATGTAATCTTACTGTAATTTGTAAAGCATGTATACAATTAAATGTTGTAAATAAATTATCTTCTTCTTCTTCTTCTTCTACCTTTCAGCTCCCTGTGGAGCATAGGTCTTCAACAAACACTTTCCAAGTCGTTCTGTTTCTTGCCATTCTTTTAAGATCATTCCATGTCTTCCTCATCATCTTTATCGCTGCTTCTAAATAAATTATATTAAATAATAATTGCCCAATTAATTAACTCCAATTCACATTTGTATCAATAGAGATATGCTATAACAAACTATTCAGCTTTCTATTTGTGGCTGGGAATGGAATACTAAGGCTGGACTTTACAGTTACGTCGATCGACATCAGAAAGGTATTACAACATAAGAAAATAGGCACAGATATGTGATGACATAAAAAAGTAGGCATACATATGTGGTTACATAAGAAAGTAGGCATATATATGAATGGTATAAGAAAGTAGGAATTGATATGTAAAGTGGGAATAGATATGTAATAACATAAGAAGGTAGGCACATTTATGTAATAACATAGAAAGTAGGCACAGATATGTAGTAACATAAGAAAATAGGCACATATATGTAATGTCATAAGAAAATAGGGACAGATATGTAATGACATAAGAAAATAGGCATATATATTTAATGACATAAGAAAATAGGCACATGTATATGTAATATCGTGTGAGGATACAGCAAAGTTGGACGCGGCAAGAATAATTTCAATATATCAAAAATGTCAAACATGTTATTGTTACTATTAAGATTGAAACTTCTGCCATAGTGGCTGTCAATGAACTGATATTTACTTGTCATGGACTTCATTCATTTCAGAAAAGCAAAACCATAACTGACCAACTCCTAATACGACCAAGAAAAGATTTGTCTCTAGTTGCTCTCAATTTTTGGTTACTATACACATTATGTTAGGGAGCCGCGATATCTCAGTGGTTAGTTAACTGGACTACAAAGGACAAGGAGTAGGGTTCGATCCCAACCGACGGCTTCCGTGTTCACCCAGCCTTAAACGAGTACCGGATTTTTTTCTGGGAAAGTAAAGCAGCACGGGCGTAATACCGACCACATTACCCCAAAAATCATGTGCCGAAGGTCTGTAAAATATAGGGTCACTAACACCATATTTCCATATACGCCACTTGGCGTGAAGGGGGTACTTTACTTTACTTTTTTATACACATTATGTATAGAAGTAGTGAGCCTACTGTTCAGCTTTTCTGTTCTGAAATTATGGAATTCCTCTCCGGTATCAAAATGACTCTATAAAGAAATATGAAATCTTAACTCCAAAATAGCTGTCCATGCAAAAGGTCATATTTTAACTGAAACAAATAGGAGAGACGATATTCAACAAAACGACAGCTCTGTAACAATGATTACCTAGGACAGAAAATAGCTTGTAACAGAAAACAGCATATGTATACATATATACATACACACATACATACATATATAATATATAAGGAGAGGCAGCATACACGTTAGCTATGACCTTTCTGCTTCTATAGTACATATATACTTTCGTCTCTTATAGCTGACTTTTGTGCAATTATTATTTCTTAGAAAACTAAAACTTTCCGACAAGCACATTGGAGAAATGAATGAACAAACTTGAGAACCACTGGTCTGAGCTCATCTGATATCGCAAGCTAGTTATTTATAGCATAAAGGAAAGTATCAATATTCGCAGTTGGTTAGTTATGGTGTCATTTCTTTTTTAAATAAAGACACAGTTGAACTGGGCCTGGTACGAAAAGGTTGTTTTTTTTTATTAAAAAAAAAGTGATTTAAAGAATGCTTTCGTGTCTGTGAATGTTGCGCAAGATTTCAAATCATTGTAAACATCCGCTTAGTCCCTGTGTAAATATTCTGACCGTTTATTAATTAAATTAAATCCTCCATTCATCAGTACTTTATGTCACTTTATTTTCTTCTTCTCTCTATGTTCTTTCCAACACTGTCATTAAACATAATGAAGAGATTTCATACTGCACCAGGGTTATACGAATTGTGTCTGTGGTGGGTAAGCCACTTACGTGCATCGGCATTTTATTGATTTCCTTCTGTGTTAATGTTTTACCTCTTTGTTCTTATGGTCAGACACAATAAAAGTCCATTGATTTTACTCCCATCAGGCAAGTAGGGCCTACTAAGGAGCTTTTATAATGTGGATCTTGTATACTGTTATAGGTACACCATGACCGTGAAAACATTGAGTTATATATACATTATCTAAGATGGCCGAGCATATCTACCGTTATGAATTGGACAGTACCGTTTTTCTAGTATTATATATATATATATATATATATACATATATATATATATATATATATATATATATATATATATATATATTATACATACACCAATTTTGTCCCGTATTTTCAGTAAAATGCCATTTGTGTCCCATTTTAAATAAATACAATTTAACAAAAAAAAAAAACAATTTAAATGCCTGACAGATTGGTGTAGATTGTCTCCAGAAATTACTGAAAAAATCGTAGACTTTCAAGATGTTTGTAATATTGCAGAGTTGTAAGTGCTGAGATAACGATATTTGTTGTCGTGTATATCGTGTAGACACAACTGTGTCGTGTGGGGAGCTTTAATGATAAGGTGTCGAAGGACCACAATTACTGCGTAAAATTACGTCATCGGCGAAATATTAATAATAGGAATGGGTTAAAATGCAAACCACGTCTAGGTCTTATTAAATGGCGAATACTAATAAGGCATAATTCTTTTTATTCTTCTTCTACCTTTCATCTCCATGTGGAGCTTAGGTCATCAACAAACACTTTACAAGCCGTTCTGTTTCTTGCCATTCTTTTAAGATCATTCCATGTCTTCTCCATCATCTTCATCTCTGCTTCCTTCTGTCTTCTTTAAGAATAGTTTGGTATTCCTCTTTGTCTTTTTCCTTGTGGATTCCAAAAAAGGGTATGTTGTGTAATACTCTCAGTTGGCTTCCGCAATGTATGTCCTATCCAGAGCAATCGTCTTCACTGTATCTCTTTATCCATTTATATTTGACTGGTACTTTTCCATAATTCTGTATTAGTGATTTTGTCCTGCCATTTCCATCCTTTTATTCTGCGCTAGGATCCATTAATGAAGGTCTGTATCTTCATGATTGTCATTTTTGTTGTTCTCCATGTTTCACAGCCATATAATAGACCTGACTTAACAATGGAGTTGAACATTTGTATTTTTGTATTTAACAATAAGGCATAATGGTAGCCTCTATATGTTTATTGTAATTAAACTTTATTTCATAGAACAATTTTCTTATGGATAAAGAATATAACACACAAAAATGTACGTTGAGTCTTTGCTAAACAATGTTCCTTTTTGTTACCACAGTTTTTGTGCCAAGAAAACAAGGCCAGTCTAATAGGCATATAAGCCTACAGATGTAAACCTATAACCACACAATAGAAAGCAAAGCACAGGCTATGAAGTTAAGATGTTACCACCGGACACCAAGCATCACATACAGAGGAGACAACATCCCATACGCGATAGTTGGATAAACCGTCACCAATAATATTGGCCTACATATTGATTTACAAAATATAATGATGCTGGTTCGTGTATGTCACACGATTTAACGACCTGGCATAACTGGGACACAATAACAACATTTAAGATGTGGAACACGCAGGAAAATAAACCGATGGTATTTAAGATTGGGCGAGAAAAAAAAATTAGAACAAACACAACTGCCACACAAAATAGATAATATAATATAAAAAGATCGTGAACAACACATTATGTTGCCTCAAAACTCGCAAGGAAGAAGGAGCCAATGATCAGCATTTAGGCATTTGAGACAAATCTTGGGTGGTAAGACCGGATCCACTTTGCTATTAATAAATACATGGTCTAAAGTTACTTTAAAAAGGCTTCTAAAATACATTTCATCATCAGCATGTGCCATACCGGTTGGCGTAGGCGATCATGTCCCTCCACAATCTTCTATGTACAGTGCATTGTATCAGTTCTGTTGTTGACTGTTTTCCATGCCATGATACATAGCTATCCAGTATTTTCTCTCTTTGTCGTCCGCGATCTCTCTTTCCTTTTATTTTGCCAGTTGTAACCAAATATTCAAACTTTCCTCTTCTCATGATGTGCCCAAAAATGTTGATTGCTTCTTTCTGATGTTTTTTAAGAGCTCCCTTTTTGTGTTGGCCTCTTTGAGAACTTCCTCATTTTTCTTTTTAGCTGTCCAGGGAACTTTCAACATTCTTCTGAGAAATCCCATCTCTGTGGCCTCTAATCGTCTTTTCATTTGTTTGTCTACTGTCCATGATTCGCTTCCATAGGTCAGAATTGGTTCTATATAGCATCGATGAACTCTCTTTCTCATTATTATTGACATAGATTTGTTACATAAGATATTTTTCATTTCCTGAAATGCTATTTTGGCCTGAGCTATTCTGCTTTTTATTTCTGGGGTGCTTCTCCCATGTGATGTTGTTATTGTGTAGTATTTCAAACGTTGCACTTGTTTTCAGATTTGTCTCGTTTATTTTTATGCTGCATGATGGCGGTGATTGTTTCTTCGATATAACCATTACTTCTGTTTTCTTACTATTCAGACTGAGATAATTTTTGTTGCTTTCTTTTACTATTATATCTATCATTTCTTGTAGCGCATTCTCTATCTCCGCTTTTAAGACTGTGTCATCCGCATATCGCAAATTATTTATGTTGTGACCGTTGACTACAATTCCTTTTTTGTCTACTATTGATCTCATAATATATTCGCTGTAAAGTGAAAACAAATCCGGTGACATAACACAGCCTTGTCTGACTCCTTTCTTTATATATTGGAATTGTCCTGTTTGGTTGTTAATTCGTATAGCTGCTGTTTGTTGCCAGTACAGGTTTTTTATGATTCGCAGATCCTTGCCATCAATGTTTAATTTCTCCAGCATATTGATTATTTCCACATGCTTTACTTTGTCAAATGCTTTCGTGTAGTCTATAAAGCACATATATAGATCTCTCTTTACCTCTATAGATCTTTCTATCAATGTTCTTAAGATGTATATTGCATTATTGGTGCCCTTTCCTTCCACAAATCCACATTGTTCCTCACTTATTTATGGTTTTATTCTGCTCCTCACACGTCTCATGATTACTCTTAGTAATATTTTTAAAATACATATTGTAAAATATATTTACGAGTACTAATTATTACTGTATAGAAAATATTTGTCAACTTTTAGTCGATGCCAACATTTTGAAATGTGTTACAACAGAAAATACTTACGAAAAAAAAATAGCATGACTTGAACTTATAGTAAACAATAGATACGTTGGAAAGAACAAATTAAGATTTTTTTTTTTTTTTTTGCAAGGATGCAAAAGATACGATGAACAGCTGATTGAGCTGAAATATCCAAATGAGGAGATATTTAAAGAAGCAAACGTGAAAAGGACGACACAAAGTAATAAAAAAGCAGTCCAGATTTGTAAGGGCATTAGTGGAGGGCTGGAATACAAAACCTCGTTTATTGAACGACCTTAACTTTAAACGTTCCATAGGTCGAACATTGCATTTTCCAGAGGGTTTTAACTTAGGAGTTCAAACGATGCTTCTACGTGCGGCGAAGTAAAAAAAAATGTTACTTGTAAATGCATTTCAAAGTTCACCTAAGTTATCTCTTGTTCTCGTGTTTTCGATGCTTTCTCGCTTTATTTTTGGTGTTTAGTTTTATATAATCCACTGTCTATTAATTAACAATAGCATTCAGGAATAGTGAACGAAGCCTTAGACCTTAGAGTTAGAGGAAGGTTCTAGTATCGACAATTGAAGCGAACAAGACATTTATTGTGCAGTATTAAGGTGGTACAAGTGTGGCGGATTAAGAAAAGTGAACCAAAACCCACAACCAAGAGGCAGAAAAGAGAAACAGAGAGAGAACAACAGAAGTGACGTTATTTTTGTGTAAGAGATTGCTCTTTCAAACGATGATCTTTCTCTTCGTCTCTACCAGTTACACGTGACATGACCACTCTCCTCACTAAGATAAGTAATTGTGCACCTTCTTCAAGATATCATATAGCCCCATATTTACGTATTTCATTTATTGTTTTCATGTTTAATTTATTATTTAGGACATAATATATTTGTGTCGTATTTTTCATTTTTATCTTTAAAAAATTTGCATTTGCTGTTTAAGAATTCAGTCGAAGCATGACTATTAAACTATTGTCTGAGCATGGATTAATTCATTTTTCTAATGGACAAATTTATTTGAACTTTGAATAGTTAAGAATTCGAACCACCTTCAGTGGCGAATTAAATTCAGAGCACCAATTATCAAGGAATTAAAAAATAAAAAAAACAAAAGGTAAACCAGACAGAAGTAGTCAAAGGGGGAAAAAAGATGCAAAACAATTTGATGGTATGACACGGGAAAAGAAATAAACAGCGGAATTGCTCTACGGTGCATACAATCAAGGGTTATGGAGAGTCATGATATCCCATTCCTCTGCAACACGTAACTACGATACGCAAAGGTCTAGAATCTCAGTAACAACGCACGTGTACACACACATCACTTTCTGATCCCCACAATTAAATAAAGACGTAAATCATTTGTTTCATTGAGCCCTAACCCCCTTTTTAATGAACTGTCATTCTATTCTCATTTCTGTAGATACAGACTTGGTGCATTTAAAAAAAATTATTTTCTAAAATGTCGTTACTGAAATAAAATGATCACAAAAGCTATTAACTTGAAATAACTCAGATTTATTGTGAAAATAATTGTATAATTATATGTGAAGTAGTACAGAAGGCACTGAGGATAGTTTAGCAGTGAGCAGTTCTTATCACACATGAAATATTACAGTACACAGCTGAAAATAATGTTTTAAAAGGAATATTAGGGTAATTACTAATCTATATCAGCAAATAACAAACAATAAAGTGTTGGATCATGTCTTGATTTCAGGAATCATCACATTTCTCTGCCAACATCACTGAAGATGGCAATGATGTATGCAATGTGCAGTAAAAACATATTTCCAATGCCATTGTACATGGAGAGTTAGTATAGTCTAAAAACAGAATAATTGCCTTTTGTTTGTGATAAAGACACCTGTAAATGTAGCCTGAAGGTGCAGAACATAAACACAGCTAGTTGAAAATAGACTGCTCAGAAAAGTCCATAGGCAAACTTATGAAATTAAAATGAATGAAGGTATTAATTTTAAGAGTTCTTTTTTTAGGGTGGTAGTCATTCTCCATTTTCACTACTTTCTCAGGACAAAAATAATTATTTTTTCATTGCTGACTATTTGTAAGACATAGATACAGATTGTTTACATTGACTACACAAGACAATTTTGATAAAAACAGAATAAACACAGGATGGAAGAATACTATTATCATACCCATATGGAAGAAGAAGTGCAGTAAATGTGACTGCACCAAATAAAGAAGAATGTCACTGCTAAGTCATAACAGTAAAATAATTTTTTAGTAAATTACTAGTGAGGTTAGAACTCTAGTTCTAAGTTCACTAGTTAGAACTAGTTAAAAGAACTCATAAACTTTTGGAGTATTGTAGCAGCAATTGGAAAAAAGGCAAGCTGAAATTTAGAACAGGAGCAACAAAACAAACCAAATAATCATAAATATAACGCCTATAGTAACACACACAAACAAAATATTTAATGATGGAAGCAAAAATAGCAAAATACAACTCAGTATTTCTACCAATGTTGTCTACCAGTGACAAACAGGGAAATTAACAGTAAAGTAAAAAAAGAATGATCACAACTATTGAAATGAGAAGTCTTCAAAGAATACTTAATGTGGCATAAAAATGACAAATGAGAAGTGAAGAAATTATAAAAAGCGTAGGAGTATCACTAGCCTGAGCTACTTTCAAAGGCAACATGATTTAAATATGAACTGATTTACCATTAAACAACATTCTACAGTAAGCATTAACTATTAGATGGCACAACAGTAGAGACTGAGGAAGACGTTCCAAGTAATGGGGAAATACATTTTCTGATGCTACATAAAGCGGCATTTGTGAGATGATCCATAAAATACTGTCAAGAACATTCAGTTTTCCAGCGATGTAAAAAATTCAAAAAGAAATAAAAAAACCAAGTAAGACAAGTTAATTCTAAATGCATATTTAAAACGTATCATTTTAGCATTAATTCACACTTTTTAATTACAAATTTTGAGACAATCATTTTTTTTTGCACTGAAATAGTAAACTTTAAAACAAACAATTTGTTTTCATAGATTACTTTTTACTTACCTCCACCACTTTTGCCTTGCAATGATGTGGGAAAATGCAGTGTTTAGATTAATGTTGTGAGGTGTTTCTGTGTGGTTCAATTTTGAGAATTATATCTAGTTGGATCAATGTTGTGAAGTGTGTGTAGTTGGATCAATATTGTGAAGTATGTGTAGTTGGATCAATGTTGTGAAGTGTGTGTAGTTGGATCATTATGTGAAGTGTGTGTAGTTGGATCAATGTTGTGAAGTGTGTGTAGTTGAATCAATGTTGTGAAGTGTGTGTAGTTGGATCAATGTTGTGAAGTGTGTCTAGTTGGATCAATGTTGTGAAGTGTGTGTATTTGGACCAATGTTGTGAAGTGTGTGTAGTTGGATCAATGTTGTGAAGTGTGTGTAGTTGAATCAACGTTGTGAAGTGTGTCTGTTTGGATCAATGTTGTGAAGTGTGTCTATTTGGATCAATGTTGTGAAGCCTGTGTAGTTGGATCAATGTTGTGAAGTGTGTCTGGATCAATGTTATGAGGTGTGTCTGGATCAGTGTTGTGAAATGTGTCTAGTTTAATCAATGTTGTGAAGTGTGTCTATTTGGATCAATGTTATGAGGTGTGTCTGGATCAATGGTGTGAAGTGTGTCTGTTTGGATCATTGTTGTGAAGTGTGTCTATTTGGATCAATGTTGTGAAGTGTGTCTATTTGGATCAATGTTATGAGGTGTGTCTGGATCAATGTTGTGAAGTGTGTCTATTTGGATCAATGTTATGAGGTGTGTCTGGATCATTGTTGTGAAGTGTGTCTGTTTGGATCATTGTTGTGAAGTGTGTCTATTTGGATCAATGTTGTGAAGCGTGTCTATTTGGATCAATGTTGTGAAGTGTGTCTATTTGGATCAATGTTGTGAAGTGTGTCTGTTTGGATCATTGTTGTGAAGTGTGTCTATTTGGATCAATGTTGTGAAGCGTGTCTATTTGGATCAATGTTGTGAAGTGTGTCTATTTGGATCAATGTTGTGAAGCGTGTCTATTTGGATCAATGTTATGAAGTGTGTCTATTTGGATCAATGTTATGAAGTGTGTCTATTTGGATCAATGTTGTGAAGTGTGTCTATTTGGATCAATGTTATGAAGTGTGTCTATTTGGATCAATGTTGTGAAGCGTGTCTATTTGGATCATTGTTGTGAAGTGTGTCTATTTGGATCAATGTTGTGAAGTGTGTCTATTTGGATCAATGTTATGAGGTGTGTCTGGATCAATGGTGTGAAGTGTGTCTGTTTGGATCAATGTTGTAAGTGTGTCTATTTGGATCAATGTTGTGAAGCATGTGTAGTTGGATCAATGTTGTGAAGTGTGTCTGGATCAATGTTATGAGGTGTGTCTGGATCAGTGTTGTGAAATGTGTCTAGTTTAATCAATGTTGTGAAGTGTGTCTATTTGGATCATTGTTGTGATAATGTCTAGTTTGATCAATGTTGTGAAGTGTGCTTGTTTAGATAAATGATGTGAAGTATGTCTAGCTGGATCAATGTTGTGTTCTTGTTTAGATCAATGATGTGAAGTGTGTGTAGTTGGATCAATGTTATGAAGTGCATCTAGATCAATGATGTGAAGTGTGTGTAGTTGGATCAATGTTATGAAGTGCATCTAGATCAATGATGTGAAGTGTGTGTAGATGGATGAATGTTATGAAGTGCATCTAGATCAATGATGTGAAGTGTGCGTAGTTGGGTCAATGTTATGAAGTGCATCTAGATCAATGATGTGAAGTGTGCGTAGTTGGGTCAATGTTATGAAGTGTATCTAGATCAATGATGTGAAGTGTGTGTAGTTGGATGAATGTTATGAAGTGTATCTAGATTAATGATGTGAAGTGTGTGTAGTTGGATCAATCTTATGAAGTGTATCTAGATTAATGATGTGAAGTGTGTGTAGTTGGGTCAATGTTATGAAGTGTATCTAGATTAGTGATGTGAAGTGTGTGTAGTTGGATCAATGTTATGAAGTGCATCTAGATCAATGGTATGAAGTGTGTCTGTTTGGATCATTGTTGTAATATATGTCTAGTTGGATCAATGTTGTGAAGTGTGTGTAGTTGGATCAATGTTGTGAAGTGTGTGTAGTTGAATCAACGTTGTGAAGTGTGTCTGTTTGGATCAATGTTATGAGGTGTGTGTAGTTGGATCAATGTTGTGAAGTGTGTGTAGTTGGATCAATGTTGTGAAGTGTGTGTAGTTGGATCAATGTTGTGAAGTGTGTCTGGATCAATGTTATGAGGTGTGTCTGGATCAATGTTGTGAAGTGTGTCTATTTGGATCAATATTGTGAAGCATGTGTAGTTGGATCAATGTTGTGAAGTGTGGCTATTTGGATCAATGTTATGAGGTGTGTCTGGATCAATGGTGTGAAGTGTGTCTGTATGGATCATTGTTGTGATATATGTCTAGTTTGATCAATATTGTGAAGTGTGTTTGTTTAGATAAATGATGTGAAGTATGTCTAGCTGGATCAATGTTGTGCTCTTGTTTAGATCAATGATGTGAAGTGTGTGTAGTTGGATCAATGTTATGAAGTGCATCTAGATCAATGATGTGAAGTGTGTGTAGATGGATGAATGTTATGAAGTGCATCTAGATCAATGATGTGAAGTGTGCGTAGTTGGGTCAATGTTATGAAGTGCATCTAGATCAATGATGTGAAGTGTGCGTAGTTGGGTCAATGTTATGAAGTGTATCTAGATCAATGATGTGAAGTGTGTGTAGTTGGATGAATGTTATGAAGTGTATCTAGATTAATGATGTGAAGTGTGTGTAGTTGGATCAATCTTATGAAGTGTATCTAGATTAATGATGTGAAGTGTGTGTAGTTGGGTCAATGTTATGAAGTGTATCTAGATTAGTGATGTGAAGTGTGTGTAGTTGGATCAATGTTATGAAGTGCATCTAGATCAATGGTATGAAGTGTGTCTGTTTGGATCATTGTTGTAATATATGTCTAGTTGGATCAATGTTGTGAAGTGTGTGTAGTTGGATCAATGTTGTGAAGTGTGTGTAGTTGAATCAACGTTGTGAAGTGTGTCTGTTTGGATCAATGTTATGAGGTGTGTGTAGTTGGATCAATGTTGTGAAGTGTGTGTAGTTGGATCAATGTTGTGAAGTGTGTGTAGTTGGATCAATGTTGTGAAGTGTGTCTGGATCAATGTTATGAGGTGTGTCTGGATCAATGTTGTGAAGTGTGTCTATTTGGATCAATATTGTGAAGCATGTGTAGTTGGATCAATGTTGTGAAGTGTGGCTATTTGGATCAATGTTATGAGGTGTGTCTGGATCAATGGTGTGAAGTGTGTCTGTATGGATCATTGTTGTGATATATGTCTAGTTTGATCAATATTGTGAAGTGTGTTTGTTTAGATAAATGATGTGAAGTATGTCTAGCTGGATCAATGTTGTGCTCTTGTTTAGATCAATGATGTGAAGTGTGTGTAGTTGGATCAATGTTATGAAGTGCATCTAGATCAATGATGTGAAGTGTGTGTAGATGGATGAATGTTATGAAGTGCATGTAGATCAATGATGTGAAGTGTGTGTAGATGGATGAATGTTATGAAATGCATGTAGATCATTAATGTGAAGTGTGTGTAGATGGATGAATGTTATGAAGTGCATGTAGATCAATGATGTGAGTGTGTGTAGTTGGATCAATGTTATGAAGTGCATCTAGATCAATGATGTGAAGTGTGTGTAGATGGATGAATGTTATGAAGTGCATGTAGATCAATGATGTGAAATGTGTGTAGTTGGGTCAATGTTATGAAGTGCATGTAGATCAATGGTGTGAAGTGTGCCTGTTTGGATCATTGTTGTGATATATGTCTGGTTTGATCAATGTTGTGAAGTGTGTCTGTTTGGATCATTGTTGTAATATATGTCTAGTTTGATCAATGTTGTGAAGTGTGCTTGTTTAGATAAATGATGTGAAGTATGTCTAGCTGGATCAATGTTGTGTTCTTGTTTAGATCAATGATGTGAAGTGTGTGTAGTTGGATCAATGTTATGAAGTGCAATTAGATCAATGGTGTGAAGTGTGCCTGTTTGGATCATTGTTGTGATATATGTCCGGTTTGATCAATGTTGTGAAGTGTGTCTGTTTGGATCATTGTTGTAATATATGTCTAGTTTGATCAATGTTGTGAAGTGTGCTTGTTTAGATAAATGATGTGAAGTATGTCTAGCTGGATCAATGTTGTGTTCTTGTTTAGATCAATGATGTGAAGTGTGTGTAGTTGGATCAATGTTATGAAGTGCATTTAGATCAATGGTGTGAAGTGTGCCTGTTTGGATCATTGTTGTGATATATGTCTAGTTTGATCAATGTTGTGAAGTGTGTCTGTTTTGATCATTGTTGTGATATATGTCTAGTTTGATCAATGATGTGAAGTGTGTCTAGTTGGATTAATGTTGTGCCTTCCCAGCACCAGAGCTGGAAGTTGTCAGCGACCCACAGCTGATGGCTTGCGCCAGGATAGGTGAACCAGAACCATCCAGACCCTGCTCCATCTCTCCCCGGTGCCTCTAGTAACAGACTAACCTGTCTAGTCTGGCCAAGCGAGCAGGGATCGAAGAGGGAAGACAACCCGGTACTCAAAATTGTCATGCTGAAGTCGGATGTGTTGGTCCGAAAGGAGCAAATAATACAGTTATACTGCAAACCACAACACAACGCAGACACGTCCACTTAACGTCCTTTTAAGGGCGGATGATGAAGAGGAATATTGTAGTCTACCAGAATACTCTAGAATACTTTAGTCATTGGGCGAACGCAAGCAAGCAAGATCAATCATGTGATGTGTGCCTAGTTGGGATGAATGTTGTGAAGTGTGTCTAGTTGGGATGAATGTTGTGATGTATGTCTAGTTGGGATAAATGTTGTGAAGTGTGTCTCAAGCAAGGTGATCATAAAGATGTCAGCTGTTTCATTAATTCATTGTTGTTTTGTGTACCCTTTTCTTCTTTTCCTATTTTTTTTAGTGTCAATGCTCTCCTAGGGATGCTGTCAAAGAAATGCTCTCTGTGGTATACTGTTTGAGGTTAGCCATGTTATATATCTAAACCATTTCATCTGTTGATTCTCACTTTGAAACAATAATTCTGTAACCCCCAACATTACTCAGACATCAAATTTATCCTGTGCAAATTTGTCCTCTTTTATTTTTGTTGGTAATAATCAACTGGCATTCATAGCAGAGTTTTTGGATGGATTTTGTGTTTTTGTCGTTATGTATTTGTTCTATGAGATTTATACTGACTCCTGGTTTGCTTTGTGATATCTGTTGTTAATCTCTACTTAGATTTTCCCATTCCCACCTCTTAAGTATTTCAAGTCTGTCACTAACTTTGATCTTCTTTGCTTTTGATGATAATTTTGTGTACCTTCTTCTTCTTCTTACCATTTTAGCTCCCAGTGGAGAATAGGTCTTCAACAAACACTTTCCAGGTCGTTCTGTTTTTTGCCATTCTTTTAAGATCATTCCATGTCTTCCCTGTCATCTTCATCTCTGCTTCTATCTGTCTTCTCCAAGAATTCCTTGGTCTTCCTCTTTGTCTTTTCCCCTGGGGATTCCAAAAAAGGGCCAGTTGTGTAATACTCTCAGTTAATTTTGTGTACCATTTTTCTTATATTTATGACTTCAGTCTTTTAATGCTACTTTTCATATTGTTTACAGTTATTTGTGCCTGTTTAATGCAAACCATTTAAATATTGTTTTAGATAGTTCCCTGCTGTTGCTGTTTGTGCTTGATCATTTTATTCTATGTACATCAGTAATACAATACCCTGGTGTAAGTAAACATCATCATATTGCACACATTAAATTTAAAACAATTTCAGCAGACATCAGCATATAAAACTGTTGGCAAATAAACCACTAAAGATTCACTAGAGCAGTAAATAAAATACAAAATAACAATTTAATGGTTTGGCCCGCTGGCCACAATATAGGCCTGAAACCAACTAACAACAATCAATGTATATATAATTAAATGCTACAAATGTAACAAACTTTTAAATTATGATCAAGAGAACAGTTGCATGAAAGCACTTGAAAAAATAACAGAAAAGATCAACCAAAGAACAAAAGACTAAAAACTATTTCTTTTCCCAATGTTGAAAAGCAAATTATGAAATAAAAAAAATAAAAAAAAAGAATGTACTGTCACAAAAGAGTTAGAAATCTATTTCTATTCTGGAAGCATTGCATGTTTTATATTGAAGCTTAAATGCCAAAAAAGATGCTTTACTATGACATTTATGAGTATTTCTCAGTAAATGAAAGTGAACACACCATTGTTTTAAAGACTTTGCTTGATATTTATCAATCAGGAATTTAAGATACAAAATGAGTAACCTAATAATAGTCTGAAAGCTCTATTTGGCTAATGGTACCAGGGTCAGTGAGCCAAAGCTGACTAAAACTTAACTTTTGATATCCATGTGCTAGTTACAGAAACAGACTATTCAGTTTGAACCAGTGAGTGTGCATTAATAAGAAAAGGCAATTAGCATGTAAAAAATGTGCAGTAATGAGGGCTCTGGCCAAAAGGCCCATAATATTGCAGCTTGGCTGTAACTGCAACACAAGGCAGATAACATCTATTTTTTTGTAAATAGAAGATGAGGAATTTAATTTAAAATGACTAGAGTTATAGAAACAGAGTAAATGAAATCAGAAATAAATTAAATTCACTGGTAACAAAATTCAAGAAAAAAGATCTTGATGATATGTACACATTTATAGATGGAGTAAAGAAGCAGAATAAATTACAATCAAAGTTCATGTCACTCCATGCTTCGATTTATGGCAATTTAAAAATAAAAGATGTTAAAGAGGTAGCTGAAGTAACAGTAGAGGCATGTAGTTTGAGAAGCCTCATATTAATAAGGTTCATTAATTATTGGTAAGGTAGCCAATATAGTCTTGCCACACTAAATTACTATGCCAGACTGGAAAAATTAGATAATTCATACATGATTGATTGTATTTGTTCATATCCTGAACAAATTCTGAATCTTAGTATCAAAATACAAGTTCACCAACCACTTGGTTGGTCAATCATTACTCCAAAAATTGTATAATATTTTGTACATATATTCTTGTTATACAAAAAAAATTGTTATAAACAGACATTGAATATCAGGGCTGTTGCTTTCAAGGGTTAGCAAATATAATACAAAATAGTATGGTTGAAAATGATAAAATACAAGCAGATATTTAACAAAATAAATTATATCCTATTTCATATATAAACAAATAATAATTGAATGATATAAATACAGTCCAAGGGAAAAGTATTAACATTTTATGAGATTTAAAAATAAAGATGAAATAAATTTAAATATAAACTTTTTAAGAACTGTTTATCTCTAAAACTCTTTGTCTTTTGGTTTGGATTGAGTTTTGCTTTTTTTGGGGTATTTTTTAAAATAAGAGATACTTAATGTAATCAAGGTCAATGTCTGTTTTAATTTTATTCACAGTATTATAAACAAAAAAATATTAAATGGCAACATAGTCTTTTAGTCAACAATTTTAATTTTAAAATTTACAAGAATATATAATTTCTGAAATATAAATTGTCAACATTTGTTAAAAATGCCCCTCCTTCTCTCTCTAAATAATGATTGCCAGTGAAATTCAGATATTGCACATATAATTTAGGTTCCCATTTGTAAAATAACAAATTAATGTATAAAGAAAATGTTAATATAAGAACAAAAATAACAAAACTATTGATTAAATAGTAGCACTACAAGAAGCATGACGTTGCAGTACTACGCAAATTAAATGATTAATTTATTACTTATTTGCTGGCATTTAAATATAAATAATTTTGTTCTTTAAATTCAAAACAACCAAATTTCAGACAATGCTGTTTGACAAAAGTGGCATTCCCCAAAATATGCAACTTACAGTTTTTGATTTCCAATTATACATAAATAAATTTAAGACAGAAAAACAATTTAATGCTTATCTTAAGTATTAACATAAACATTAATGTGTACCTTTCAGCCAAATTATCCACTTTTAACATGAAAAATGTCTTTGATTTTAGGTTTGCTCAAATTATTTTTATTATTAGCTGGCTTTCATTTGTGAAAGTCAAGGCTCTTAAAAAAATATTTTTATGAGTATTTCGCCCATGGTTATATAGTAATTAAGTGTTTTGTTGTTTATCTGGCTCCATGCTTAAAGCCAGGAACAAACATCAAGTGTAAATTAATCATAAAATAAAATAAACAGAGACTTTTTAAAACTACAGCTAACTGTATTCATTCTCACATGTACACCTTTCAAAAACACATAGGCTAAGAAAATAAAATTAGCAACAAAGCATTAATTGGTAATGTAAATAAGAAGTAATAATGCAGGATTTCAGAGAGTGTGTGCTTTTGAACAATCTAACACTGTTATTGGCAATTTGAAAATGTGTTAAAATGTCACCATGTTCAAGTGTTATGACACATGTTCAAGTGTCACCATGTTCAAGTGTCACCATGTTCAAGTGTCTACATGTTCAAGTGTAATGACACATGTTCAAGTGTCACCATGTTCAAGTGTCTACATGTTCAAGTGTCACATGTTCAAGTGTCACCATGTTCAAGTGTCACCATGTTCAAGTGTCACCATGTTCAAGTGTCTACATATTCAAGTGTCATGACACATGTTCAAGTGTCACCATTCCAAGTGTCACCATGTTCAAGTCTCTACATGTTCAAGTGTCACCATATTCAAATGTCTACATGTTCAAGTGTCACCATATTCAGGTGTCTACATGTTCAAGTGTCACCATATTCAAGTGTCTCCATGTTCAAGTGTCATCATGTTCAAGTATCACCATTCCAAATGTCACCATGTTGAAGTGTCTACATGTTGAAGTGTCTACATGTTCAAGTGTCACCATCTTCAAGTGTCTACATGTTCAAGTGTCACCATGTTCAAGTATCACCATTCCAAATGTCACCATGTTCAAGTATCACCATTCCAAATGTCACCATGTTGAAGTGTCTACATGTTCAAGTGTCACCAAGTTCAAGTGTCCCCATTCCAAATGTCACCATGTTCAAGTGCCACCATGTTCAGTGTCATCATGTTCAAGTGTCACCATGTTCAAGTGTCAACATGTTCAAGTGTCATTATGTTCAAGTGTCACCATGTTCAAGTGTCAACATGTTCAAGTGTCATTAGGTTCAAGTGTCACCATGTTCAAGTGTCTTCATGTTCAAGTGTCTACATGTTCAAGTGTCATTATGTTCAAGTGTCATCATGTTCAAGTGTCATCATGTTCTAGTGTCACCATGTTCAAGTGTCATCATGTTCAAGTGTCTACATGTTCAAGTGTCACCATTTTAAAGTGTCACCATGTTGAAATGTCATCATGTTCAGGTGTCATCATGTTCAAGTGTCATCATATTCAAGTGTCACCATGTTCAAGTGTCAACATGTTCAAGTGTCATTAGGTTCAAGTGTCACCATGTTCAAGTGTCTACATGTTTAAGTGTCTTCATGTTCAAGTGTCATTATGTTCAAGTGTCACCATGTTCAAGTGTCACCATGTTCAAGTGTCACCATGTTCAAGTGTTTACATGTTTAAGTGTCTTCATGTTCAAGTGTCATCATGTTCAAGTGTCACCATGTTCAAGTGTCACCATGTTCAAGTGTCATCATGTTCAAGTGTCACCATGTGCAGTGTCACCATGTTCAAGTGTCACCATGTTCAAGTGTCATCATGTTCAAGTGTCATCATGTTCAAGTGTCTACATGTTCAAGTGTCACCATGTTCAAATGTCACCATGTTGAAATGTCATCATGTTCAGGTGTCATCATGTTCAAGTGTCACCATGTTCAAATGTCACCATGTTCAAGTGTAACCATGTTCAAATGTCATCATGTTCAAGTGTCACCATGTTCAAATGTCATCATGTTCAAGTGTCATCCTGTTCAAGTGTCACCATGTTCAAGTGTCATCATGTTCAAGTGTCTACATGTTCAAGTGTCACCATGTTCAAATGTCACCATGTTCAAGTGTCTACATGTTCAAGTGTCACCATGTTCAAGTGTCACCATGTTCAAGTGTCATCATGTTCAAATGTCACCATGTTCAAGTGTCACCATGTTCAAGTGTCATCATGTTCAAGTGTCACCATGTTCAAGTGTCATCATGTTCAAATGTCACCATGTTCAAGTGTCTACATGTTCAAGTGTCACCATGTTCAAGTGTCACCATGTTCAAGTGTCTACATGTTCAAGTGTCACCATGTTTAAGTGTCATCATGTTCAAGTGTCACCATGTTCAAGTGTCTACATGTTCAAGTGTCATGACACATGTTCAAGTGTCTACATGTTCAAGTGTCACCATGTTCAAATGTCACCATGTTCAAGTGTCTACATGTTCAAGTGTCACCATGTTCAAGTGTCACCATGTTCAAGTGTCTACATGTTCAAGTGGCACCATGTTTAAGTGTCACCATGTTCAAGTGTCACCATGTTCAAGTGTCTACATGTTCAAGTGTCATGACACATGTTCAAGTGTCACCATTCCAAGTGTCACCATGTTCAAGTCTCTACATGTTCAAGTGTCACCATATTCAAGTGTCTACATGTTCAAGTGTCACCATATTCAAGTGTCTCCATGTTCAAGTGTCATCATGTTCAAGTATCACCATTCCAAATGTCACCATGTTGAAGTGTCTACATGTTGAAGTGTCTACATGTTCAAGTGTCACCATGTTCAAGTGTCTACATGTTCAAGTGTCACCATGTTCAAGTATCACCATTCCAAATGTCACCATGTTCAAGTATCACCATTCAAAATGTCACCATGTTGAAATGTCTACATGTTCAAGTGTCACCAAGTTCAAGTGTCACCATTCTAAATGTCACCATGTTCAAGTGTCACCATGTTCAAGTGTCAACATGTTCAAGTGTCATTAGCTTCAAGTGTCACCATGTTCAAGTGTCAACATGTTCAAGTGTCATTAGGTTCAAGTGTCACCATGTTCAAGTGTCTTCATGTTCAAGTGTCATTAGGTTCAAGTGTCATTATGTTCAAGTGTCATTATGTTCAAGTGTAACCATGTTCTAGTGTCACCATGTACAAGTGTCATCATGTTCTAGTGTCACCATGTTCAAGTGTCTACATGTTCAAGTGTCACCATGTTCAAGTGTCACCACGTTGAAATGTCATCATGTTCAGGTGTCATCATGTTCAAGTGTCATCATGTTCAAGTGTCATCATGTTCAAGTGTCACCATGTTCAAGTGTCTACATTTTCAAGTGTCATTAGGTTCAAGTGTCACCATGTTCAAATGTCACCATGTTTAAATGTCATCATGTTCAGGTGTCATCATGTTCAAGTGTCAACATGTTCAAATGTCACCATGTTCAAGTGTCACCATGTTCAAATGTCACCATGTTCAAGTGTCACCATGTTCAAGTGTCACCATGTTCAAGTGTCTACCTATTCAAGTGTCTACTTGTTCAAGTGTCATCATGTTCAAGTGTCTACATGTTCAAGTGTCTTCATGTTCAAGTGTCTACATATTCAAGATTCATCATGTTCAAATGTCATCATTTTCAAGCGTCATCATGTTCAAGTGTCACCACAAACTGTCTGGAAAAAAACTTGGAAATCTCTGACATAAATAAAATAAAGGTGAGATTAAGCATGAAAGCAAATAAAAAATACAGAGCCCTGAGTTTATTCAGTAAAAGTTGTGAAATATTTGAACCTTTATTTCTGACCTATTACTTACTGTTGTTGTGACATTTTTTGTCCTTCTTTGATTTGTAAGTTGTTTTGTTTGTGTTTAGACTTATTTTTTAGAAAATAGTTTCATTCCTGAAGGTGGGACATTTCCATATCTGCTATGCTGCCTTTCAAGCAACCAACAAAGTATTTATTCTTTTATTTCACATGTCACATTCTGAAAAAAAGGTGTGCAGCTGATGATGCACACTTTTGGGTTACCGTAATGGTCATCACAAGCAGACCAACCTTCATGTACCTGCGCTGAATCGATGAAGACTTCGAGGTTAGTGAGCAAAATAATTTGCTTTCCAACAAAGGAAGTCAAGTCTCCACTTCAATGAAACCCTAAATCTGACTACAGGATTGCAGGTGGCAAATTTGCAGTCAAAGGCAGACCAAAGCCGGGGTCTGGTACCCTTCCACTTTAGTCAACGGTTAGTTGCCTGCAGCACAAATCTCCCTGGTGGTGTCAAAACCATGTTGACTTTGTGGTCCTGTGAATACACCTGGACCAATGCTGTCTCCACAAACAAAATGCAGACAAAAAAGAATCACTTAAAACACACTGCAGCAAAAATGCCACCAGTCTTGATGCCACTTGATCTGTGTTTGTTCTCCATTAAGGACCTTTGTAATGCAAACAGTGGATTGTCTCAACCCATCATATATAAAAAAATACATAATATTAAAATTCTAGTAATTTTTTCTCATAGAGAAAAGAGCTTTAACTCATCTGATAATGTTGCAAAGAAAACAAAGTGAATATAAGTACCAAATAATGAAAATACATACACATAAGAAATTGTTTACTAATGTATCCAAGCCTACCAATTGATAATGATGATTTAAGTTTTACCAAATGCACACAGTATTATAAAATCCTTCTCCATTTAAACCATTGTTCGTGAAATGTCTCTGCTGGCTGTAATATGAACAGGTCCTGCAGGAAGATTTCTAAACATTTCATGGGCCTCCAGCAGGGTGAGATCTTTAAGATCATCACCATTTAAAGACAAAATGCAGTCACCTTTTCTGAAAATATAAAAGAATAAGGTCGCCTGATTAATTATGCTCAGGTCACAGTATGGGTGGATGAATAAAAAAACAAAAACCAAAGAAAAAAAGGCTAAACATATAATTCCATCAGAGTTTTACAAATTATGGGATAGGTTTACTGTAATCAACAAAGCTTGCACTATCAAATGCAAGTTTTACCCTTTTGTATGTATTTTATCTTATATAATTTAATATATTTATGTGAATAATTTCAACACAGATTCCTCTTTGGTGTTCGCTTTTATATATACAGCTCCATACAGCTTGTTTAGGTATGGTGCTTGTAATGACCACAAGAGCCATCTATGATTATCATATATATTCTGCTTACAGCTGTTTACTGTTATATACAAAACTTTAAAAAATAATTTTATTTTTACACCGGTTAAGGATAACAGAAGAAACACTTTAACAATACCAAAAACGAAAATATTAATTAATATTTGGAAGAAATTCATTGCCACATAAATAGTTTAATTATATCTATTTATCTATCTATTGTCCTTTTGAGCCGAAGATGGCACATAGGGCAGAACCACAATCTCAAAAACAGAAACCTTGCGTGCCAAAATGGCACATATTGCAGAGATCACTGCTTCTAAAATCTATGGTCTGTTTCCATAACAATGCTTTTTACAATGAAAGCGTGTCAAGCCATCGATCAACCTCCTTAGTCACCTCTTATGACATGCCTGGAAGGTCACAGTGTCACTAATTAATTATATAGGGCATGAATATTTTCTAATTTCGAAATGTATTCTCTTGTCAAATTATTTTTTAATCCCCTTTTCTTTTCTAGCAATTCGAGTGTTATATCTATAATAAAAGTTGCTAATCAGCTAGGATGGCTAGACAACCTGGCCTACATTCTAGTGAACCCAGAAACCATCGACTGGGATCGAACTCAAGATATTATCTGTAGCATACCATTTCACTAACCATTTCTTCTTCTTCTACCTTTCAGCTACTTGTGGAGCATAGGTCTTCAACAAACACTTTCCAAGTCGTTCTGTTTCTTGCCATTATTTTAAGATCATTCCATGTCTTCCCCATAATCTTCATCTCTGCTTCTGTCTGTCTTCTCCAAGAATTTCTTGATCTTTCTCTTTGTCTTTTCCCCTGGGGATTCCAAAAAGGAGCCTGTTGTGTAATATTCTCATTTGGCTTCTGCAGTGTGTGTCCTATCCAGCACCATCGTCTTCGCTGTATTTCTTTATCCACTGGTATTTGACTGGTACATTTCTATAATTCTATGTTAGTGATTTTGCCCTGCTATTACCATCCTTTTATTCTTCATAAGCATCCATTAATGAAAGTCTGTATCTTCATGATAGTCAATTTTGTTGTTCTCCATGTTTCACAGCCATATAATACGACTGACTTAACATTGGAGTTGAAAATTTTTATTTTAGTATTTAACCTAATTTCTTTGAACTTCCATATGTTTCCCAGTGCAACAAAAGCGCCTCTTGCTTTTGATATCCTTATTTTGGTATCATTTTCTGTTCCTCCCTCTTTATCTATATTACTACCCAGATATATGTAAAATTGTACGTCTAGTAGAGGTATTTCTCCTAATTTTATTTGGTTATTGCACTTACATCAATTCTAATAATGTTGATCTTATCTCTATTAATTTTCAGTCCTAGCTGTTGTGATCTCTCATCAAGTATGCTCATTTTATCCTGCATCTTTTGATGGCTGTGTGATAGGAGAACTATGTCATCAGCAAAGTCTAAATGATTAAGTTGCTTGGTCACATACCACTGTTCTACCAGTATAGGTCCAGGATGAGGTGAGTGAACGTTTATATTTTGTTAGTGTGCACTATTCATTTACCTGAGACGGTTGTCCTTGTCAACACTAGATCCTGGGATAATGTCTTGAATGTAGATGTTGGTTGCCCCTGCTAAAGCTTTGCGAACAACATTGATTCCAAGTGTGTTCCCACTTTCTGCATAAACGAGAAAACAAACATGTTGTCATTCACTGGAAGGAATATTTCATATATTAGTGAACATCATATTGGGAGGGCATGGTTTTTGTTGCATCAAAATATTGGGAGAAAAAGATTTTCATTTAAGTGAAAATATTAGGAGAAAGGGGTTTTTGTTTAAGTGAAAATATTGGGAGACACAGATTTTCATTTAAGTGAAAATATTAGGAGAAAGTAGTTTTTGTTTCAATGAAAATATCCAGAGAAAGGTGCTTTTGTTTCAATTAAAAAATTTGGAGTAAGGAGTTTTTCTTTCAATGGAAATATTTGAAGAAAGGGTTTTTGTATTTCAATGAAAATATTGGGAGAAAGAGTTTCTTGCTTCAATGAAAATATTGGGAGAAAGGGTTTTTTGTTTAATGGAAATATTTGAAGAAAGGGATTTTTGTTTCAATTAAAATATTGGGAGAAAGTGGTTTATGTTTCAAAGAAAATATTGGGATGAGAGGGTTTTATGTTGCAGTAAAATATTTGAAGGTATATTTTCATTGTTAGTGAAAATATTTGGATGTATATTGTATATGTCAATGGAATTACTGTTTACATTAATATCCTATTTTGTTATTTTTTATATAGGCCTACATAAATAAGATGAGAAGAGACAACAAGAGAATCTCAAACCAAGCCTTCAAGTAGGAACCACGAAATAAAAGAAAAAGTGGCTAACCTACATAAACACATCACATAGATTGAGCAACTCGCCCAGAACAGAGTCATGTGGTGAGATACAATGTGAGTTATGTGCAAGGTTTGATACTGTATAACATATATCGTTGGACACAAGAGTCTAGAACTTCTGCCCTATTTGCCATCTTTAGCTCTAAAGGACAATATATAAATATAATATATATAATTTTTTCTCTCACATAAATAAATTTGTATATATGATATGAAAAATTTTTTGAAATATATAATTACATTATTTATCCAATTTATTCTGAGGCCTCCTTGGAGTTTTTGCACAGTGAAGTCACCATAAGGTTTTTAGGTAAGTTTTTATTTCACCCCACCCAACATTTTGACTCCACTGTGATTCAAATCTATGCGTTGTTTTGAGAACAACAAAGGTATTTATCCACCTGGCCTCATGTTCTCACAGTTTTGTTAGGTATATTTTCTTTAAATGTAAAAATATTTGTTCCTATGTATATTTTGATGTATGGTATTTTTTCTATAGTGAAAATATTTTTGTGCATATTTTCATTGTAGTAAAAATATTATTTCATTTTATAAGCGAAAATATTTTGACTAATTTTTACTTATATTGAAAATATTTAGTAAAATTATTTTCTTTAATATTATTATACACATAAGAAGAAATGAAAAGAAATTTCATTTACAATTATTTGAAGAACTCAGATTTCTGTATTGGTAAAAAATATTTGGAGAAATGAAGGATACAGAGTGTTATATTTTTTTTAGAATAAAGTATAAAGTACAAGAATAAAGATTTTATAAGTAATTTAAAATTTCACAAGCAAATAAAAAATAAATAAAGTTTTACATTTTTCTAAGAGTATCTTAACTTAATTAAAAACAAATGAGGAAATTAGAGAAATCGCCAATCAACCACTAATATCTTCAGTAATAAAGAAAAGACGATGGTCATACGTTGGACATGTGATGAGAAGAGATAATAACCGAATAGCAAAGCAAGCCCTCATATGGGAAACAACAGGTAAAAGAAAAAGAGGAAGACCCAGGGAGACACTGAGAAGAACATTGATGAGAGAGGCAAGAGCAGCAGGAGTCGGCTCCCTCAATGAGATAGAACTGCTTGCACAGAACAGAGACAGATGGCGAGATTTGATAAAATATCTTTAAAAGAAAACTGCTAGAACAAAAAATCCATATAGGAGAAGGTGTATCTTGGTCTACGCCCTATGGGCCGGTTACGGCTCGAAAGGTCAATAGATAGATAGATAGATCTTAACTTACAAGAATGTCAACTCAAGTTTTACAACATGAAATTAAAAAAAAGTAAAATAAAACAGGCAAAATGTAAATTTATATCTTAAATAAAGCGTCAAAGTACCTTTAATAACAGAGATCTCAAATCTGTATCTCTTGTTGAAGCTTTGATCCCATGGCATATTTTCATGTGCTGATAAAATATTTTGGCTGTTCTTTGTATGGCCAGTTAAGTGACCATATGCAGATTCAGTCATATTCTTTGAGGATGTCACCTGTGGCAGTTTGAGGAGTGGAAATAAATTTGGTGAAAGTTGGTGAGGGTTTGTCACAGAGGTTATTGGATTACTGAAACTCTGTGGGCTATCATAAGCTGAATGAGACTGTTTTTCACAAGCTGAGTTAGCTTGAAATGATGCTGTGACTTCCTTAGATTGGTATTTGTAGTAGGATGCTTGACTGAACGATTTGACTGATGTGTTGGGTGACTGTGACATATCATTTTGCTGGTTAAAAACTTGCATTGGGGAATTAAATGTTGAAAATGGCATGTTATTGTCTATAGATAATAGCGACTTGGGCACAGGGGATAATCTTGCAAAGGCTTGGTTATGGTTGAAGAAAGAAAGAGCAGAATCGTTAAATGGTGCCATGGATATTTGTGGTCCATACACTGGTTTCATCAAATCTTGAAGCAATTGCTCAGTTTCTGAAATTTGGGAAGACAAGGAGGATGCTGATTGGCAGATATTATCTCTTTCACTGGGTGTGTTTTGGATATAAGTGTCGCTGTCATATTGACCAGTAGGCTGACTGGGACAAACATGGTAGTGATCTACTGGATGGTGATATGGATAATGGTGATGGTGGCCTCGTGGAAGAGATGAATAGCAGCCTGCAGTCATAGGCATATCTGAGCATTTTTGAAGAACAGGTGCTGGCAAAGTGCTTTTTGATTGTTCTTTAATGAGGTTCTCTTCATGAGCTGTTGATTGTTGATGGACTGGAGCACTGTTTAATGTTTGGTGGTGACAGCTTTCAACAGAGTTTTGATGATGAAGTCTTGGCAGTGTTTTAGAATGAGAAGAGAACATATCTGTATGAGCATCATTCAAACTTCTGGTTGGAGTCAATGTACTGTGACAATTGCGCCTCTGACTGATGACTGGAGATGATACATCAATTTGTTTCCTGTTCTCTCGTAACTGTTGGTCGACTCTGTCAACTGATTTTTGAGAAACATTCTGAGAGCCATGGTTAATTTTGGGTCTAACAATAGGGCTATCTAATTTTTGACAATCTGGATGAATTCTTGGCTCTGGAAGTTTCTTAACATCATCTTCTTGGCTCCGGCTTCCATTTTTTGCACCTTTGTCATTTTGTTTATCACTGTATTGCTGCTGCTTATGACCTTGTTGGTTAAATGACTGTTTGTTGTGTCTACCGTCTTTATTACTAGGCGGGTATTTGACAGCAATACCTGCTGGTTTAAAACTATGCAAATTCATCACGGGTGAGCTCTGTGCTAAGTGAGTCTCAACTGGTTTCACTTGCATCTTGACAACTGAGCTTGATTTAGGAGAACTGACAACACTGTGAGGTTGCAAAGGTGGACTTGATTCCGTACAGTTTTTCAAGATCTCTGCTATTTCAGCTTGATGATGTAATTTCATTCTGTCATTTGTCCAATTGCTCATTGATTCTGTCTTGTTGGTGGTTGCAACCTTTTGTTTATGATGATTCTTGCTGTCTGGTGCTTTAATTACTTGTTTCGAGGCAAGAACAAGATTCTGAATCTGACCTGGATTGACCTGACCCACTTGTTCATATCTCAGATGAGATCCATCCCTGTGCTGATTTGAAATTGGAGTCACTACAGATCCATCCCTGTGCTGATTCGGAATTGGAGTCACTACAGATCCATCCCTGTGCTGATTCGGAATTGGAGTCACTACACCTATTCTTCCCTTATCACCAGGCTTAGGGGATGATTTAGGCATGGGAGGTAATAATGATTCTCTTTGGAAACCCTTGTTTGGTGTACTAGTTACATTCTTTACTTTCGACAAATCGATCCCATTTCGTGAGAAATTATGTGGTGCATTATTGGCACATTTGGAAATATTCCCATTAATTTGTCTTTCTTGGCATGTGTTAGATGTGGGTTTTATAGAGTTTATTGGTTTCTGCACAACGTGACCATCTCTGGACACTAAAAATGTGTCACAGAGGCTATTTCTTGCTGATGTGTATGGTGAGTGGTTTGGTGTAGACACTGGACTGCCATCAAGTGACTCAAGAGATGATGTTTCTGATGAACTGTCTGGGCTGGGAAGTAATGAGAATCAAAATAAATTGATATCAAATTAGTTGAAACAAATAAATCAAGCAGAGTATGTGCAGAGTTTTTCTTAACAGTATATATATGTATATATATATATATATATATATATATATATATATATATATATATATATATATATATATATACTGATAGCAGTATATATTGTCTAAATACATTGATTTTATGAAGTACATCAACATAAATTACTTGTATGATGAAGAAATGTTCAACATTTTTATCAACTACATTCGTGAGAAACTGAGTGCTTTTAAGGTAAGATGTTGTTCCTCTGAATAAAAAAAGTACTGGTCCAAATTATTCTCTTTGAATCTGTGATTTCTTAATGATTTCTTCATGGTTTCTTCATAGTGAGACCTGATATTTAGCCCTTTCAGATAACAGTGAAAAACAGGATGTCCTATATGCATTCTGCAAACATTAAAGAACTCTTGTCAGTTGAAATTGTGAATTTTCCAAGTTCACATTTCTGTAGAAATATTATTCCAAATTTAATTCAACTCATGGAACCAATTTAATTACAGTTGAAGCATCACCCATGTCTACTCCACCATCTGTATCAGTATTTCTCAAAGCATATACACACTGATTGCTCCTGTAAGGTGTTGATTATATATTTATAAAATTTATAGGAAGAGTGTCAGATTTCATGAAAATTTTGCTGATGAGAACAATAATAACTTGAGTTGATACTTTTGAATCAATATCAATGAATTTGGATTTTGAGGAGTTAGCAATAAAAATTAAAGAGACAATTTAAAAAATACAGACATTGAAGATAATGGACCACTAAAGCTGCAGATATCAGGATGAATATCAGTTATGGGATATACCATCTGACATAATAACTCAAATCATCCATTTTCTTCATAAATAACATCGTAGAGGATATTCTACCCAGAATGCACTCTGCAACGTACACAGATAGCCTGGCGATATGGGCATGAAAAGAATCTTGTGTCATTTGCTAGCCCAGAATGCAAGATGCTCTAGGAAAACTTGAAAAATGGACGAATACCTGGCTGCTACCCATTTATTAAAAAAAAAAACTACATACAGAATTTTCAGTCTATCAAGAAACACACTCTGCAAATTTGAAGATAAAGACCACACACTTCCTATAGACGAACCTCCAATATATCTTACTATCATCATGGATCGCAGAATGACATGGATAAATCAGATAGACAAAACAAACAAAAGAGCAAGAAAACGAACAGATATTATGGAATAATTAGCAGGAACGGTCGGGAGAGCAGACAGCAATATCTTGAAACTACTATACACAGAAAGAGTCAGACCAATTCTAGAGTATGGAGCCACAGCGTGGACTACAGCTTCCAAATCATAGTTTAGCAAAATCAACAGAATACAAAACCAGTCTGCCCATGTCATTACTGGTGCTAGGTAATCTATACCTATAGAGGCTCTAGGAACAGTAACAGACCAACAACCTTTGGAAGACAGACAGAAAACTAAAGTAATGCAACAAGCGGAGAAATACAAAAGGCTCCCTAACCACCACATGCACCAAAGAATTACCGATTTAGGAAAAGGAAGACTAAAGAAGAGCAATCCAGTACTGTCCCAAACAATGCTAAAACTCATATCCCCATCTTATATGACTCCCTATAGGAAATTTAAAATACCAGAACTTAAAGAAAATATAATAGAATCATGAAAAAGGCCCCTAAACAGACACAGAGAGAAAGCACATAGCAGAAAAACACATAATTGGCAACTATCCACAGGACTCCTGGTCTCACATATACACAGATGGCTCTGTTACAAATGCCACCAGAAATGGAAGGGGGGGGGGTGTGTTCTTGAGGCTGAATAATCAAGAAGAGATTGCCAAATCAATAGCTACTGGAAAATTCTCAAACAACTATAAAACAGAAACTGAAGCCATCTAAGATGCTGCAAAACTGGATATCCAACACAAAAATAATGTGCACATGAGATTGGTGATACTGACCGATGCACTGTCAGTCCTAACAGTTCTTAAAACCCACGGGAACAGTGAGCTAGTTGACTTGGGAATAATTCTAGACCTATTGTGCAATAACTTTCAGAGAGTGGTCATCCAATGGATACCATCACACTGTAATATACAAGGAAACAAATGCGCAGACAAACTAGCTAATGAGGAAGGGAGATTACCACAAGAGAACCATCTGGTCAGCTACGATGAAGCCAAATCCGTCTGCAAAGGTCAGTATTATGAAAAATGGAAACAAGAACACCCAAAGTATAACGAGAGGGATGGATGCCTCAAACTATCAAGGAGGGATATCAAGTCATCATACATCGCCTACCCAATGGCCACAACAAAATGAGAAACCACATGTTCACCAAACTCAAAATAGGAATTATAGTTCGTTCACAAATTTGTGCCCGTTGAGTTGATTAATTATCCCAGAAACTGTTTGATGAATTGCTGTAATTCTTGTTCATGAAATCTTATTTTTTTTTACCGACCTTCAGATTTTATAACATTTAGGTACAAAGGTAGTCTGAATTTTGCACAAATCATTGTTTGTTATATAATTTTAGGAAAATATCAAACCGCGTGCTCTAAACATTAGATTTTACTGTAAATTATGTTAATTTTCTAACAATGCAAGCCAAAGGCGTATCCGTATTACATTGAGTAGTAATATAACCGACCCCTTTTAGATTCCTTGCAAAAATGCATGTACAATAACACAGTTACCTTTTGAATCGTGTTGAATTTACACTTATTTAAAATCTTCATTGTTTTAAAAATCAAGTAGTCACTTGACAACAGCTTACAAATTATCACACATACAGGAATATTCATTAATAGTAAATATTTTGTCAAAATACACCTCTGGACCAATTTAACAAGAAACCGGTAATGAAATTACAAAAAAAAAAAAAAAAACCTTGGAGTAGCGCATTCTTACAAGTTAAAAGTGTGAAATGGTGCTAAGATTGTGTGGTGTGCATGTAAAATTTGCCTTTTTAATTGGTGAGTTGATTACAACAAATGTGGGTATTGTAAAATCCTAAAATTTAGGACAAGAAAGAAAATCATATTTTTATAAACCTCAAATAAGCAAAAATCTTTCCTAAATGCATGACAGTAGGGAAAAAAAAATCAGACTGAAGGTCGGTGAAAAAATAAGATTTCACGCAAAAAAATTACAGAAATTCATCAAACAGTTTCCAAGATAATTAATAAACTCTGTGGGCATGAATTTCTGAACGAACTATAACAGCCAATGTCGTTGTACCCTGGATAACATGAGAACAAAATATGTTCTACGGGATTGCCCCCAGTACACAGACCCTTGAGGAGGATAATGTGGCCCACACCCACCTTCCTGGAAGAGAAACTCTATGGGGGCAACTGAATCACTGAAACAGACAGCTGCCTTCCTGAGAGAGTCCTGAGTCATAGTCTGAATGAGCCATGATTGCAGAAGAAGAAATCATCCGTTTTCCGTAGACACTGAGAGGCAACATAGGTAAGAAGTAGTACAGAGAAATTTAAGGTTTGGCTCCATATCTTAAAGCTGACACAATGTAACATCATTTTTTTAAAAATCGCTCTTCCTTCATGTCTTTAGATGAAGATGTGATGTACAAGGTGAGATACATTTTCTGTGATTTGTATGCTTTTTTTACATATATTGTTCTTTTTTATCTTTACTTGAGATTTTAAAAATTATATTCCTTTTTATAAACTTTGTATGTTTGGTTTCGCATTAATAATGAAAATAGTAAATGTAGAGTATATTCTCATATATTTTTTAAACAATGTTTATAATTTAAACCTTGTTGCAGTGGGTGCTGTTCTTGGTCTGAAAGTGAACTTGACAGGTCCTTGCTTGAGTGATCTAAACATTGTCATGACAGCTTTGTGTGTGAGACCCAGCAGAGGTTGATTGTTCAGAGACAAAATCTCATCACCTGTATTTAGAAGTATTTTTAAAAAAAAGATATTATTGACAAATCACTCATAATAATACATCATACTCATAATATCAAATGTATAATCTCAATAATAGGCTTCATTCACCAGATTTATCCATAGGTTGCCAGGATAGGGCAGTTGTTAGTATTGAAATGACAGAAGTGAATAGAACTATCTGCTGTGGTCAGTGTCAAGTAATATTGTCTTAATAATATGTCTATAAAGTAAAGCATTAGTAAGTAATCAGATCTGATGCTGGTATTATTTCATCAACATCAGGTGACCCTAGAAACAGGCTACCCAGTCTGGCTGAGAGATCTGGGTTAAAAAAGAAAAACACGTCAAAATTAAAAAAGAAAGCTGATGAAATCAATAAATTTGGGAAATAAAGGAAAATATTGCAATTTCACTATCACATGATTTATTTAAGATAAATCCATTTATTGAGCTAATAAAGAGTTAACTATGAAATCAGATAAATCAATTTGTTTAAAGATTTATAGAACTTTGTGGAAAATAGCGACAACAGTTTGAGTAAAAAACACGCATTTAAATGATATGGTATGTTCAAGATAAGGTATGGCAAATGAAGACGAAAAATATGATAAATGAAATGGAACACGAGAAAGTTAATGAAATGTGCATACCCTCACGTAAGTGACCATCCAGGGCGATAACTCCTTGACGGAATATCTTTTTCACAATAACACGTTTATCTCCTTTCAGAGAATCAGCGCCACCTACAACACAGAAGCCAAGCCCTTTGCCTGCTGCCCCTTTTATTACTGTTATGGTTATTGGACGATTGTGTCGAGTAGAACTTGGCAAGATTGTGCCATCTTTTACTGGTTGAAATTTCTGTTCAAAAAGTTTGAGGAAAGATACATTTTACAAATTAATATAGCCAATGAAAGAAGATATTACACAGATATGTTATTGAGAATTTATTTCTCTGGGTATGCGGGTATTTATCGTCCACTCCAACTTCATAACATTAAGTGTATTTGTAAGCGTTTTCTTGGTTTGAGTTCTCCGGTCCTTTTTTTGGCCAATCACCTTCTCAGAAACCCCAGTTAGCAAAATGACCAAAATGAATTGATAATTGCTTTGTAAACAGGAATATAATCAGTTATAGCTAACACGTGTTTTTTTTTTCTTTTTGTAAAGTAAATACGACTACTACAACAGGTTTATGGCAAAATAATGAAGTAGATGTGAATTTTTAAATTCATAATCGAAAGAGTTCATACCACCGTGAAGACAAATTCAAGAAAGAAATGAATGACAAACGACAATTTGCAGCTAATGGATACAAGAAGAAGAAATAAAGAAAATATAGATGAGTATAAGAGATTAAATAAAGAAATTGTAAAAAAAATGCAATGAAGCAAAAGAAGCATGGCTGAAAGAGATGCAAAGAGATTGAAATGCAACAAAAAGGAGATGCTAAAGCTATATACAAACAAACTGAAGAATTAACAGGAAGAAAAAAGCAATAAAAACCTGGATGTTTAAGATCAAAGGAAGGAGAACTGCTGATTGAACAAGAAAACATAAGGGAACGATGGACAGAATACATTATGATGAGCGAACAGAAAAAAATATTAAGGATAATGGAGAAGGACCAGAAATACTCAAATAAGAAGTGGAAGACGCCTTGCGCAATATGAAAGCAGGAAAAGCTCCTGGACCAGATAATATAACTAAAAAAGAGATTGAAGCCATGGGTGATTTTGAAATAGAAATAATAACAAAAATATTGAATGATATCTACAACAGCGGATATATACCAGACGACCTGCTCAAATCAATATTCATAGCCCTACCAAAGAAATCGGGTGCGATTGAATGCGATGATCATTGCACAATAAGCCTTATGAGTCACATGACTAAGATATTACTAAGAATCAACATGCGAAGAGTGTGAAACAAAATCAGTCCAGAAATTAGTGATGAACCGTGTGGTTTTGTTAGAGATAAAGGAACAAGCAATGTCATATACCTAATAAGATCTTTAGTAGAAAGAGCCATAGAGGTGAAAACAGATCTATACCTATGTTTCATAGATTATATCAAAGCATTTGACAAAGTAAAGCACCAAGAAATAATCAAAATTTTAGAAAGCATAAACGTAAACAGCAAAGATCTAAGAATAATAAAGAACATGTACTGGCAACAAACATCGCCATAAGAACTGGAAACCAATTGGGACTGTTTCAACAAATAAAACAGTGTGTTAGGCAAGGTTGTGTGGTGTCACCAGATTTGTTTAATATGTATAGTGAGATTATTTTAAGATCCATACGGGGCATGCCTGGAATAACAATAGAATGCCATAATATAAATAGTCTAAGGTATGCTGATGATACAGTCTTAATCGCTAAGAGTGAAAATGAGTTACAAGAAATGTTAGACATTATAGTGAAAGTAAATAGAAATAAAGGCCTTAATAACAAAAAGACAGAAGTAATGGTAACAACAAAGAAAAAGACAGTGCAAAATAAAGACAAGTGGAACAATATTAAAACAGGTAAATGAATTTAAATATTTGGGAACTTTGTTAACTTCAGATGGAAGATTTACAAAAGAGGTGAGATGCAGAATGGCTTAGAATTCAGAATATGCATATTAATTAAAATGCAAATGTTCCACGTGGCTATAAACAATTACACAATATGAGAAACTCATTGACCAATACATATGTTCATAACATATATGGGCTAGCTATACCTCAAATAAATCTTCCCACTTCATGACAGTGCCACACGGTGATTGGTCTTTAATCTGAGGTTGTTCTGTGGTAGGTGACATCCCAACACTTTGGGAACCGCTGTGAGTCTTCCCTTCTCTTCCTGGGATTCTTGTTGTAGGGCTCTCACATCCTGGACTGTGAACATCTGCCGGTTTGGAGTATGCGTTTGTCGATTTATCAATTCTCTTAAATTGTAGTGGTTTAAGTTTGCTTCTTGCGTCTTTTGATTGCCCTGGGAAATGTTCATGAGAAACTGCTCTTGGACTGTCAGGCAGTTTTTGAGAAGGGGAAACGGCGGATGAAGACTTTTTCATCTGGAAAACATTTCAAATGTTTATAATTTTTTATTAAAATTACTATTTCAACTATTAATGTTAGTGATGTTTTCGTAAATAAAGGACGAGGTTATGAAATCAAAGGGTATTTAGGATGTGTTAGTTTATCCACTTAAATCATTACAAAAAGAAAAAAAAAAACTTCACCACTCGAAACACATATGGGACATGATGTTAGTGTGTGCCTAATTTCTGTAATCATCTACAGATCTTTAAGTAATGTAGTTAGTGTTACACCATTATCCCCTTTCTTTCCCAGACAATCCAGTACTAATTCAATTCTGGGTGAACCAAGAAGCCGTCGATAGAGGCCAACCTTTTGACCTGGTTCTCAGTTTACTTCTAATCTTGGACATATTCTGCATAACAATACCATAAATTATGTTCTGTAAATATACTTTTCTTATTCTAATACGGGCATATTAAAAGACAACATCAGCCTACTAAAAGTAATTATAGAAGGTAAAATGCAAGGTAAAAGGGACATATCAAGACTAACGTGAACGAGTAACATCAAAAGATGGACAAGTCAGCCTATGGCAACCTGCAGTATCAAAGCAAGAGACAGAGTGGAATGGGGCTCTATGGTAGCCAACCTTCGACGCGGACGACTCAATGATGATGATGATGATTCTAATAAAAGTTAAATGATCATTACTCAATTTTCCATTCAGCAATTTAATGAGGAAGTTTCCTCTGTGTTTTTGCATAAGCAAAAGTTCTAAGAAAGCTAAGCAAGTAAACCTAAAACAATCCGCTGGAATGCAACTGAAAACCACTAATATACGATTATAAACAATTTATTTAAATGTACACAAACAAATGCAAAAGTGAGTCTTACAGTGGTGTATAGAACAATTACTGTTTTATGGATGTCAACAGTATGCGTTTTGGACAGCTAACGATTAAACATAATCTACACAACTGCTACGAATACAAAAAGAAATAGGATGTCCTCGAAAAAAAAAAAAAAAAGATGTATATACGGAGTGCTGGAAACACTCGCAATTTTGCTAGCAGAAGGGTCGAACAAAGAGAAAGGACAGAAAATTATTTCTTCCATCGACCCTGGAAGGCTGATGAGAAAGGAAAGAAGAAGAATTATGGACAAATAGAGAAACAGTTTAAAAGATCAATTGTCACAGGAGAGACATCACAACATACTATTGCTGCTTACGTGATATGAATTTCATGGGGGAAAAGAAAACATAACTGGAATAAAATGACAGACTAACTGGTTGAAAAATAAAATCAAAAGTTAAATAAGATGTTAAAACTCACAATGGATAGGATGCTGTAAAAGGTGTTTGTTCTTGCATTAGTAGACAACATACTTAATTATAATGAGAAAGTCTATTAAACAAAAGCATTTCGTCATATCATTACTGTTACAATTAAAAAATGTATCCTTTCTGCTACTATAATGTATCCTTTCTGCTACTATAAGATATCACTTCTGCTACTAGAATGAATCATTTCTTTTACTATAAAAATGTATCACTTATGTGTATCACATATGCTTGTATAATGTATCACTTCTGCTATTGTAATGTATCACTTCTGTTACTGTAATAAATCGATTCTGCTGCTAGAATGTATCACCTCTGCTACTCTAATGTATCATTTCTGTTACTATAATGTATCACTTCTGCCACTTTAATGTATCACCTCTGCTACTATAATGTATCATTTCTGTTACTATAATGTATCATTTCCGCAACTTTAATGTATCATTTCTGCTACTATAATGCATCATATTTGCTTCCGTAATATATCACTTATATTACTCTAATGAATACCTCCAGCTACTATAATGTACAATTTCTGCTACTATAATGTATCAAATCGTTCACCTTGGAAGCTACCACTAGCTTAACCAGAGGGTCTGACTTCTTAAGAGCATCCACAGCTTCCTTGTGTGTCATTCCTATCAGGGTCTTCCCGTTAATCATCAGCAGCTCATCTCCCTTCTTAAGTCTGCCGTCCCTGTCAAGGAGATCACTTGTGATCAGTAGACGCACTTGCAATAAAAGATGACTGTTTTTTTATAATATAAAGTGACACATTTGCAACATCTGAGCCCTAAATCAAAGAGGCCAACACAAAAAGGGAACTCCTAAAAAAACATCAGAAGGTAACAATCAACATTTTTTGGGCACATCATGAGAAGAGGAAAGTTGGAATACTTGGTTACAACTGGCAAAATAAATGGAAAGAAAGATTGTGGGCGACAAAGACAGAATATACTGGATAGCTTGGTGTCATGGTATGGAAAACAGTCAGCAACAGAACTGATACGATGTACTGTAGATAGAAGATTGTGGAAGGACATGATCGCCTACGCCATCCGGTATGGCACATGATAACGATGATGATGAGCCCTAAAAAAACATATAAAAAGAGAGCACACATCAGTCTATTAATTTTTTTTTTCTCACCACATTGTGCAGTGGACCAATGTAATAGTGAAGGCAGAAAGAATAAAACTATGATTGTAAAGTGACCACCTGTAATGGGTGAAAGCAGAAGGAAAGAACCAAGATTGCGAGACTTTCTGGTGTAAAGGGTGAAGGCAGCAAGAAAGAACCAAGATTGTGATGTGGGCACTTGTAATGGGTGAAAGCAGACAGGAGGAAAAAAACCAAGATTGTGAGGAAAGTCGGTGTAATGGGTGAAAACAGAAGGGAAGAACCAAGATTGTGAGGAAAGCCGGTGTAATGGGTGAAAGCAGAAGGGAAGAACCAAGATTGTGAGGACAGTCGGTGTAATGGGTGAAAACAGAAGGGAAGAACCAAGATTGTGAGGAAAGCCGGTGTAATGGGTGAAAGCAGAAGGGAAGAACCAAGATTGTGAGGCAAGCCGGTGTAATGGGTGAAAGCAGAAGGGAAGAACCAAGATTGTGAGGAAAGTCGGTGTAATGGGTGAAAGCAGAAGGGAAGAACCAAGATTGTGAGGCAAGCCGACGTAATGGGTGAAAGCAGAAGGGAAGAACCAAGATTGTGAGGCAAGTCGGTGTAATGGGTGAAAGCAGAAGGGAAGAACCAAGATTGTGAGGCAAGTCGGTGTAATGGGTGAAAGCAGAAGGGAAGAACCAAGATTGTGAGGCAAGTCGGTTTAATGGGTGAAAGCAGAAGGGAAGAACCAAGATTGTGAGGAAAGCCGGTGTAATGGGTGAAAGCTGAAGGGAAGAACCAAGATTGTGAGGAAAGCCGGTGTAATGGGTGAAAGCTGAAGGGAAGAACCAAGATTGTGAGGAAACCGACGTAATGGGTGAAAGCAGAAGGGAAGAACCAAGATTGTGAGGCAAGTCGGTGTAATGGTGAAAGCAGAAGGGAAGAACCAAGATTGTGAGGCAAGTCGGTGTAATGGGTGAAAGCAGAAGGGAAGAACCAAGATTGTGAGGCAAGTCGGTGTAATGGGTGAAAGCAGAAGAGAAGAACCAAGATTATGAGGCAAGCCGGTGTAATGGGTGAAAGCAGAAGGGAAGAACCAAGATTGTGAGGCAAGTCGGCGTAATGGGTGAAGACAGAAAAAAAGAATCAAGATTCTGAGGCAGGCCAGTGTAATCGGCGAAGACAGAAAGAAAGAACCAAGATTGTGAGATGTTGAATTTATTTCTTGACTAAATAATCCAGCAAGCAGCAAGAGACTACAATAAAAAATTGCGATGCTGAAAGGTAGAAAAGTGACGAATGAAATGATGAATACTCAAGATATAAAAGCTATGAATTCTCATCAAGTTGTGTATTGTACTTCTTTATATATTTATCGAAAGTAACATAGCGGGACAAAAGAAGCCATATTCTGTATGAGAACATTAATTGAAAAGTACACAGAAGTAAACAAACCAATATATGCCTGCTTCATAGACTACACCAAAACTTTTGATAGGGTACACCACAAACAACTTATAGAATGCCTAAAGGAGATACATCTAGATGACATGGACATACGACTAATATATAATCTATACTGGGAGCAAACAGTAATAATAAAATATAACAAAGAGAACTCTACACCCATTGATATAAAAAGAGTAGTAAGACAGGGATGCATACTATCACCAAGTTTGTTCAATATATACACTAAGCAAATCTTTAAAAACATCACAGAGATGCCAGGCCTACAAATTAATGGAAAGATAATCAATAACCTAAGATATGCTGACGATACTGTTCTACTAGCAGAAAATCCTAAAGACCTACAACAATTACTTAATGTAATAAACATGATAAGCAAAAAATATGGACTAGACATGAATATCAAAAAGACTAAAACTATGATCATAAACAAAGGAAATACTGAAAACCCACAAATGGATATAACAATTGAAGGAATAGACCTGGAGACAGTTCAGAACTACAACAACCTAGGACATACTATAACCAGTGATGGAAAATGTACAAATGAAATAAACAAAGGAATAGGAATGGTAAAAAGTAATGTTAATATCATGAAGAACATACTAACATCAAAACAAATAACACCAGGGCTAAAACTAAGAATAGCAAAATGTTACATTTTCTCAATATTCCTATATGGTGCAGAAACATGGACATTGGACAAGAAAACAGAACAGAGAATTGAAGCCTTTGAAATGTGGATATATAGAATAATAGGTAGAATTGGATGGAAGGAAAAGAAAACAAACGACGAAGTCTTAAAATAACTAAAAATGAAAAGTGAACTACTAAGCACAATTCAAACAAGGCAAATGCGATTTTTTGGACATGTTAAAAGACACAACAGCCTACTAAAAGTAATCCTGGAGGGGAAAATACAAGGTAAAAGAGGCAGAGGCAGACCAAGACTAACATGGACGAGTAACATCAAAAGATGGACAAATCAACCACTGACAACCTGCACCATCAAAGCAAGAGACAGAGAAGAATGGCGCTACATGGTAGCCAACCTTCGTTGCGGAGACGGCACTCGATGATGATGCTGAACATAGCTGTAGTACCGAATAATTTTGCATAACAGAACTATATGGGTGTTTGAAGTCAGGAAGAATTTTTCACAATTTTAATTAAACACATAAAAAAGAACCATCAAGTACTTTAATAATAAATATTTTAGCGAAATTGGATGTGATTCTACAACCCAGCGTTCCTTATGTTTATAATGATCCGTTGAAGTAGTCTACATAATTTAAATATCCCTTGTCTGTTTCTTCCCTCATTTGTAACAATTTATAATTTATTTTAATGTTTTGTGTTGCAATAGTTATTTAATTTTTTTTTTACAAAAAGACCAATCATATTTTCTCCTATTTGCTGACTGTCATCATTATCCCAGCTTGAAATTTCTCTAGACATTCAGTTATGAAGATAATAACCGTGTCTAGCACACTCACCTGTCGGCAGCTCCTCCTTCTGTGACAGCTGCTACAAAGATACCAATGTCACCTTTCTTGCAGCCTTTCCCTCCAGCTATGTGAATACCCAGGCCCCCTTTATCCTTCATTATGTTCAAGGTAGAAACTATCCGTTTCTGTCAAGAAAAGTAACAACGAACTGAATTTACAAATAACAACAGAAAATCAATACAATCTATTCTATACTGGTTTAAAATACCACTCATTTGGATTCTTTACTAGAAAGAAAATATTTATTCGTTCTTCTACTTCTTCTTCTTTCCTTCCTTATTTACCTTTCAGCGTCGAGGGGAGATATAATTTGCTATCTTTTCCTCTTCTTTTCGCCTCTGCTGCTGTTATGTTTCCTAGTGCTTCTAATATTCCATCGACCCACCTTTTTCGTGGTCGACCCTTGGGTCTGGTGTTCTCACAATGTTTGTTGAAGGCTCGTTGTGTTATATTTGTTAGTAAATGTCTTTATTCCAGCAATAAAAATTAGCTATCACATATGGGATTTAAAAGGCATTACAAAAGACCTTACGCTCTGCAAAAGCACATGGACAATTAATATACAAATGTTATTGAAAGCAATCAAGATGCTTTCTATCTCGTTCTAGAGTAGATCAAAAATACTAATTACACGTCGTGCGTTATTTGAGTTGTAAATATTATTACTATTTATTGTGCTTGTATTTGCTATAGTCTGTATATCTTCTGTAAAAGACTTTCAATGCAACTAAAGATGCGCTGTCACATTTAGTACTACACAACAACACCAACAAGCTTTGACCATATATTTTTTATTTATTTAATTCTTTCATCATTACTGAGGGCCAGGCTTATCATATATATATCTCCAACCCCACTCCATTCCTTCGACGTTTCTCTCCGCCTCCCCCTTTTGTCACCAGCAAACTGATGATTGTAGTTCCACCTCGTCTACACTGAAATGTTGTTACTTTACAGAACAATGTTGGGAATTATATGCCGCGCAAAGAAAACTTACTACGGTGTCATGAGATGTGCTACCCCCAAAAAATGTGTCCGGGATTTCATAAATTCATAGGCTCATCTCTTTGCGTGCACGTGCCAAGAAATCAGAAAGTGAAGTAATAACAATGGACACAGTTTCTGGAATAGACACAGATGACGTCAGCGAGAGAGGGTACGGGACGTTCTAACATCGTGGAGTGGAATACAATCTTAAAAACACAAACCATAATGAAAAAAAAATGAAGATTAAGTGTATCAACTGGCACAGTGCATGGTCTTCTTCTTCTTTTTTCTTCTCCTTTTACATTTCAACTATCTGTGGAGCATAGGTCTTCAACAAACACGTTCCAACCCGTTCTTTTTTCTTGCCATTCTTTTAAGTTCATTCCATGTCTTCCCCTTCACCTTCATCTCTGCTAACGTTTGCCTTCTCCAAGAATATTTTGGTCTTCCTTTTTGTCTTTTTCCTCGAGGATTCCAGATAAGGAGATGTTGTGTAATACTCTCAGTTGGTTTCCGAAATGTGTGTCCTATCCGGCGCCATTGCCGTCGCTGTATCTCTTTATCCGCTGGTATTTGACTGGTACTTTCCCATAATTCTATGTTAGTGATTTTGTCTTGCCATTTCCGTCGTTTTATTCTGCGCAAGCATCCATTAATCTATGTAGTTTGTATCTTAATGATTGTCATTTTTGTTGCTCTCCATGTTTTTTCAGCCATATAATAGGACTGACTTAACATTGGAGTTGAAAATTTTTATTTTTGTATTTAACCTAATTTCTTCAGATTTCCATGTTACCCAGTGCAACGAATACTACACTTGCTTTTGATATCCTTATTTTGGCATCATTCTCTGTTCTCTCTCCCCCCTTCCCCCTCCTTTTGACTATATTACTGCCCAGATATATGTAAGATTGTATGTTTAGTAGGAGTATTTTTCCTATTGTTATTTGGTTATTGCCAATTGGATAAATTCTCATAATGTTGGTCTTATCTATATTTATTTTCAGTCCTAGCTGTTGTTGTGATTTCTCATCAAGTACGCTCATTTTGGTGAGAATCAGTGCTGGTGATATTGACTACTTAGGTTCAATCCGTTAAAGAGAAACTACTTTCAACATCAAAACAAGATATTTTAAAAGGGGGCCTAGCATGTTTATTTTTAAAAAATGTGCCTGACTTTGACCAGAGAGGGAGATACTTCCGAGGAAAGAGTACTGGGCCTGGCAGCTTCAAAAGGTATGCCAGGAGAAGTTGATGCACTACAATCACCCATCACCCAGCCCACAATTGACACTAATGTTATGGGGTCCCTTTAAGTGTCATTAAAACATATACCAATGCAGATAAATATTATAAAGTGATGCGACGTGAAATCAAACGTTAGTTTAACTACAGAACGTTATGCCTTTCACCCCAAATCGTTATCTTCACACTATTATACATGTTTGGGATATGCTATATATGGTGTCGAGATCAAGAGACATGATCACTTACGCCAGCAGGCATGATACTTGGTGATGATGATTATGAGAAATTAAACAGCAGCAAAGGCGAACAGAAGAGCATAAGACTGCAAATTATACCTCCTTTCGACACTGAAAGGCAAACGAGGAAGGAAAGAAGAAGATGACGGTGAAGAAGAAGAATAATTTTGGTTTCGCAAACAAATGTTTCAATAAATAACATATTTTTAGAAAAGCCGTAACACAACATGTCTTGGTACAGCAACAAAATATTCTTAAATGAACTCAGCAATCGGTTTTGTCAGTTACAATAGTATTATTGATTACTATTATACAACATAAGAATATTCTGCTAGGAAACATAAGATCAGCGCGATTTCGTTGACACAGACCAATCAACCCAGTTGTAAAAATGGGCACCAGAACCAAAGAGTTAGGAAAATCAATAACAGTAAGGAATATCACTGTCCCTGTGATTGCCAAAATAAGGTTTAAATACTGTAAAACTTCAAATATTTCAAATAATGTTATTATCTGAAAAGTGACAATTTTCAACCTTCCAATTACCATATTTTCTGAATTGACCAAACCGTCTGTTTGTTTTCAAATAAAATTATTGACAAAAATTCTCTATCATAAATCTTACTAGTCCACTGCTTGTACCTCCTAATCATGTTCCGGATAACATACCAGTTTTCAATAAAACCAGTGTTATCCCCGACTCAAAGCTAAACACAAAGGTATCCCAGACAGAGCTATTGTACAAGTATGGAACAGGTAAATGAGGCTCAGGATTTGGGTGTTAAATGTCAGACAGGGTGACGAAAACAAAAAGAATGTTTTAACAGGTGCCAACAGGTGAGATTATATTCAAAGAAAGAGAATAAACAAACAGTAAATCACACAATAAACTACTAAAATAGTTACCTACAGTTTGGACATGTTTTGTTGTTTTTGTTAACATGTTTTGTTGTTTTTGTTAACATGTTTTGATATGGTTGACCGTACGTTTTGACGTTTTGAACAAGACAGTACCATTCCTAGAGCCCTTGTATTTCCTGATCGTTGCATCATTTTAATAAAAATGTCATGATGTGTCTTACTTCGTTAAAAATAATTATAAATGTACCTTAATATTGGTCTCTCTCTCTCTCTCCATCCATCCATCCATCCATCCATCCATCCATCCATCCATCCATCCATCCATCCATCCATCCATCCATCCATCCATCCATCCATCCATCCATCCATCCATCCATCCATCCATCTATCTATCTATCTATATATATATATATATATATATATATATATATATATATATATATATATATATATGATTCAAAATGTGAAATAGTGTCTCACACGCTACCGGCATCTCGTCAATAAATTTAACACCAATGTAGGTATTGCATTAAACAAGAAGGTGTTCATAATGTGAGATATGATAAGATATATGGTGTATGTGTGTGTTTATCTGTGCGTGTGTGATGCTTACTTTCGGCGATATTAATGTGTGCGTGTGTCTGTGTGTGTTTGTGATGCTTACTTGCTGTGATACAAAGTATCACAACCTGCCCGTCATTTGGATGAGGAAGCCCATGTAATACGGTTGTTGTCTGTGACTGCGTGTGTACAGTGTGTGTGAATGCATGCATGATAGCTATAAGATGTATTGACGTACTCTGGGGGGATCGTGGAATGATTGGTAAAAACTCATTGTAGAAAATCCGGGTTCTGTCGCGAGTGAGACACCATGTATAGACAGTGAGAATAACTGTCATTTGTATAATCCTTGGATCATATTCGTATATCCATCGTATCATGGATTGTGAGACTAATAATAATGAAGAAATATTGAAAGACCAACAAATACAGCTTAATGTTACTTTATCGAGAAGTATTCATGATGCGTTGGTAGTGAAATGTCTATTTCAACTACTTAATATTGTGAATGGGTTCTGTCAATGAAGAAAAATAGTAAGCTCAATAGGTCTATGTAATTAAACATTTTTAATCATCTTACTTTTTTATAAATAAAGAATATTACATCAGCCCAGCCCATACAGTTTTCTTAATATGAATGTCCCGTTGTTATCTAGGGGGAATATGGCCAGCCTACTTATGACAAGAAACTGTCAACGATGCGAGACGAATTAAGGTCTAGGCTTCTCACTACTTGTCTTTTATCCAGTTTGATGAATATTTTACTCGGTGAATTTTCCAATACAAATGTCTGTAGATACTACTATGTTATTAAACGTAGTGCATACGAGAGCGGTGAGTAAAGAAAGCAAATCACCACAAAGCCTCTTTCTCTCTCTCTCTCTCTCTCTCTCTCTCTCTATATATATATATATATATATATATATATATATATATATATATATATATGTATATATATATATATATATACACACACAAGAAAATCACTGGAGTCTGTAGAAATGTGGTTTTGCAGAAGAATGTTGAGAATACCACGGACAGCTAAGAAGAGTAATGAAAATGTTCTGAAAGAGGCCAAGGCAAAAAGAGAGCTAATTTCCAATATTAGGAAGAAACAATCATCACTTTCTGGCCATGTAATGAGAAGAGAACAACTGGAATATATTGTAGCAACTGGAATATATTGTAACAACTGGAAAAATTGAGGGACGAAGAGATAGAGGGAAGCTAAGAGAAAAAATAGACAGCTAAAGAGAATGGCGTGGCAGAAGGTCAACAACAGAAATGATAAATAACTGTCGAGATCGAAAGTTGTGGAGAGACATGATCACCTACGCCAGTAGGCCCGGTACTTGATGATGATGATATATATATATATATATATATATAGTATCATTATGTTCATATATATATATATATATATATATATATATATATATATATATATATATGTATATGTACATATGAACAGTTCGCACAAACACCAAGAAAGAATGCATCATTAATTAATACACCTTCTCTCTCTCTCTCTCTCTTCTGTCTACTTGGATGTGTGAATGGGTTACCCTATCTCCAACACTGTTATTGAACATGCCTCTCAGTGCAAGCCTGTTGGAATCGTTTTCGGTTTGTTTACTCTTTAGCAGGAAAGACCTACATATCTAGCCGTGGGAAGGTAATCACTTTCTGCTGCATCTCCGGGAGGAGTTGTGAAACCTGAGCCTCAATAATTCTGCAGGATGACTCAACCTAAATATATTAGTGTATATGTGTTTGCTAACGTGTGCCAATGTGTAAGAGATACATATTACTTTATATCATCATGATTAAGTACCGTGCCTGTTGGCCTAGATGATCATGTCTCACCACAACATTCGATCTCAATACTTATTTATCATTTCAGTTATTGACCTTCTGCCACACCATTCTCTTGAGCTGTCTGGTATCTTTTCAATTTGCTTCCATTTATCTCTTCGTCGCTCGATTTTTCCAGTAGTTACAATATATTCCAGCTGTTTCCTTTTCGTTGCATGACCAAAAGATGATGATTGTTTTCTTCCTAATATTGGAAATTAGCTCTCTTTTTGCTTTGGCCTCTTACACAACGATTTCATTACTCTTCTTAGATGTCCATGGTATTCTCAACATTCTTCTATAAAACCACATTTCTACAGACTCTAGTGATTTTCTTATCTGTTGTCCTATTGTCCATGATTCACATCCATATGTTAAGACTGGCTAACGTCATAATCGATACGTGTCACGGCATCTGTTCACATGGGATCTATGGACATGACTGCTCCGGGTCTTGTCTCAGTGTCTGTCCTTTTTGTGAGGAAAAATCCGGAAAATGTCTGCAATGTAAACATCCTGGCTACACCTGTAATGACACTTGTCCCGATGGTAATATTGGCTACAGTGCAAACAGACGTGTTCTGATGGCTGTGACATCATAAGTGACCCGGAAAGTGCAGACTATACGTGCAAGGAAACGTACTACCGGTCAGACTGCACTCTCAGATGTCCGGACAAATGTTTCAACGACATCTGTGTACAGTCAACCGGGAACTGTACATGCAATCAAACGTTCTACGAGGCAGACTGTACTCTCAATTCTCCGGACAACTGTTTCAACGAAACCTGTGTACATTTAATCGGGGCCTGCGTCTCGTATGTCGATGATTCCCACGTTAAGCAGAGTCTGCCGACTGCAACGCACCCAAGCATATGGATACCTTAATGTGTTTCTGTGCTAGACATGGTTCATTTCTTAGTGTTTTTTTTCCGTGAAGCCATGGCTCATATCTTGATGTGTTTATGTGCTAGCTATGGCTCATATCTTAGCTTGTGTGTTTGTGTGCTGGCCATGGCTCATATCTTGGTGTGTGTCATGTTAGTCATATCTCATATCTTGGTGTGTCCGTGTTAATCATGTCTCATATCTTTATGTGAGTCTGTGTTTAGTCATATCTCATATCTTAGTTTGTATCTGTGTTAGTCACGTGTCATATCTTTGTGTGTGCATGTCTGGGTTAGTGATATCTCATATCTTTGTGTGCATGTTTATGTTAGTCATATCTCATATCTTTGTGTGTGCATGGCAATGTTAGTCACATCTCATATCTTTCTGTGCATGTCTATGTTAGGCATGTGTCATATCTTTGTGTGTGCATGTCTATGTCAGTCATATCTCATATCTTTATGCGCATGTTTATGTTAGGCATGTATCATATATCTTGGTGTGTGTCAGTGTTAGTCATGCCTCGTATCGCTGTGTGCATGTCTGTGTTAGTCACATCTCATATCTTTGTGTGTGCATGTCTGTGTTAGTCACCTCTAGTGACTCGGGCAGATGGTGCTCGTAAACCTGGGAGGGCCGACCATCTAAGGGCAGAATCCCCCTACAGAAAAGATCATCTGTTGCCTTGCAGGAAGATTAAGGACAATCAAAAGGCTAAGGAAAGCAAACCTGAAAAAATGCTGGCTGAAACCGGATGCACTCGGCCACTGGTGCAGAACACAGTGCAACGTTTTAACGGGTGTTCAATCGGAGTGGATCTGGCAGACTCTAATTGTGATGTTCTGTCTGTGGGGGCGACCAACATACTTAACCTGACAGCTGTCTTCATGTGAGAGTCTGGAATCCTGCTCTGATTGAGCCCTGATCGCAGAGAGAGAGAGAGAGAGAGAGAGAGAGAGAGAGAGAGAGAGAGAGAGACTGGCTCCTCTACATAACACTTAAGAACTCTTTTTCTTGTTTCTGTTGTCAAAAATGGATTGTATAGTATCTTCCTCATTTTTTGGAAAGCTGCTTTTGTCTGAGTCATTCTGCATCTCACCTCTGTTGTACATCTTCCGTCTGAGGTTAACAAAGTTCCCAAATTGTAACCAGATACCGATAATTTAGATAGAGAGTATGTTATTGTTGCCTCCCCCTAAAGAATCACGTGACGTGTCACGCACAGACACCAATTTTTACATTCTTTAATTGATTTTTTTGTGCTTCAGCGAGAACAGCGGGAATACAGCTGTTTTGTCGAAGAGCCCATATATCTTGTAAATTCTAGAGACGGAAACAGATGAAATAATATTTAGACGAGCAAAGTTAAAATATTCTAGAGATGAGTAAAGGTAAAATATTATTTAAATGATCGAAGTTAAAATATTCTAGAGGTGAACGAAGTTAAAATATTCTAGAGATAGCAAAGTTAAACTATTCTAGAGATAGCAAAGTAAAATTATTCTAGAGATGCAAAGTAAAAATATTCTAGAGATGAACGAAGTTAAAATATTCTAGAGATAGCAAAGTTAAAATATTCCAGAGATAGCAAAGTTAAGATATTCTAGAGATAGCAAAGTAAAAATATTCTAGAGATGAACAAAGTTAAAATATTAATTAGATTAGCAAAGTTAAAATATTTCTAGAGATGAACGAAGTTAAAATATTAATTAGATTAGCAAAGTTAAAATATTTCTAGAGATGAACAAAGTTAAAACTTTTTAGAGATGAGCAAAGTTAATATTTTACTAGTGACAAACAAAGTTAATATTTCCCATAGATGAATAAAGTTAATATTTCTCAGAGATGAACAAAGTTAATATTTCCCAGAGATGAACAAAGTTAATATTTCCCATAGATGAGTAAAAGCAATATATTCTGAAATGAACAAATGATATATTTCGGAGTTAAGCAAATACAAGCAATCAAGCACGTAATTTCTGCTTAGAGAAAAATGTCAAAATTCGCTGATGGAATTAAGGCGGTAGGTGAGTGCATAATTAAATCCCCGCTGAAGATGATTAGAACAGTATTAAAGAAGACGGAGATAGCTGCGAAATTAAAAAAAAAAATTTGATAATTTAAAAGCGAACGGGCAATAGGAAAGAATAAAAATTAAGAGAGAAGTTAACCTCAAAGCGTTATTAATTATTTATAAAAGGAAATGAAGTAAAAATTACTGCAATGCAACAAATGAGTATATTTATATCATCTCTGTAGTGCACGACGAAATCAATTCTTAATTAATTTTTAATTGTTCTGAAATGTATAGAAAACATATATGTTTAGAGCTAGATTTTGGTGTATAGTTATTATATGTTTATCTTGTATTTATGGCACACAGCACTGACCCGAACATTTCATTTTTTCTCGACCTTGAGAAGTAATAAAGGCGTAGTAAGAAGATAGTAATGGTAGTGGTTGGGAGTGAAGAAATAAAGATATAGTCCTTTTTAAATTCTTTCTTCCTATTTTTTTTAACCTACAAAGTCTTTGAAGCAATATTTTTTTTTCTTCGTTCGCCAGCTTTTACCTCTGACGAAGTCCCTTGAGACTAGGAACTGAATTTTTCGTATTAATCCATTTTTCCCTGGCAGCCGTGTGCACAGGGTTCCCTCGCCGCACAGGCAGATAGTTCCGACTTCGGAGGTACTCATATTTTTTTCCGTCGATGAGTAATTGACGTTTCAAGCCGGGCCTCGCTGCTGAGACCAGGGGTGGTTGCCGCAGAGAGAAATCATTAATAAAAATCCCAACCGGTATAGCCGGGATTTGAACCCACAACCTCTCTGTCTGGAGGCCGGCGTCTTGCCTCGAGACCAACCAGTCCCCCTGATGCAATATGGATCGCTGTAAAAGGGTACTTATATTCCTCTGTTTGGGGCTGCCTGTTTTAGGCTGACAAGTTAAGGCCATGCCGTTCTCTCATGTTGTCTTTTTATTTTCATCTGTCTCCTACATTTTGTTCTCCCAATCGCTATTGCTCTCCCTATTCTACATTTCTCTACTCCCCCCATTCCCCATTTTTTCTCCCAATCGCTATTGCTCTCCCTATTCTACATTTCTCTACTCCCCCCATTCCCCATTTTTTCTCCCAATCGCTATTGCTCTCCCTATTCTACATTTCTCTACTCCCCCCATTCCCCATTTTTTCTCCCAATCGCTATTGCTCTCCCTATTCTACATTTCTCCACTCCCCCCATTACCCATTTCTTCTCCCAATCGTCGTCCCTCCACCCCCGTCCCCCCTTAACCAATTCTCTTCATTCATAATTTCTTCTCCCATCCACCCCCCCCCTTTTTTTTCTATATACTATTTCTTCTCCCATTTACCATTTCGTATTCCCTTAACCTATTTCTTCTCCAATTCATACAACCCCCCCCCCCCTTTTCCGGCTGATTTGCCATTTCTTCTCCCATTAAACAGTTTCCCCCATTCACTATTTCTTCTCCCATTTACCATTTCTTGCAAGACGATTATTTATTTGCAGACAGACTTGGGATAGGAATGAACACACCACTCGAATTTCCTTTTCCAGAAGTGTGGATACGATATCGTTATGGGGTCTTTTGTGTTTCATAATTCTGTTTAAAACCTAAAACGACATCGTTATGGGGTCTTTCGTGTTTCATAATTCTGTTTAAAACCTATGTCCAATTTTCTCTAGGTAAGAGATGTACTATAGTCTTTTCATAACATCGCATTTCCAAAGCTTGTATTTTCCTCTGTGGTGTTTCTGCTGCTGTTCGCGACTACCATGGATCGCCATTATACTCTGTTTCTTGCTTTGATGGTGCAGGCTGTCATATATTGACTTGTCCATCTTTTGATGTTACTCGTCCATGTTAGTCTTGGTATGCCTATGCCTCTTTTACCTTGTATTTTCCCTTCCAATATTACTTTTAGTAGGCTGTTGTGTCTTTTAACATGCCCCAAAAATTTCATTTGTCTTGTCTTGATTGTATTTAGTAGTTCTTTTTTTATTTTCAGTTGTTTTAAAACTTCATCGTTTGTTATCTTTTCTTTCCATCCAATTCTACCTATTCTTCTATAAATCCACATTTTAAAGGCTTCAATTTTCTGTTCTGTTTTCTTGTCCAATGTCCATGTTTCTGCACCATACATGAATATTGAGAAGATGTAACATTTTGCCATTCTCAGTTTCAGCCCTGCTGATATTTGTTTTGTTGTTAGTATATTTTTCATGGCATTTAAATTACTTTTTGCCATACCTATTCTTTTGTTTATTTCAATTTCACATTTTCCATCATTGGTCAAAGCATTATCATTGTAACAAAATAATTATTGTTCCCATTGATGTTTGTTTTATAGAAGCTTCTGTAGCGTTTACAGATCTAGAAAGCATAGAATGTTTGAAGCCCTTATTACTGACGATGGGAAGAGACAGCTCCTGGCATCAAACCTAACCACGGCTGTTTATTGTACTCCCAGAGTGATCATTTAATGATAACATTCTTACACCATCAGTGAGTCAAGATGCCACGAGTCCACTACATTATTATCATTTTTACACCTGATATTTGGTTCCACTACGTGACATTATTCATAAATTTGAAATTTCTAGCTAAATAAATGTGTTTTAATGCTGTTTTGGTAGAATAATGGAGACAAATAATCTTCTTCTACCTTTTAGCTCCCAGTGGAGCATAGGTCTTCAACAAACACTTTCCAAGTCGTTCTGTTTTTTGCAATTCTTTTAAGATCATTCCATGTCTTCCCCATCATCTTCATCTCTGCTTCAATCTGTCTTCTCCAAGAATTCCTTGGTCTTCCTCTTTGTCTTTTCCCCTGGGGATTCCAAAAAAGGGCCTGTTGTGTAATACTCTCAGTTGGTTTCCGTAGTGTGTGTCCTATCCATCGCCATCGTCTTCGCTGTATTTCTTTATCCACTGGTATTTGACCGGTACATTTCCATAATTCCACGTTTGTGACTTTGTCCTGCCATTTCCATCCCTTTATTCTGCGCAAGCATCCATTAATGAAAGTCTGTACCTTCGTGATTGTCAATTTTGTTATTCTCCATGTTTCACAGCCATATAATAGAACCGACTTAACATTGGAGTTGAAAATTTGTATTTTTGTATTTAGCCTAATTTCTTTGGATTTCCATATGTTTCCCAGTGCAATGAAAGCTCCTCTTGCTTTTGATATCCTTATTTTGGTATCGTTTTCTGTTCCTCCCTCTTTATCTATATTACTGCCCAGATATATATAAGATTGTACGTCTAGTAGAGGTATTTCTCCTAGTTTTATTTGGTTATTGCCAACTGCATTAATTCTCATAATGTTGGTCTTATCTCTATTAATCTTTAGTCCTAGCTGTTGTGATCTCTCATCTAATATACTCATTTTATCTTGCATCTGTTGGTGGCTGTGTGATAGGAGAGCTATGTCATCAGCAAAGTCTAAATCATCAAGTTGTTTGGTCAGTGACCACTGGATCCCATTTCTGTTGTTTTGAGTTATTTTCATAATCCAATCTATGGCCAGTAGAAAGAGAAATGGAGACAGAAGGCATCCTTGCCTTACTCCTGTTCTTATTTCAAATGCTTCTGTAAGCTGTCCTTCATGCACCACACTACATTTTGTTCCTTCATACATTGTTTTTATCAGGTTAATAAACTTTATGGGGATTCCATAATGACTCAGCAACTTCCAAAGCATTCTTCTGTCTAAACTATCAAATGCCTTTTCGTAATCTATGAATCCAATATAAAGTGGGGATTTTAGTTCTAAACTTTGTTCAACTATTATACGTAGAGTAGTTATTTGATCAGCACATGATCTGTTCTTCCTAAAACCTGCTTGTTCATCTCTCAAGTGTTTCTCTATAGCCTCTTTTAGTCTCTCCAGAATGATTCTGCCTAATATTTTTCCTGGCACTGATAGTAGCATAATTCCCCTATAATTTGTGCACTCCTGTAAACTTCCTTTCTTTGGTAGTTTGATCATATAACCTTCTCTCCAGTCTTTAGGTATTTCTTCCCTCTCCCAAATTTTATCCAATAGATTATGTAACATCTTGGTAGAGGTGATAATATCTGCTTTGATGGCTTCCGAAGGAATTTCATCTGGTCCTGTGGCTTTACCATCTTTTAACAGTTTGATGGCTTTCATTATTTCTTCTTTGCTTGGTTTTCCGCAGTTAACGTGTAATTCTTCTTCTGCTGGTAGTATATCTGGAGGATTATTTGAGCCAGGTCTGTTCAAAAGTTCTTCAAAGTGCTCCTTCCATCTCTCCATTTGTTCCTTTATATTACTAAGCAGATTTCCTTTCTTATCTTTGATAAAGGCGTTGATCTGTTTGCATTTTCCACCTAATTTCTTTGTGCTGTTGTACAGTTCTTTCATATTCCCTTTATTTGCTGCTTCTTCTGCCTCTTTAGCTAATTCATCTATATATTTCCTCTTATCCCTTTTAATGCATCTTCTCACTTCTTTGTTCACCTCTGTGTAAGCTTCCTGTGTCTTGGCTTTATTACTTCTTGTTTTGCTTTTATTTATGTCTGCTTTCTTGTTCTTTCTTTCTTTAATTTTATCCAGGGTCTCTGCTGTCATCCATGCCTTATTCTGGCGTTCTCTTTTCCCCAGTGTTTCTTCGCATGTCTCTTTCCATATATTTTTTACCTGTTTCCAATGATCTTCTATATTTATTGTATTTTCTAGTTGTTGGAGGACTTGGTATTTGTTTGATATTGTGACTGCGAATTTATCTTTAATTCCTTGTTCTTTAAGAAACCCTACATTGAAATACGTTCTGCCCTTATTCGTTGTAGTATACCTTTTTAATTTAATTTTAAGTTTGGCTAACAGAAGATGATGATCAGAAGCTATATCTGCCCCTCTATATACTTTTACATCCTGTAAGGATGACTTAAACTTATTATTAATACATATGTGATCAATTTGATTTTCCGTTCTATGATCTGGTGACACCCATGTAGCTTTGTGTATTCTTTTATGTTGGAATATTGTTCCTCCTAGGCTCATTTGATTAAGGGCGCAGAAATTCACAAATATCTCTCCATTCTCGTTTATATCTCCAAGTCCATGTTTTCCCATAATCTCTTCAAAGCCTCTGTTGTCTGATCCTACCTTAGCATTTAGGTCTCCCATCAAGATTATAATATCCTTGGCTCGTCTTGCATCCATCTGGCATTGTAGCTGTTTATAAAAATCATCTTTAACTGAGTCATCTTTATCGTTGGTTGGTGCATAGCATTGTATAATGTGTAATTTTATTTTGTTTTTGGTTGTTCTAAATGTTGCTCTCACCAGTCTTGGTCCCACTGCCTCCCATTCTATTAGTGTCTTCTGTGCATTCTTTGATAGCATTATAGCTACCCCTTCGCTATGTTGTGCTCCTGGTTCCTGGTGTCCTGATGATAAAATCATCTCCCCTGTATTCAATTTTATTCTCTCCGCTCCCAGCCATCTTGTTTCACACATTCCCAGAATATCTATCTTGTAGTTGTTCATTTCTGCTGCCGCTTGTGCCGCACGAGACAAATAATAATAAATGAATATTATTATAGAGGGAAACTTCCGAGGCGATAATCAGCGAATCAATTCAGAGGAGGAGGCATATTTACAGCACTCGGAAAAAATGGCAAATAATCAACAGAAAAAAAAATACAAAGAACAATATATGGACCGAAGTAGGATCGAACCCGTACTCAATGGTACAGCGCCTTGCCACGAAAACGAAATGCCAAAAGCTAGATTTGTAATTTTTTTTTTCCGAGTACTGTAAACATACATCTTCCTCTGAAGTGATTCATTAGTAGAATAATGCTTTGACATGAATTTTTCAAAGATTAACAAGGTGACACTTTATGTTCAGCAATTTTCAGTTTCCTTTTGTTATCACAGCAAGTGTTGATAGCATTTTTTTTCTAAACAAATTGAATGTAACACGAGGAAATCGTATACAGATAACATTTCTTAAATGAGCAAATTAAAGAGAAAGTAACGTTTAGGAGTAGTGTATGTAAATTTTAACTAAGAATGTTAAGTTAAAGATAGTCCCACAGCGTTTTATCGCTTCAGAACAGGACAGAATCGACTTCATTGGTAGTGACATGTATGAAAAATTGACGTCTCATTCACATGTATACGTGGACATGCGTACAGGCTGTTGAATACATAATTCAAGATTGTATTAAATATAATACTGGAGAAAACCCCATTGACCCATACATACAACACTACCTGCAAAACTATATAAGAACTAAAAAAAATAGTTAGAAATTGTACAAGAAACGACATCGCAGCTTCAGACGAATGAATGATGAGGAACAGCATTTATACTTTTCTAATGTGATAAGCTTTAGTTTAGATTTCAGAATAACGGCTGGAGCACGTAGATATGGCAGGAAATCCTCAGAAGGGCATGAAAATACATAGAACGAAGAAGAGGTGTGGGAGTACAGCATAAGCAGCTCAACAGCGCACTATCCCGACAGATAAGACGTCAGAAGATCTCAGTCAGGAGTCAATCCAGAACTGAGAATATTCAAGTCGAGCTGTCTGATGATGAATTCGCTCACCTCGTGGACGGGAAGAGATAGAAGATCAAGTTCCCCTCCCTACCGCGACTTAGTAATCTGTGAGAAGTTAGACAAGTCGTTAGACAAGTCGTTAGTAAAAGCCATAGACCACCATCATAAACGGCTGAACTTGTCTCAGAAGCTGGAAAGCATTGGCGAAATATTATATTATTATTGGCGAAGTATTCTATTATTGTTGGCGAAGTATTCTATTATTATTGGCGAAGTATTCTATCATTATTGGCGAAATATTCTATTATTGTTGGGTCAAGGAATTAGGCACGATGGGTGTAAGGATGAGCAGGAAACGACAGAAGAGCAGACGACAAAAACAAACAGAAGAGATTAGGAAGTAGAAAAACCATGCCAGGAAACTATTCAAGAGAGCTACGGAAGCCGAGAAAGAGGCGTTACATCAGGTGTAGCGCCTAAAATCCAAACATAAGGCACTGTAGAGCGCAGAAAGTCTATAGTGGAAAATGAAAGCTACCAAGAGGGCCAGAGAAACATTCTTCAAGAATCCGTTCAAGCTTGCGAAGGAACTGTTTGAACTACCAATATCTGGAACATTGACAGCCAGCAAGGAAGAGCTGGAGAAACATGTGAGAGAGACCTACTCGGATAGCCAGAGAAACGAACCGCTTAAAGTCTATGACAGGTTTGATGTAGTCGAGGGAAACTGGCACCCCTCTCAAAGATAGGCCTTGCTACAAGAAGTGACATATGTAGTCTACAGAGCACAAAACATCTCAGCCCCAGGTCCGAACACGTTTCGTTTCTGGTCTACAAAAGATGACCAGAAGTACTGAATGAACTACACCGGCTGGTCAGGAATACATGGGAAAGATAGATGGTAAGTCAGGAATGGAAGAAAGGAACAAACTCAAATGAGATTACGCACTTTAGACCAATCTCACTACTGAATGTCGAATGAAAATATTATTCTCTATAATGACAAAGAGACTCACCTCCTACCTTATGGAAAACTGGTACATAGATACTGCCATACAGAATGGATGTGTCATTGATGTCTCGGGATGCTTGGAGCACGCGACAATGATATGGGAGTCGATACAGAGAGCCAAGGCGAGAAGCTAAATCTAGACATAATATGACTGAATCTTGCCAACGCATAAGGATCAGTTCCACATTAGATAATTTGGCAAGCTCACCAAATGTACCATGTACTCCAGAGTCAAACTACAACGCTCAAACTGTATTTACCGGTCTCACAGTGCGTTTCTCCACACGGGAATATACAACCGATTAGACAGAAATGCAAGTCGGCATTGTGATGGGCTGTACAATTTCGTCCAAGCTCTTTGTGATGTCGATGCAAGTAATAATTGTAAGGAGCCGGAAAATGACCAGATGTTGGAGATGGATACCACATACCACCACTTAAAACATTCATGTATAACACCACGGTTCTAGCGCCAGAAGAGAGCCACTCCAGGAGGATACTTGAAAGCATAGAAGAGCTCATCGTGAATTGCCGTCTGAGCTTCGTATCGAGAACGTCAGGGAGTCTCTCCATCAGAGGAGGGAAGACGAAGGAAGTCACATTCAGTGTAGCGAACCAGAGAATTCCAACCGTCCACGAGGAGCCAATAAAGAGTCCTGGCAGGGTGTATGACACCTCATTGAAGGACGCGAAGGCTGTTCAGAGAGTAAGAAAGATGGCAGACCAAAGCATACGGATCATTGACCGGAGCAGACTTTTTAGGAAAGTTCAAAATCTGGTGCCACCATGTTGATACTTAAACTGCTGTGGCCTTTTCTGATATACGAGATCAGCTCAAGTACTGATGAAGCGATGGAATTCTAGATTAGCAAGTACACGCGAAAATGATTGGGACTACCATCAGGACTGACGAATGTTACCATGTAGGCCCTACTGCAAGAAAGCTAACCTGGTCCTTCTATTCAAGTCAGTTCTAGAGCAATACAGAGCCGGAAAACCATACTGGCAGTTATGCTACAAAGAACATCAGACGGAGCAGTCCGGATAGTGGAACTAACATTGAAGACTGGTCGGATTTGGCAGACGTGTGCAGCAGTAAACGAGGCACGTGAAAGTCTCAAACTGAAGTTGTAGGGTTAAGGCAGACAAACAGGCGTGGATTTGGTGACGGAGACATCCAATGGTGATCAAAAGCATCAAACAGACAACGACGGGACATGGTAGTCCGGGAGATCAGAGATGTCGAGGAGAACAAAAGTGTGCAAAAGGCAGCACAACAGGTACAGCAAGGCTAATGGATCACATGGGATCAGACCTTGAAGAGGACACTAAAATGGAGTGACATATGACATATGGCACCGCTGCGTCTCAGCTGCATAGTTAGATCTATATACGACCATCTACCATCAGCCTGCCACCTTGTGAAGTAGAGGAAGACAGATGACAATCGATACCTCCTCTCTGCAGTGAAAAACAGACGAGGGAGCATGTTCTTTCCTTATACAAGACAGAGCTAGGCCAAGGGCGGTACGTGTGTCGACAAGTGCTGCATGAACTGGTTGCCATCGGGGACAGGGCGCGGAAGAAGCCTAACAGAACACTACGATGAAGGCTTTAGAACACTAAAGTTAGACCAGCTGCAACAAACACCTATTTTTTAGAGCTGGAAGACCGCACCACCAAGCACAATTAACAGTGTAGTTTAATTTAAGAATAAACCGTAGCCGAGAAAATAAAACATGGTTATCATTAGCTCACAATTCGAGAACAATATTTCAATTTGGACTCGTATGAAAAAAAAATGTTTTAAAATGTATACAATAGTCAATCTTCTACAGCTCTTGCCTTTTAATATCGTTTAAAAGCCTCGCAGATCCTGAAAATAGGACACACAATCTAGCGTGCATGATATCAAATCAGCGTGTATCTTCTTGAACGTTGCAGATTTTTTTTTTATTTTCTCTATTGAGTTATAGAGTATTATTGTTTTTGTTTTGGTTTTAAATCGCTACAGCACAGCCCAGGTAGGCTTCCCGCTAAGAGATAAAATGCTGTAAAAATGTTGATATTTTATCATCAAAATGTTGGAAATAACTATTTCTAGCAAGTTTGTTTTATTTTTCCCCCCAAGTTTGTGCTTCAGATGTGCAAACTGTAAACATGACAAAATTAGAAGCTGATAAATTTTAATAGTAAATAATGTATTTTATATTTTATAAGGTCTGATTCTTAGATGCATGGAAGGATAGAGGAATGAGCTAAACGAAACCAGTCAATTCCTAGCATGCATTGTTGTTTTTGACATAGTTTTTCTTCAGATAATATTACCTGTGAAATATAAATTACGAGACACTGATGTAACTTAACGTAATTTATTAAAATTGCTAAAAAAAATATGTAATACCTTTGTTGTTAATTTTGCCAGTAATGTAGGTTTGACATTGTTTTAACCTGCAGTAAACATCTCAATCATGAAACTAGAAAGTATGTAGCAGTTCTCTCGCAAACCTACCTCCTTCAGCATCTTTTAAAACTGATGATTGATGGAAGTGGTTTTAATTTGTGACTCGACACAAGTTCTTGGACTTTCTAGCTTAATTAAGTTATGCGTTAGTGATAGTCACTGGTAGATTTGATTAATGAAGTTGAGACTATACGCTTCAAGGTAAGACAGATCTGGCACATTTTTGTATTAAGTTTTAAGTTTGCCATAACAAAAATGAGATTTTTGGGCCATGTTAAAAGATACAGCAGCCGACTAAAAGTAATCTTGGAAGGGAAAATACAAGGTAAAAGAAGCAGACGCAGACCAAGACTAACATGGACGACTAACATCAAAAGATGGACACGTCAGTCTAGAACAATCTACACTTTCAACACAAGAGACAGAGCGGAATAGCGCTCCATGGTAGCCAACCTTCGATGCGGAGACGACACTCAGTTATGATGATGATAAAAAAATGTTGTTACTATTTATGATATAACTTAATTTAATCACCTCAAATGTTCCTTTGTAGAATTATAAAAAAGGCTAAATGTCTGGAATGAGCAAATGAACAACAAGGCACTTAAGACGTCAGAAATAAACACAGAACATCAAGATCTCAGTTTGCAATGTTCACGTCCATGCATTTTCTTTTATTTTTTATTTCTTCACTTCCTCTTGTAGCCGTTCAGGTGTCGAGAGGTACAAAGCTCTAGTTCACGACCTTTTGGCCACCTCGCTTATTGTAATCGATGCTATTTTAACGTTTCTTTGATGTTGTCTGTCCATCTTACTCTGGGTCTGCCTCTTGCTCTTCTCCCGTCTCTTCTTTTAATCTATGCTTAGTGTGATAAGGAATCACACGGCATTCTTTCTAGGTGGGTAAACCAGGTTATTTGTTGTTTCTGTACGTAGCTTAGGATTGGCTCAATGCCTACTCTTTCTCTTATAATATCTTTCAGATTCTGTCCTTTCTGGTTACTCCAAGCGCTTTTCTCAGAAATTGCATCCCCGTGATAACAAGCTTTCTGTTATGCTTAGACGTAGGTGACTATGTCATTCTATGCCCTAATTTATATTTTCTGACTTTCGTGAGCAAGGACTTTCGTTGAGATTATTTTTCGAGATGCCTTTTCACGCGGTAAAGTTTCTACAATTCCTAGTTATACAAGATATATTGCAATTTATTTTATTTTATTTATTTTGATCTCTACTGAAACGTCACACAACTTTAAGAAAATTTATTTTAAGGTCTCCACAGAAGTGAATTTACACAAAAACAACTAAATACTGCTTCTTAGATGAGTTTTTACTTCCCACATAACATTTCACTAGATCTACAGGTCTTACTAGACTATTCTACATAAATAGGGTACAGTTACAGGCACAAAAATGTCGACATAGGAAGAAATGTGAAGGCGAATTTAGAGACTGGACAAGATTAACCTTGGTGACATCACAGAAAGTAGAGATCTGAATTGTGACTGGTGGAAGCAAATTGTGACATTGCCTTCAAGAGTAAATGAAATGTCTACTGCCTGCTGTGTTTAAAACTTGGAAGAAGCCCGGGCATGCATTATCGCAATTGTAGACACCAATATAATTTAAACGAGATCTGCGTTAGAATGAATCTGAAATTAGTTTGTTTTTGCTGTTTTAAATTAATTCAGCTCGGACTGTTTTTTTTTGTGTTGTTGTGTGCATTGTCTTTACTCTAACTTTTGACTTTTCTTTCTTTTCTGTTTTTTTAACATCCGTAGTGTTTTTACCATTGTTTTATCAGTCCCTTCTTCCCGTCTGTTCATCTAATTTGTTCATGCTTTTGTCATATGATATATAAAAATATGAATTGTCTGTACACTTCTGCACTCCCTGTACGTATATTTTGTTTCTATATCTTCTTTTGCGTGTAATATCATTACGTCTGACTTGTAATATCATTGTACAAAGCAGCTTTCCAAAAAATGAGGAAGATACTATGCAATCCAATTTTGACAATAGAAACAAGAAAAAGAGTTCTTAAATGTTATATAGAGCCAGTCTTAACATATGGATGTGAATCATGGACAATAGGATAACAGACAAGAAAATCACTGGAGTCTGTAGAAATGTGGTTTTACAGAAAAATGTTGAGAATACCATGGACAGCTAAGAAGAGTAATGAAAATGTTCTGAAAGAGGTCAAAGCAAAAAGAAAGCTAATTTCCAATATTAGAAAGAAACAATCATCATTTTTTGGCCATGTAATGAGAAGGGAACAACTGGAATATATTGTAACAACTGGGAAAATTCAGGGACGAAGAGATAGAGGGAAGCAAAGAGAAAAAGTACCAGACAGCTAAAGAGAATGGCTCGGCAGAAGGTCAACAACAAAAATGATAAATAACTGTCGAGATCGAATGTTGTGGAGAGACATGATCACCTACGCCAGCAGGCCTGGTACTTGATTATGATGATAATAATGGTATTTATATCAGGCCGCGCTACGAAGTTCGTGCACGTTGGTCAGGGTTCTCGGATTTTCTCGAGATTCTTGAAGGTAAATATCGGAGCACCTACGGATTTGTCCGGTGTGCAGTATTCCTAATCATAACAACAACAATAACAACAACAACAATAACAATGTTAACAAAATATGGACACCAACACATATTTCACTAAACCTCAAACCTCACGCTAGGAAAGCGCTGGGCTTCTTTCAGTTTTTCCACTTCTGTCTATGTACTTAATTTGCCTTCTCAAATATGTTTCTCTTTATCCAGCTAGTCTTATTCTCTCTAATCGACTCTCTTTCTCGTTAAAAAGAACATTATTTCTGCCATCTGTTCATCCCCAATTCTATCCCTGTGTCTCTCTCATTCTATCTCTCTTCCTCCTCCCTCTTTCAATTTCCCCAAGCCTTCGACATTTACTCACAAAGAGGTATGAAGGTTAACGGTCTATGACTCATCAAGTTTTTTTTTTCCCCGCCATCTTGCCAGCACATTAAGGTTTCCTTATGTCTACAGTTTTGTTTGGTGAGGCCTCCTTCCTTCTGATGCGAGCTAAAGTTTTTGTTTGTTTTATTCTATTTCACATATTCAGCACTAGAATAATGGTAATGGACTGCTCAACGAAAACAAATTTATACAATTTTTATCCCGCTTTTTTTTTTAACCAGTGCTGAGATAAATGTGATTTACCACGAACGTGTCCTTTTTTCAATCTTTTTGTTCTCTCTTTACAACATTAGCATTAAACTACATTTTCTACGTTTTTTTTTTATTTTTTAAATTATTTATTTATTTCTTTATTTCTGTTTGTGTGTGTGTGGGGGGGGGGGGGGACTGGGAATATTTTCTAGTTTTATTAGCGTCTTTACTGTTTCTTTAATTTAATTTATAGTTCTCTTTTCTGAGTCTTTATTTATTCATCTCTTCTTTCTATAGATTTACTATTAAAATTCTTTTTCTCACTGAATGATTTTTTTTTCAAGTTAAGCGTCTGGCGCCTCGGTGGCTGAGTGGTAAATGGCCTTACCTCCTGATCTGAAGGATGCAGCCTCGGTGGCTGAGTGGTTAATGGCCTTACCTCCTGATCTGAAGGGTCCAGCCTCGGTGGCTGAGTGGTTAATGGCCTTACCTCCTGATCTGAAGGGTCCAGCCTCGGTGGCTGAGTGGTTAATGGCCTTACCTCCTGATCAGAAGGTCCAGCCTCGGTGGTTGAGTGGTTAATGTCCTTACCTCCTGATCTGAAGGGTCCAGCCTCGGTGGCTGAGTGGTTAATGGCCTTACCTCCTGATCTGAAGGGTCCGGCCTCGGTGGCTGAGTGGTTAATGGCCTTACCTCCTGATCAGAAGGTCCAGCCTCGGTGGCTGAGTGGTTAATGGCCTTACCTCCTGATCTGAAGGGTCCAGCCTCGGTGGCTGAGTGTTTAATGGCCTTACCTCCTGATCTGAATGGTCCAGCCTCGGTGGCTGAGTGGTTAATGACCTTACCTCCTGATCTGAAGGGTCCAGCCTCGGTGGCTGAGTGGTTAATGACCTTACCTCCTGATCTGAAGAGTTCAGTCTCGGTGGCTGAGTGGTTAATGTCCTTACCTCCTAATCAGACGGGTCCGGGTTCAATCCCTAGAAGTGGCGGATTTTTGGGGACCGACAAGTCTCCGGGGTTAACCCAGCCTCTAAAAGTGGGTAGCAGAATTTTTTTTCCGGGAAGTAAAGGCGGGCGGACTAGCGTGATATCGACCACATCATCTAAAAATGTACCGTGGTCATAAAAAAAAACATGGTCGCTAATACGATATTCCCCAAACGCCTAGAAAGATAGAGGAGGAAACATCTACTTAACTGGTTCTGGGAGTCCGTTAGTGGCCGAGTGGCTGCCCGCTGGCTTGGCGATAAAGTGAACGGTGGTTCCATCACTGCTTGACGCTCTCCAGACGACCCATTTGAAAAAGCGGGTATTCAATGAGTTAGAGCAGCAGTAGCTCTGTGGTTAGGTAACAAGCCTAATTAAGACAAAAGATCGCGTTCGATCCTGATTGACGTTTAAATTTACCCAGCCTTAAGTGAGTACTGCATTTTTCTGGAAAGTACGATAAACTGTGTGATACCATCACATCCTTTATTAAACAATAAAGAGTTTACTCGTTGGTCTTTGAAAAATGTGAACACTAGCACCATATTCTCTATTAGCCTCAAGGCGTGGAGAGAATCCTTTTTTATCCTCATTGAATTGGAAAGGTAAATAACAGCAGGGAAAATATTTTCTACCTAAACTTCACTCGCTGTAGTCTACAAGAAAGTTTTTTTAATTAACTAAAATATGTCATGGGACGCCCTGTAACGTTACCTGCTTCTTGTTATAAGGGATATATATAATCTTCATTATTCTACCATCAGTCGTTTGTCAAACAAATATTTGATGCCCTTTCCAGTTGAGTTTTTCGGACACCAATGGCTAGTTGGAGAACGGTACGGAAAGACGTCTTCTCTGTCTGTGTGAAATAAAATGTTTGACCTGAACACCTTGTAGCGACTGCACTGGTTTTGTTGCCCCCCCCCCCCTCCCCCAATACCACTTTCCGTGACTTTCTCCAACCCCAGACATTGTATAAACCTGTTATACTTGATGTGTACATCACTATGATCCACACCTTCCTCACAAAACTGAAGCTCTTCTCCTTTAGAACCATCTGAGATGGCAAATTCGCCAGGGAAAAAAAATCGTTATTTTAAGCTAAACAACATTTGTAGAGATCCAAAAGAAGCTAAACAGATTTATCAAACTGTCATCACAAGAAACGTGTTTAGATCCAACTGTTTATAGTTGTCTTCTGTAAAATACGGGGAAGCTTTTGGCGCTTATCCTCTGATCTTTTTATCAACTCCCTTCGAGTGTGATTGCGCCTGTCTTTATTTCCGCTCTAAGCGACACGATCTATCGCCATATTCGCCATGACCTATTGCTGGCGGAGAAATCATTTTGGATGCTTTACAAACATCTCTAAACCTAAACGCTTATGCGTGGACATGAGTCAACGTCACTCTTTCGGATGAAAGAGATGGGAGCTAAGATGGGCACAGCCAGAAACGAGAAATTTAGTGGGCGTGTAAGAAGACTTATCAACCAACACAGAACTGGAGTCGTCAGTCGCTGGACACTGCGGGACTTGTTGAGGAGGGGATCTGAGCATCTATGGATATGTTCGGAGTGCAATGATAATGACCCACAAATAACTCAGTAACTCAATAATTTCTTATTCAGTCTTTTCTAACCACTTCATGCACTTTTCTCAGATATCTCATCTCTGTGGTGACAAGCTTTCTTTTATACTTAGACGTAAGTGACCATGTTTGGCTTTCGTAACACAATATTGGAATGAATATACTCTGTATAAGATGTTACTTGGTGTTAATAGGCATTGCTTTATGATGAAGTATAGGGAATAATTGTCCCACTATTTGGTTTGCCTTATTGCCTCGTGTATCTATCTTTTAATCGATTTTATCATCTTCAGAGAATGTTGTTCCCCGATATGTAAAGTTTGCTGCTTGTTTATAACTTCCTGTTCAATAGCTATGTTTAATGTTTTATTTTGTCTTCTATTGATATAACTTCTGATTTTTCAGTGTTTATTTTAATGTTGTTCATCTTACATTTTTTGTTCAAGAACAGCAGATGTGATTGAAGTTCTGTTTCTTCGAAAGCTGTTACGGTCTGAGCATCAGCAAAAAGTAGTTCATTTATATCTTCACACTGTGATTTTTGCATCCTTGCACATTTTGCTAATGCAAGTGATAAACAATTGTGAGATGATCTAGATGGTATGTCGAATTATTAGCTGCAAGTCTATTCCATCTAGGGCAGCAAATGTTGAATTATCACCAAATAGAAGTTCCTTGATAAGAGATTGTGCCATTCTTCCTATTCCTTTTAGTCCTGCCAAGCTAAATACCGCTAAGTTCCCGTGTGTTACAGGGGCTTCATTATGAGGGAAGTAAAGAATAGTGACACTGTGACCTTCCAGGCATGTCGTAAGAGGCGACTAAGGAGGTTGATCGATGGCTTGACAAGCTGTCATTGTAAAAAGTGTTGTTATGGAAACAGAGCCATAGATTTTAGAAGCAGTGATCTCCACAATATGTGCCATTTTGGTACGCAAGATTTCTGTTTATGGGATTGTGGTTGTGCCCTGTGCCGTCTTCGGCTCGAAAGGATAATAGATAGAGAAGCTAAATAAGGAGCCATGAGGTCTTGTTCCAATGTAAATGACATCCGCGACTGTTCCTAAAGCACTAGGTAAAAGCGCTGTTAAAAAAAATATGATGATGTATGGAACAGAAGGAAAGACACATTCTTGCTAGACTTCAGCTCAGGGATGATTTCAAAACTGTCAGATAAATTACCATCGAATTATATAGAAGATGTTCACGGACTAGCCCTTGCTAGTAAAGGTATAGTTTTATTTCTCTTACCGAACCAGTCTGCGTCTGATCACCTGCACGGCTACAATATCAGCCTGCAGTCTCTCAAGCTACCTGCCTACAACATATGCATTTCTAACAGGTTTGTTATTTGAATGTTGTGAGATATCGAATCTATGATATCGAATTTAGTTCATGTGAAGATTTGTAAGGGAGTTTTTAGCCATCCAGCTGTTATTCTGCTCCGTTTGGGCAGAAGATATGGAGATAGATAGCGCTGTTACTTTTGAAATCGAGGCTGAGTTGCAGTGGATGCCAGAAGATGAACGAGATACGTTCACCACCAACTGCCTTAGAATCTTTCCCTCCGAACTTTTGTCTAGCAGTTTACTCCCATAGCCTTTGATCCTCGTGGTTCTTTCTTACAAGTCAGTGTTTTCCGAATTATCCCAAAAAATAAACAATTGTTTATATTGTGAACAAAGGTAGTTGTTTATATTGGGAACAATGGTAATTGCTTATTTTGTGAACAAAGGTGCAGCCTTATTTGTCAGGTCTTGGGCAAAGCAAGTGTTTCGTTCCTAACCTATTTTTTTAAAATCATTGTTACTTTTGTTTTGTTTCTTTTGAAATTATGAAACTCGAAGAAAGTTTCTTCAGGGAACAATCATCATTCAGCCCACCCTACTCCTCTATGCTACGCCACTTTTTTATCACATAAACCAGAGTATCGGACATTTTTAATTCTTTAGATTCTTTTTAATGAACTTCTGAGGACTCAGGGCTTTGTCTTCGAAGATTTCTCTTTGAATATGTTGGGCTCCTAGCGGTCTCAACGACTTTTAATGATTTCTCTTTGAATATGTTGGGCTCCTAGCGGTCTCAACGACTTTTAATGATTTCTCTTTGAATATGTTGGGCTCCTAGCGGTCTCAACGACTTTTAATGATTTCTCTTTGAATATGTTGGGCTCCTAGCGGTCTCAACGACTTTTAATGATTTCTCTTTGAATATGTTGGGCTCCTAGCCGTCTCAACGACTTTTGATGATTTCTCTTTGAATATGTTGGGCTCCTAGCGGTCTCAACGGCTTTTATGATTTCTCTTTGAATATGTTGGGCTCCTAGCCGTCTCAACGACTTTTAATGATTTCTCTTTGAATATGTTGGGCTCCTAGCCGTCTCAACGACTTTTAATGATTTCTCTTTGAATATGTTGGGCTCCTATCCGTCTCAACGACTTTTGATGATTTCTCTTTGAATATGTTGTGCTCCTAGCCGTCTCAACGACTTTTGATGATTTCTCTTTGAATATGTTGGGCTCCTAGCCGTCTCAACGACTTTTGATGATTTCTCTTTGAATATGTTGGGCTCCTAGCCGTCTCAACGACTTTTGATGATTTCTCTTTAAATATGTTGGGCTCCTAGCGGTCTCAACGACTTTTGATGATTTCTCTTTAAATGTTTTGAGCTCCTAGCGGTCTCAACGACTTTTGGTGATTTCTCTTTGAACGTTTTGAGCTCCTAGCCGTCTCAACGACTTTTATTGATTTTTCTTTGAATGTTTTGAGCTCCTAGCCGTCTCAAAGACTTCTGATGATTTCTCTTTTGGGTTCCTAGCCATCTAAACGACTTTCGATGATTTCTCTTTGAATGTTTGGGTTCCTTGCAGTCTCAACGACTTTTGATGATTTCTCTTTGAACGTTTTGAGCTCCTAGCCGTCTCAACAACTTTTGATGATTTCTCTTTGAACGTTTTGAGCTCCTAATCGTCTCAACGACTTTTGACGATTTTTCATAGAATGTTTTGAGCTCCTAACCGTCTCAACGACTTTTGATGATTTCTCTTTGAATGTTTTGGGCTCCTAGCCGTCTCAACGACTTTTGATGATTTCTCTTTATATTGCTTGATCACCTATTGTTTCAAAGAGTTTGAATGTTGTCTTTCCAAGTATTTCTTTAAAATACAAATCTTAAAATAAGCTATTTCGTATGAGAATTATTTTGAATGCCTTCAATAATTTCTTTTTTATACCTTTACTTCAAACAATTTTTGGCGCCTTTTGACTCTATTATGGAAACGTTTTAATTTCACACTGCATTTAGATTGCTTCTTGTCCAACAGTTCCGAGCTCCTACCTTTCTAGCTGTTATGAATAACTTCAATTACAACTGTTTGCCCTTCATCCAATTGCCTTAAAGGTCTTCAGTTCCAGTGGATTTGATTGTCATGCTTTCAAATTGTTTCAGATTTCCACCAAAATCATTGAGATTATTTTCTATTTTTTCATTTAACTGTCGCGGTAACTTTCGCTTGAAACGGCTTCTTGAGCGTTCGTTTGAAAAGCTAAAGCCAATGTTTTGGCAAAGTTAATAAAGTCATAGAGGTGTTGCGCATTTCACGAATCACAATGAATTAATATAATGGAATTATTTCTTGTATACTCACACACGCACAAATAGAGAGAGAGAGAGAGAGAGAGAGAGAGAGAGAGAGAGAGAGAGAGAGAGAGAGAGAGAGAGAGATACTGTCTAACAAGAACATTTAATTAATTCATATATTTTCAGAGTTTTTTGTTAAGTACCAACCAAGATCCTTATAAAACATAAGACTGATTATCATATAACTGATGGCAGATTTAAGGAATTAATATTTCATTTATACGGTACTTAACAAATTAAACACTTGACTCTCGCATTATTTAACTAATTAAACCTTTTATTTTCGCATTACTTCACTGATTAAACATTTTATTTCCGCATTTTGTTTATCTTATAACATTTTTGAAGTACACGATATTCAAACAAATAAACATTTTTACTTAACGCTATATTCAGCTAATCGGTTATTTCACTTACAAGATGTTTTACATTTTAACGTTTGACATGTATAGTGCTTCTCTTACAAAATCTATCTATCTATTGACCTTTCGAGCCGTAACCGGCCCATAGGGCGTAGACCAAGATACACCTTCTCCTATATGGATTTTTTGTTCTAGCAGTTTTCTTTAAAGATATTTTATCAAATCTCGCCATCTGTCTCTGTTCTGTGCAAGCAGTTCTATCTCATTGAGGGAGCCGACTCCTGCTGCTCTTGCCTCTCTCATCAATGTTCTTCTCAGTGTCTCCCTGGGTCTTCCTCTTTTTCTTTTACCTGTTGTCTCCCATATGAGGGCTTGCTTTGCTATTCGGTTATTATCTCTTCTCATGACATGTCCAACGTATGACCATCGTCTTTTCTTTATTACTGAAGATATTAGTGGTTGATTGGCGATTTCTCTAATTTCCTCATTTGTTTGAATTCGTTCCATGCTATACCAAGTATTTTCCTTAGACATTTATTTTCGAATGCGTTCAACTTTGTTTCTATATCTCTTGTTGTTTTCCAGCTTTCACACGCATACGTAAGGGTTGATAGTACATTTGATTTGAATAGCCTAAGTTTTGTGTTTGTGCTGATAAGTTTTGATTTCCACAACTTTTCAAGGCTTCTGAAAGACATTGCTGCTTTAGCTATTCTGATTTTAATTTCTTTGCTCGTATCCCCTTCTCGATCAATGTGACTTCCAAGATAGATAAAGTGATCGATCTCTTCAACTGGTTTGTTTTCCATGTATATTTTGTCACCTGTTGGAATTAAACTAGTCATGACTTTAGTCTTTTCATGATTGATCTCAAGCCCAATTTTGCTGGCTATTGATGATAGTTCATTTGTGTTTTCCTGCATCGTTTTTATCTGACTGCTGATGAGAACTATGTCATCAGCAAAGTCGAGGTCTTCCAATGGTCTCCTTGTATCCATTCGATGCCTTTATTACCAGTGCAGCATTTCTTCATTATGAAGTCCATAACAATTCCAAATAACAAGGGCGATAAAATACATCCTTGTTTAACCCCAGTTTCTATTGGGAAACATTCGCTCAGTCCTTCCTCTGTTCGAACTGCACATGTGTAACCATCATACATGTCTTTGATAATATTTATGATTTTTGATGGTAAACCATATTGCTTCAGAATTTTCCACAAAGAATCTCTATGAATACTATCAAATGCTTTTTTGAAGTCGATGAAGTTAAGTACAAACGGTTTTTGCTTTTCAATGTGTTCCTCCAATATAAGTCGTAGAGTGAAAATGTGGTCAATACAGCTTCTCCCTTTTCTAAACCAGCCTGTTCTTCACGCATTACTGTATCTATTGAATCCTGTATTTTTAATTTAATTAAAGTTTAATTTAATCAAGTTTAATTTATATTTGTAATCTTACAAAATAATGATTAATTAATAATTAGACAGATGAAATATTCAACTGCTAAAATATTTTAACGATGAAACTTAAATGCTTGTTAAATATATTATTGATTAAATCTTGAGAAAAAAATATTAAAAACAAAACTGAAGTAACCAAAATAGAAACATTCCGAAACTTTAGAACGGACTGACCTTAGATAACGGAGAATTGGGCATGCCGACCTCGATCTCATGGGCTGATATGCTCATGCTTTGTGCGTTTTGTAAGCTCACAGGTTCAAGGACGGTAGTCACACTGTTACTATTGCCTTGAGTAAGCTTCTGTTGTCCATTTGCATTTCTGCAATCCGTTGAGTCAATACTCTCCTTTCTGCTGCTCGAACTACTTTCTATTTTGCTGTCTGACTCTTCCACGAGAGTAGATGTCGATGAGCTTTCCCTGCATGTGTTGATGTAATCTCTTTGTAAACCTTCGGGTTTGGAAGATCCGTCAGATGCTTTTGAAGACACCGATGTAAGATCTTCTGAAGCAGAAGATGCGCAGTCTGCCTGATCAAGTTTATTTGTGCTACTGCTTAAGAGATCAGGCAATTGTCCATTAGTTTGAATATGTGAGTTTTTGTGAAAGCGGAGATGTGGCAAGTTAACGTATGTTACTTTTTCATAAGGCGTTGTCGAATCGGCAAAGACGTCATCGGAAGATATGTTCAAGTCAACGCTTGAATCTTCAAGAGGTATCGCTCCTGGAAGAACAGAGTCATCGAGCGATCTAGTTCGAGAGTTGGAATCAGCTGAAAGAATATTGGAGGCACAATTTGATTCTGTCACCAAAAGGTCATCGCTGGAGGCGCTGCGTATCCTGTGGGAGGACTGCAAGAGTGAGGTTTGTCTTGTGGGAACTGCCGGTGGCTCTGTAGCTCGCTTTCGCCGCCTTCTAATCGTTAGCACAACGTGTCCAGATTTGATGGCTTTTTCTAACAACAATCTGAAATGATAAAAGTTAAACGATAAATGAGAATTCTATATAATATCAAACTTATTTGACTGGGATATCAACGCCACTATTTAAGGTTCTTCTGTTTTCAATATTTCATTGGAAGCTGACCCACAACCAATGGTTAACTTACCTAGCAAAATGTAATTATTTTTGCAGGATCCATACTTCATTCTGGATGCTTCAAGTTTTACTTAGATTATTTTCCGAATCAGAAGCAGATGAGAAGATCTACTTCTCACAATTCGAAAAAGACAACTTAAATTGTTGGGACATATGAAGAGACACAATACCCTGGTAAAATCATCTTGGATGGAAGTCACACGGTAGACGAGGCAGACGCAGACCAAGACTAAAATGGACCGATAGCATCAAAAGATAGACAGATGAACCTATGACAACGTGCACAATCAAGGCAAGAGACATAGTAAAATGGCGCCCTATAGAGGCCAAACTTCGATGTTTTGAGTCAGCACTCAATGAATGAATGTTTTCGATGAAATTATCTATAGTGTTATCATTTATCGTGTCCTTCCCTAATCGATGAAGTCTACAGTATAGCAATTCTTGTTTCAGCTGCTACATTGTTTCTATGTCCATGATCTACCATCTGTGCTTGATAACGTGCTAACTTTTGTTTGGTTGGACCACACAGTTTTAACTATTGAGTTCGAAGGTGGGTGATTGATGAACAATTTTATTCACATTGTTATCTTCCCATATGCTACGAGCTTTATATCCCTCGTGGCATCTTCTTCAGCGATCACCCGTTAAGTGAGAGCGAATATACCATGTGGCTAGTTTATGAGAAACCATGAAATCATCACCTTTCGCCTCGACGCATCAGTCTTCAGCATGGGCACCTTATGTTAATAGCATCACATTTCTGCCCAGGGAGCAGCCATTTTATCTTACTCATTAGGTTTTCAGCTGCCAGTGGTTCTTTAACATTCGCAGAGTGCACACTGTTTATCGCCGTTAGAGGACTAAATCACGGATGTCACTACTCAGAGATGGGACTATACCACGAATGTCACTACTCAGAGATGGGACTAAACCACGGAAGTCCCTACTTATAGAAGGGAATAAACCATGGATGTCACTACTCAGAGAAAGGACTGAAACGCGGATGTCTCTACACAGAGAGAGGACTAAAACGCGGATGTCACTACTCAGAGAAAGGACTATACCACGAATGTCACTACTCAGAGATGAGACTAAACACGAATGTCACTATTCAGAGAAAGGACTATACCACGAATGTCACTACTCAGAGAAAGGACTATACCACGAATATCACTATTCAGAGATAGGACTAAACCACGAATGTCAATACTCAGAGATGGGACTATACCACGAATGTCACTACACAAAGCTGGGACTATACCACGAATGTCACTACACAGAGATGGGACTATACCACGAATGTCACTACACAGAGAAGGGGACTAAACCACGATTGCCAGTACTCAGAGAAAAGACTAAAACGCGGATGACACTACTCAGAGAAAGGACTAAAACGCGGATGTCCCTACTCAGAGAGAAAACTAAAACGCGGATGTCACTACTCAGAGAAAGGACTAAAACGGGTATGTCACTACTCAGAGAAAGGACTAAAACGCGGATGTCTCTACTCAGAGAGAGGACAAAACAAAGATGTCACTACTCAGAGAGAGAGAGAACTAAACCACGAATGTCACTATTCAGAGAGGGGACTAAACCACGGATATCACTATTCAAAAAGGAGACTAAAACACGGATGCCACCACTCAGAAAGGAAACTAAAATACGGATGTCACCACTCGGAGAAGAGACTAAAACAGGGATGTCACTACCCAGACAGAAGACTAAAACAGGGATGTCACTACTCGGAGAGGAGACTAAAACAAGGATGTCACCACTCAGAAAGGAGACTAAAACACGGATGTCACCACTCGTAGAGGAGACTAAAACAGGGACGCCACCAATGAGAAAGGAGACTAAAACACGGATGTCACCACTCGGAGAGGAGACTAAAACAAGGATGTCACCACTCAGACAGAAGACTAAAACAGGGATGTCACTACTCAGATAAGAGACTAAAACACAGAATGTCACTACTCAGAGAGGAGACTAAAAGACGGATGTCAGAACTCAAAGAGGGTACTGGGTGGTCTTCACGTAGCACTTAGACGTCTAAACAGAAAAGTCCAGAGTTGGAATCTCGCGGTGGGAATGTTTCATCTGGAATCCGTGATTTCTCCGTGGCTTTAACTCTCACTTGGTCTCTAGGTGGTGAGATCCCATTTCTAGTATCTCCAGAAAAGGTGAAAAACAGGAGCTTCCGTGTGTCCTGTGCACGATAAAGAACCCTTGACGATTAAAATCCGAAAAGTCGATAAAAAAAATGTAAAAATCGATTACTATAGTTTCTTTTCTAGATGATAATGAAGACACAATTATTTGGGCCGCGATGTTAGCGTACAACCACTATTCCAAGCCTACACTCATGTCAGAAGGTACACACAACTCATATGGTTTCCCATCTCACTGTTCAGTGACAGATAATAATGTTATCAAACGATAATGGATAAAGACGGACCAAGCAAGGGTCATCAGGTATAGACTCAATCAATGTTTAGTTTAACAATATGAGATCAAGCACGCTTTATTGATCAATAACATGTGAGATAATTCTTGTCTATGATAATATTGTCGATGAATCAGATTTGTCATTTCATACATAGCCGTTTTATGCGGAGAGGAGTGGAATTAAAACTTACTTTGTTTAAAATAAAAACAGTTACGTTATAATCTTAACAATAACTGTAATAAACAAGGGTGATTTTAAAAAGATATTATTTTGGAGGACTGGTTGGTCTCGAGGCAAAACGCCGGCCTAGTGACAGAGATGTTGTGGGTTCAAATCCCAGCTGCACCGGTTGGGAATTTTATTTATGATTTCTCTCTGCGGCAACCACCCTGGTCTCAGCAGCGAGGTCCCTTCTTGAAACATCAATTACTCATCGACGGAAAAAAAATATGAGTACCTCCGAAGTCGGAGTTATCTGCCTGTGCGGCGAGGGACTCCTGTGCACACGGCTGCCAGGGAAAAATGGAATAACACGCAAAATTCAGTTCCTAAGTTTCCAGGGACTTCGTCAGAGGTAAAAGCTGGCGAACGAAAAAAATTAAATATAGAACACCATTTATTTTAGCTGAATCTAAAAATAACATTATTTTAAATGGTAGCCATAAATACAAACAAGCAGCATCTCGTAACGTATTAATAAGCAGATGTAGAAACAAAAGATAAGATATCTTATGTTTGTTTTCTCTCCACATGTCTTTCTCTCCTTATCAGCGCTGACAGCGGTATTGTCTTGCCAGGCAGTTAGAACCTGCCTAACACATTTCGTTGTTTTTTTAAACCTACACTAAACAGTTCTTTATTACATGCACAGCTATTCCATGCACACAGAGATATTAGTATTTGTAAAATGTTAGTTCTTTATTACATGCACAGCTACTCCGTGCACACAGAGATATTAGTATTTGTAAAATGTTAGTTCTTTATTACATGCACAGCTATTCCGTGCACATAGAGATATTAGTATTTGTAAAATGTTAGTTCTTTATTACATGCACAGTTATTCCGTGCACATAGAGATATTAGTATTTGTAAAATGTTAGTTCTTTATTACATGCACAGCTACTCCGTGCACACAGAGATATTAGTATTTGTAAAATGTTAGTTCTTTATTACATGCACAGCTACTCCGTGCACATAGAGATATTAGTATCTGTAAAATGTTAGTTCTGTATTACATGCACAGCTATTCCGTGCACAAAGAGATATTAGTATTTGTAAAATGTTAGTTCTTTATTACATGCACAGCTATTCCGTGCACATAGAGATATTAGTATCTGTAAAATGTTAGTTCTTTATTACATGCACAGCTACTCCGTGCACATAGAGATATTAGTATTTGTAAAATGTTAGTTCTTTATTACATGCACAGCTACTCCGTGCACATAGAGATATTAGTATTTGTAAAATGTTAGTTCTTTATTACACGCACAGTTATTCCGTGCACATAGAGATATTAGTATTTGTAAAATGTTAGTTCTTTATTACATGCACAGTTATTCCGTGCACATAGAGATATTAGTATCTGTATAATGTTTAAGTCTCTCTCTCCTCTCTCCTCCCCCCCCCCCCACCAACAAGTCTGAGTTATTGACTAACTTGGGTTTTAACTGTTTCGCGTTTTCTCTGAGAAAGGCCGCATGTAGGCCTAAACGTCACTATTTTGTTGTGCCCCTTTTTTGGTAAAACTGTCACCATACCTTGGAGTGCACGTTACACCCCACTACTAGCTCCTGCTACCAGCTTTACCAGCACTGCAATGTTTGCATGTTCCACACATTAACTGCTCATTTGAACAACAAAAATGATGGCATTATTTTTTTGCTCTGTTGTTGATAGTTAACTTTTGTTGATTTCTGTGATTGGATGTAATTGTAGAACCGATGTTTCCGTGACAAGGTGTCTGTGTTGTTATGGCAAATTCTCGTTAATAAAACAAGAATGGCTTGTTTTCAAGATTTAAAATAGTTCGTGTCACGCTACAGGAAATCTTAACGTGCAGAATTGTATTTACTTACTACAGCTTACATGTTTTACAAGTAAACATTCGAAATAATACAGGTAAATGCCTTCTTTGACACACCAACCAATGTATTATTGATACAAAAACTCAATAATTTCTGATGTGGCAACTTTGCCTGTGAATGTAATCATTGTGGTCTGATGTGACAACTTTGCCTGTGAATGTAGTAATCATTGTGGTATATTTGTCTAACCTGAGACATTTATGGCGTGTTTAGCCAGGGTTCCACGTAATCTATTTGAGAAAGATTCACTTTTCTTCTTTCTTTCTGAGGAAAATGACTATGACTTTTACTTGCTTGCTCCCTTCATGATTGCAGCTCTACTTTCCTCAATATGCTACAGTGCTCCACAAATTGACACGCTATCTTTACTTTTAGAAAGATATAACATATATTGGAAAGGATGATCTGAATCTGGTACATTCCGTTCATGTTTAAACTTGATACACTTTTGGAGTAGTTCCAATATGTGCTCCCCATATACGAGTACATCTTATAAAAAGAATTAATCTATGTCCAATACATACGAGCTCATGCGAGTTTGTGTGTTTGTTTTTAAACTAGTACATGTCCCATACATACGACGACGTGTGACTTTATTAATTAGTACATGTCACATACACACGGGTATAAGTGAGTTTTTTTTTTAAACTAGCATGTGTCTTGCACATACGAGCACGTGTACATTTTTAGCTAATTTATGTTAGTTTCATTTGAATAAATTAATGTCATGTCTATATGAAGAAAAAGTTTCAACGATTTACTAAGTTCACACTTTGAGGGTTTATAATGTTCAGTGTCAAGAGGGAGGAAACTACAGAAAATTATGTTATAACTTTTTTTTATGAACTTCATCTTTAAGAGAAATATCACTTACTGTATTTTTGATAATAAATCGGCAGAACAGCTAATATACAAAGCAAAAACAGCTATGTACAAATATATTATGTTTAATTTAAATATATATATATATATATATATATATATATATATATATATATATATATATATATATATATATATATATATATATATATAAAAGTAAAGTGCCCAGTCAAGCCTGTGACCATAAATTCTATAGACCCTCACCACATGAATTTTGGGGTAATGTGGTCGGTATTACGTCCGTGCCGATTAACTTTCCCATAAAAAAATCCGGTATCCATTTAAGGATGGGTGAACCTGGAAGCCGTCCATTGGAATCGAACCCTACCTCTTGTCCTTTGTAGTCCAGTTCAATAACTACTGAGCTATCGCGGCTCCCTAAATATATATATATATATATATATATATATATATATATATATATATAATAACATATTGTATTTTAATGGTGCATTGACTTAAAGATTTAAAGATAGTGTTCCCTTGTATGGAGGGCTCGATCCAGTCGACCCAGCTGTTAAAATTAATCGGTATATGATTTACTAATGTATGGAAGGTAACAACAACGAGAAGGATTAATTGCCTCTTATTCAAATTCACAATGATATAGCACAACTGAATAAATCGTCCACTTATGTAGCACAACTGAATAAATCGCCCACTTATGTAGCACAACTGAATAAATCGCCCACTTATGTAGCACAACTGAATAAATCGCCCACTTATGTAGCACAACTGAATAAATCGCCCACTTATGTAGCACAACTGAATAAATCGCCCACTTATGTAGCATAGCTGAATAAATCAACCAATGATGTAGCACAGCTGAATAAATCGCCCACTTCAACCAACGATGTAGCACAACTGAATAAATCGCCCACTTATGTAGCATAAATGAATAAATCACCCACTTGTGTAGCACAACTGAATAAATCGCCCACTTATGTAGCATAGCTGATTAAATCAACCAATGATGTAGCACAACTGAATAAATCGCCCACTTATGTAGCATAGCTGAATAAATCAACCAACGATGTAGCACAACTGAATAAATCGCCCACTTATGTAGCATAGCTGAATAAATCGCGCAACGATGTAGCTTAGCTAAATAAATCGCCCAACGATGTAGCACAACTGAATAAATCGCCCACTTATATAGCATAGCTGAATAAATCGCCCAACGATGTAGCACAACTGAATAAATCGCCCACTTATGTAGCATAGCTGAATAAATCGCCCACTTATGTAGCATAGCTAAATAAATCGCCCAACGATGTAGCACAACTGAATAAATCGCTCACTGATGTAGCACAACTGAATAAATCGTCCAACGATGTAGCACAACTGAATAAATCACCCAACGATGTAGAATAGAATATTAACTCCCCCCCCCCCCTTTTTCCATACATCTCCGGATTTAAGAGAAAAGTGTCTCTATGCCACAAAACAATGTTGGGACAGATGAGGTTAAAACAAGTCGTAGCATCAAGACATATCTTACTATCTAATCACGATGTTGACACAGAGTTGTTGAGTTTGAGACTGAATCAATAACATATTATCTACTTTCCTATCAGTTTATCTCGTTGTTACACATGGCGGCAAACGTAGAATATACTTTGTTAGTTTTACCAAAAAGCAAAGGTTATCATAGTATAAATATAAACGGGCGCGTGGGCTAAAATGTATATAATACGTTAACAGGAATTAAAGTAGGACAACACATGACCGTCTAACAGTTTTCTTTCATTAAGAGCTTATTTTAATCACGGTTTTCGTCATTAATATATTAGTTGTCCTGCTAATTTTTGTTTGTTTCAGAAAATAATATCTTTTTTACATATAATGTTTATAACGATACTTGCCAGTTGTTTTCAAGAAGCTGCTTCCTAAACTTTAATAACAATATCACTAAAACTGAAGATTTTATATCATAATGTGTTAAATTTGTCGTTCAATTTTTTTTAAAACTCATTACCGTTAATCTACTGAGATATATTTAATACATAAACCATTTACGCTAGAAAATGAGCAATAACAACAATGGCCTAACATCATTAAGCGCTATACATAAAAAAAAAAATACGATGATCATCATTTTCAAGAGGACGCGAATTTCCGGTATATGGTGGATAGGCGGCGGGAACAATTGAAGGCTATGCATGAAAAGTGTTCCTTGTTGTAGTTTCCTCATATTCCAAGTCCGGCTTGTTGCAGGAGCTACTGAGTTAAGTGCTCTGTGCACACCGTGAGCTGTGTGTCTCATCCGTTTTGATCATGTTTCGATATTCTAATTGTTTACGATGAATGATGATATTGTATGAAAGGGAACAGTTGGCTGTGTTCACTTTCTGCGCGGCTCCGCCTTATGTCTTTTGGCATGTGCTGAGACTACTACTATGGGGACTCAGTTACCTTTCTTTGTTTGGGAGATAAGATATTAATTCGGATGATTACGCTGGCACTGGCGGTTGAGCAATTATGGATTTTAATTCGTTTGCAGTGATACCGGGGCCTTCCATAACCAAATAACCAAATAATTAGCAATATTGCGTAGTATCATAAGTTGAAATCATTATCTTGTTGTTAGAATGAAATTCATTATTTTTAAAATGAGCGATATAGAGTATAATTTAGGTTATGATCAGGTGTAAACGTTGGGACTTTAGCTAAAAGGTCACTTAAATATTAAAATAAGTAGTTGTATATGTAACATATTATATTACTTGAACAGTTATTATAATGCGTTATCTTATAACTAAATATTCGGTTTAATTAGCTCTACTTTATGGAGTAGTAATTTAAGAACAGCAAATCACTAGAGAAAAAAACAACAATTTTAACATTTTTTTTAACAAAAATATTTGTAAAATTAATGTATGTTTCATACCTGCGATAGTTTAATCAAGTCCAATTATAGATAAGAAATATGCACTTGAAGTATACCGAGGTTATACACTCTAAAACAAAATAATGCAACACTCAAACCAATCTAACAATGACTGAAGAAAGTCTCGTCATAAAACGAGAAAATGACTAAAAAACGAGACTAGCTTAGTACTCCCACATGGTGTGGCTGCTTGCACCAAATCTTCACACAGATGTTACTGGCCCGTTTGGCGTGTGTAAAACGTCCTTACCTAATGACTAAAAAATATAGGCCAAGCTCGTTCGTACAGAAAGTTGTTCTTTGTACTAGTTTGACCATCTCGTCTCTTTGTTAAGTTTTATCCGTAATGCACATTTATTTAGTAAATGTACAGTTCTCTGTTCCTTTATGTTCATACAAATACGTCCACAGAAATGCAATCATTGTTGTAGAAAATGTATTGTACAACCGCCTATATATATATTTTGCAATTGTTTTAAATTTAAATAATGTTATTGTATTTCCAAGTGGTTGAATGGATGTTTCGTAACTTAAAGTAAAGGAATGACGCATTACTTCCCCTTGCTAGACCACAGTAGTCGGAAGTGAGGGAACAAGTACTCTTACTTCCTGTTATTACTGCCCTAAATCAGTAAGTCATGTACTCCTTTTTAGCTGGATTTAATAGAAAACATTCACGTTGGGCTTGAACCAATATTCACTTTATAACCAAGCTGGGGCGTTTACTGCTATGCCACTGACGCTCTAGATTATTAAAGCGCATTTAAAATGTGTCCTACTTGCCCACTTATTTAGTAATTAAATATACCATTGGTGTGTACACGACGTTCCGTTATAGATAACTTGATTACTTGGGCCGCACTTAATTGTTTTCTTTTGTACAACGTTTTAACTTCTGAAATAATCAAAATCTGATGAACAGAATGCAGATCTAAATATCTGGTACGCGACACTGGCCCTTCCTTTGTCTCTCCCCATTCGCTTTTCTTTCATTCCCATCCAACTGTCTCCCTTCTCAATGGCGTTAATTTAAAACCCATTATCTGGTATCATGCCACCTTAGCGTCCCTACACCATCAATTCACGTTGGTACGTCCCAGAGATGTGTGAAACAGTAAGACTACACACACAAGCATTAAACAGCTTCAGAATGAACAAACAAAATCCAGCAAGAACCTGTCCAAAGGTAAGAACATTACACCCAATAATTTGAATGTGCTACTTTATGTTGAACGAAATCTTCATTTGAATGTGCTACTTTATGTTGAACGAAATCTTCATTTGAATGTGCTACTTTATGTTGAACGAAATCTTCATTTGAATGTGCTACTTTATGTTGAACGAAATCTTCATTTGAATGTGCTACTTTATGTTGAACGAAATCTTCATTTGAATGTGCTACTTTATGTTGAACGAAATCTTCATTTGAATGTGCTACTTTATGTTGAACGAAATCTTCATTTGAATGTGCTACTTTATGTTGAACGAAATCTTCATTTGAATGTGCTACTTTATGTTGAACGAAATCTTCATTCTGATATTTTAAATGGTGACCAATAGGAGAGAACCCCGCTAGTGAAACATGGCAGTGTTAGTGGCACCCCGCAACATGGCAGTGTTAGTGGCACCCCGCAACATGGCAGTGTTAGTGGCACCCCGAAACATGGCAGTGTTAGTGACACCCCGCAACATGGCAGTGTTAGTGGCACCCCGCAACATGGCAGTGTTAGTGGCACCCCGCAACATGGCAGTGTTAGTGACACCCCGCAACATGGCAGTGTTAGTGACACCACGTAACATGGCAGTGTTAGTGACACCCCGCAACATGGCAGTGTTAGTGACACCCCGCAACATGGCAGTGTTAGTGGCACCCCGCAACATGGCAGTGTTAGTGACACCCCACAACATGGCAATGTTAGTGATACCCCGCAACATGGCAGTGTTAGTGACACCCCGCAACATGGCAGTGTTAGTGACACCCCGCAACATGGCAGTGTTAGTGACACCCCGCAACATGGCAGTGTTAGTGGCACCCCGCAACATGGCAGTGTTAGTGACACCCCGCAACATGGCAGTGTTAGTGGCACCCCGCAACATGGCAGTGTTAGTGACACCCCGCAACATGGCAGTGTTAGTGGCACCCCGCAACATGGCAGTGTTAGTGGCACCCCGCAACATGGCAGTGTTAGTGGCACCCCGCAACATGGCAGTGTTAGTGGCACCCCGCAACATGGCAGTGTTAGTGGCACCCCGCAACATGGCAGTGTTAGTGACACCCCGCAACATGGCAGTGTTAGTGGCACCCCGCAACATGGCAGTGTTAGTGGCACCCGCAACGTGGCAGTGTTAGTGGCACCCCGCAACATGGCAGTGTTAGTGGCACCCCGCAACATGGCGGTGTTAGTGGCACCCCGCAACATGGCAGTTTTAGTGGCACCCCGCAACATGGCAGTGTTAGTGGCACCCCGCAACATGGCAGTGTTATTGACACCCCGCAACATGGCAGTGTTAGTGGTACCCCGCAACATGGCAGTGTTAGTGGCACCCCGCAACATGGCGGTGTTAGTGGCACCCCGCAACATGGCAGTGTTAGTGGCACCCCGCAACATGGCAGTGTTAGTGGCACCCCGCAACATGGCAGTGTTAGTGGCACCCGCAACATGGCAGTGTTAGTGGCACCCGCAACATGGCAGTGTTAGTGGCACCCCGCAACATGGCAGTGTTAGTGGCACCCCGCAACATGGCAGTGTTAGTATTCATGTTAATTTATCACTGACACAATTTTGGGACATTATGGTCAGCACTATGCTAACGCCGTCTTTCTTTCCTAGAAAAATCCGGTACCGATATAAGCCTGGATGAACCTAGAAGCCGTCTATTGATATCAAATCCGACTCTTTATCCTCAGTAGTCTAGTTCACTAACCACTTTCTAACATATTCAAATATATGCCAGAAAATATGTTGAATCTTCCTGTTGGAACTTACAAATAGACTATTTATACACAAAACAATGAGGGTTCTCTCATTGTCTTGAATCGTAAAGAGGAAATAGTGCTAGTGTCTATAATTTAAGATACTGAGGGAGCATTTTGTTCATGGGTAATATGGTCGGTATCACGTTTGGCTGCACTACACTTTCAAAACAAATTTCTGGTACCTATTTTCACAGGCTGGGTCGGGGGCCTCGGTAGCCTAGTTGGGAAAACCACCCTGACAACCCACGTTCGATTTCCGCTGGAGGCATGGTTAATTCTACTTGTGATTAGAAAAAAATACCCCCGCGGTTGACCCAGCCGCTGGCAGAAATGGGTACAAGTGGTACTCTGGGAAGGTGAGGAATGGCGCCTCACATTGTGAGTTTATATGCTTGAAGCGACCGTGTTCGGAGACTTCTGGATAGACGGCCGAACATATTTGGGTGAAAACTCGTGTGGTAAGACGCTGATTCAAGTCTCGTACTTTACCTTTACATTTCTTTTACTCGCTCAGTCGTTTAGGCATGATAGGAATTCGCGTTAGATCTTGGAATTGAAATCCAACTCTTCTGATCAGTAGCGAGCCTCTCTCGGCAACAAAGTAATCTAATTTACTTCTTATTGTTGTTAAAACAAAGTTTCGACAAAAGAAAATGAGATACTGTTGAGTCGTACAGAACAGAAAAGAAGACATTCTGAAATTGATCATGGCTACTCCTTGAAGGTTTTTTCCTAACAGCCTATTTTATTACAAATATATGTTTTCACTGTTCTGTTTAATATTGGTCGTTTTCTATTTTATTTACGTTGCCGATGTGGTAGAATGCTATATTCTCTATGCATATGAAGGGTCAGACAGTGAGAGCCATGATTAAGACTCGCTGTAAAAGTCTTCCTTTGCATAGAAAAACTAAACACATAAAAAGGGAAAAGAAAGACCACAACAATAAAATATACTCAGTTTGTGAGGTCACATTTTTTATGTCGAGTGTCCTGTCCTCCATCACTAAATGATGTTTTTTATTTATGCAACGAAAATTGATGTTCTTAAGTTTGGATGATGATTTTATCCTTTTAAATCCATCCTCTGCGAGCTCTTTGGCAAAAAAAAAAATAAAATAAAAAGAAAGATTCCAACTGAGAACGCCACCCTTAATCTCTTTTGAATCAGATTCGCAAGCCCTACTCCATGTCAGAAAATGAAAAATATCTTATGCAACAAATCTATGTCAATAGAAATGAGAAAGAGAGTTCATCGGTGCTATATAGAACCATTCTATGGAAGCGAATCATGGACAATAGACAAACAAATGAAAAGACGATTAGAGGTCACAGAGATAGGATTTCTCAGAAGAATGTTGAAAGTTCCCTAGACAGCTAAAAAAGACCAATGAGAAAGTTCTCAAAGAGGCCAAAACAAAAAGGGAGCTCTTAAAAAACATCAGAAAGAAGCAATCTACATTTATTGTGCACATCATGAGAAGAGGAAAGTTGGAATACTTTGTTACAACTGGCAAAATAAAAGGAAAGAGGGATCATACTGGATAGCTTGATGTCATGGCATGGAAAACAGTCAACAACAGAATTGATACTGTAGTAGAGCAAGCTAGCGAAGCATGGGGACAGGTAACTTAGTTGTTACCTGCTCTCAATAGACAATAGCAGTAACAAATGGTAGCGACCAGCAGTAGTTAGGACATACATTTAAGTATGGAAATTTTCCAGAATAACAAGTTGTAGAAACAAGTTAAGGGAGTAAAAGTTTATAGTGGGTAGTGGACACACAGAAAGTGGGGAGGAAGGTCAAGATTTATCCTGGACATAATAGTTAATGGAAATTTCCACGCGGGTTTCCACTTCAATAAGGTTGTTGTGGAAGTGACCATAGACGCATGACTAGCGCATGCATTGACCCCATGGCTTTGGTCGTATGATAAATAAATGGTCATCCGACAAATAGGTCATAGAGATTCACTAAAACAAGGTGTTTTCATGAAACTCGGAGATAGTTCAAGTATCGGTCACAGAATAACGAGGAGTGACCAACTCAAGTGACCAGAAGTCACTTTGCGGCAATTTTGATTGGCTGCTGATTTTCAGACGAAGAGAGTGGTTGGAGTATTTAAACTTCAACACTATAGGTTTGAGACAGTCAGGAAAATAGTCAGTCAGGATTAAATTAGTCAGGAATGAGAATAGTCAAGACGTAGACTAAGTAAGCTTCGGCCGAACTGCCGAAGGCAGTTAGATAGAATTAGAACCGTCAGAACATTTAGAAAGTTAAGATTAGAAAGTTGAGCCATTAGTTAGGAAGTTAGAATCTCCAAGTTGTAGTTCAAGTCAGTTGAGAAGTTATTAGTAGAAGTTGATAGAGAAGGAGTATAGCATTGACAATATGAACATTAGTGTCGCGAAGTGTTTTTAAGAGTATTTCAAGTTGTGTTTCACATTCCTCATGATCGCAAGTTGAATAATGTTGTATACAAAATATGCACTTGGAACGGATCATAGTCATCGGCGGTAGCCTCAGAGAAGTCACGAATTAATTAACATTAATTTAAGATAAGTGCATCCACCACTAGTCGATCATTGTGTCTAGAAATCAATAAACTTGATTATCATTATGTATTCAGAAAAAGAGTCTGTCTTGAATTACCTGTTGTGATCAAATACAAATAAATGTGATGTGCTGTCAAGTTATAATATATAGTACAAACAAGAAACAATAAATATACTATAACAATACGATGCACTGTGGATAGAAGATTGTGGAAGGACATGATCGCCAACGCCAACCGGTACGGCACATGATGATGATGATTATGACTGCATGTCTAATCATTCTCTTTAATTCAATTATGCAATATGATATGAAATAAAATAAAAAATAAGTAAAGAGCCCCGTCACGCCAAGTGTCGTATAGGAAATATGATGTTAGTGGCCATAATTTTTATAAACCTTCGGCACATGATTTTTGGGGTAGTGTAGTCGGTATTAGACCCGCGTCGCTTTACTTACCCAGAAACAAATTCCTTTGCCCATTTAAGGCTGGGGAACCCGGGGCCGTCGATCATCTGGGACGTGTTCTAACTTTTCTTTAAAATTTTCAGATGTCAACTAATTTATTCTTAATCTTTCATTCATCATTTGCCTTTAAGCGTCGAGGAGAGATATAATTTGCGGTCCTTTGCTCATCTGTTCTGCTGCTGTTCTGTTTCCTAGTTTTTGTAACAATTCCCCAACCCATCTTTTTCGTGGCCGGCCGTTGGGTATGGTCTAACGCAAAGTTCATTGAAGGATCGTTGTGTTGTGATTTGATCTTTTTGCTTTGTCACGTGGCCAAATCGGTAGTTATTCCTAGATTTTTCTCAGTTCTTCATTACTGACCTTATCTCTCAGGCTGTTTCCTGTAATTCGTCTAACACATTTAAACTTAGCAGAGGTTATTGTTCTTATTGTTCTTGCATCTAAAGGGAGCCGCGATATCTCAGTTGTCAGTGAACTAGACTACAAAAACAAGAGGTCGGGTTCGATCCTGATGGCTTCCAGGTTCACCCAGCCTTTAATGGGTACCGGATTTTTTTTTCTGGGAAAGTAATGCAGCACGGCGTAATACCGACCACATTACCCGAAAAATCGTGTGCTGAAGGTCTGTACAAATGATGGTCACTAACACCAAATTCCTTTTACGCCACTTGACGTGAAGGGGTTCGTTACTATTTTTTTCCTTTACATCTAGGGTCCAGGACTGGCATTGGTAACACTGCGTTGGGATGAAGATTGTATTGTAACGTGGCCGTTTTGCCTCTAGCGTTATTTCCTTGCTGGACAATAGTGGTGTTAGCTGTCCAATGATTTGACAAGCTTGGTTCCATCTTGAGTCTATTTCTGCTGTTTGTGAAGTGTCGTTTGTCACTAGGCGTCCTAGGTATTTACATTCATCTACTTGTTTCAGTTGTCTGCTGTTTATAGTTATGTTGATGTCTGTTTCTCTTTTGCGATATTCATGAATTCTGTTTTGTTGATGTTGATTTTCATGTTGTATTTTGTGCATGTGCTGTTTAGTCTATTTAAGTGTTCTTGTGTGTGTTAAATTCTTCCATGTATCAGTGTCTGATCGTCTGCAAATAGAAGCTAGTCACTCTCGTCTGTCTCTGATGGGTTGGCTAACTTGTATATCTATAGCCCACGTATGTAATAAACAACGGGGGCGATAGTACGCACCCTAGTCTTACACCTGATCTAACTTCGAAGTGGTCTGTGTAATCTGCTGCTGTTCTGACTGTGCACCTGCTGTTGATGTAGAGACTTTTGATTAACTTGGTTAGATGTTGGCTTACTCCGTATGTTGTTAGTATCTCCCTCAGTTGATCTCTGTTTAATCGGTGGAATGTTTTTTTCCTGGTCAATGAAAACTATGTACAAATTTTGATTGTCACTATTTTATTATTTTGCCACACTGTGTGCTTCAATATAGCGCCCGCTGTTCTGTAGACTACAAACTTTTCTCTAAATATTTTTATTTATATTTTTTTTCCTTCTGGAAAGTATAGACAATAGATCACAACAATATATCACAAGTTTGACAGAGCGAATTCGAACAGAAGATTTTCCGGGTAAAAAAAAAACATTGGATAAGCTTGATAAATAGACTGACAAACGGACGTAAAGAAGATCGATATGAAGAGACATGCAATCCGTTAGACAGGAAAAAAGCAGACTGGTAAATGAAGGATAAACACACGAGAAGACAAGCAGACAATGTGGTACTAATAAAAAGAGACTGACAATTGAACAAATATCTAACATGTATGGAAAATATAACCACGTTACATATTTGAGAGAAATATGGAGGTATATCGGTCTCGTCTAAGGTGTATGGCATTCCGAACAGGTCAACGTGCACGAGCAACGAAAGTGTAATATACAGCAAGTATCATTTTGCAGGCATATGTCTCGATGAGAATCAGAAAGGGCAAGAAATCTTTATACAACATAAACAAGGCGTTCACATTAATTTGTGAATTAATGTATAACTGTTAGAACTGACTATACACATATACTCGATCATTCACGTCTATAAACCCTTGGGAACATTTTATTGACACAATGCAAACAGTAAAATTACGAATAAAAAGAGAAACACCAACATATGCAAATGGACAAAGTTGGTGCAAATGTTTAATAAGTGTTACATTAATTGCAACAATACATTGTAATGAGCATTGATTGTCAAACAAGCAAGTACAGAACCGATATATGCGTGCAAATTGAGTATGAAAGAGATTGACACCAATAACGTTTTGACATAAAAGAAAACCAAGAAATAGCAACCATTTATCGCTCATCATTATCATTATCATCGAGTGCCATCTCCGCAACGAAGGTTGGCGCCATTCTGCTCTGTCTCTTGCTTAGGAATGTTTAGAAGATATAACATTTTGCTATCCTTAGTTTTAGCCTTGGTGTTATTTGTTTTGATGTTAGTATATTTTTCCTGACATTACAATTATTTTTAGCCATTCCTATTCTTTTATTTATTTTAATTTTTAAAATTTTTCATTACTAGTTATAGTATGGCCAAGGTAGTTGTAGTTCTGAAGTCTATTTCTTCAATTTTGATATGCACTTGTAAGTTTTGAGTATTTTCCTTATTTATAGCTACAAACTTCAATACTGAGACTACACATAACTGGACACTCCTGAGGATAAAGTTTAGTGTGTGCTTGTGTGTGATCTATGTCTATAATAAGAAAAATAAACATTCAACGTTCTTTTCTGTTAAAAAAAGACAAAGTAATAGGCGTAGATGCAATTTACATCCATTAACTTATACCTTAAAAACAGACCTCTCCAACATGCATCATCAATATAAATGAGACAACCTTGAAACAGGTGCAGAACGTTAATTATGTGAGCACAGTAATTACAGCAAATGGAAGATGCAACACAGAAATAAAATAGCACAGCCAAAAATACATTTCGAGAATTACCAGAAAAAAAAACATTCTGTGCAACAAATCAATGCATACTTAATAGAGTCAATCCTGACGTATGCAGGTAAGGGAAGCATGAACAATAAGTAAGTAACCAAGAACACTAGGTGACCCACGGTGGATCAGTGGTTAGTTAACTGGACTACAAAGGAAAAGAGGTCGGGTACGATCCTGATCAACGGCTTCCGGATTCACCCAACCTTAAATGGGTACCGGATTTTATTTTTCTGGTAAAGTAAAGCGGCACGAGTGTAATACCGACTACATTACTCCAAAAATCATGTGCCGAAGGTTTATAAGAAATTATGGTCATTAACACCATATTCCCTATACGCCACTTGGCGTGACGGGGTTCTTTACGTTTTTTACAAGAACACTTTGGTTGCAACAAAGAAGTGTTTTTTTTTTCTCGAAAAAAGATGACGAGACAGCTAAATGAGAGACGAAGAGATTCTTAATGATAGTGGACTTATTGTGTGAAAAGAAAAACTGGAAGCTTAGTGATTATGGCCCATTGAGAGAGAGACGGTAGAAAACAGACGAGCATATTCGTGACAGTTTGATATTGAGAGAGGACGGTAGAAAACCGACGGAATATATACGTGACAGCTTGATATTGAGAAAGAAATGGTAGAAAACTGACGGAGCATATACTTGATAGTTTGATATTGGGAGTGAGGCGGTAGAAAACCGACGAAGCATATACGTGACAGTTTGATATTGGGAGTGAGGCGGTAGAAAACCGACGGAGCATATACTTGATAGTTTGATATTGGTAGTGAGACGGTAGAAAACCGTCGAAGCATATACGTGACAGTTTGATATTGGGAGTGAAGCGGTAGAAAACCGACGGAGCATATACTTGATAGTTTGATATTGGGAGTGAAGCGGTAGAAAACCGACGGAGCATATACTTGATAGTTTGATATTGGGAGTGAGGCGGTAGAAAACCGACGAAGCATATACGTGACGGTTTGATATTGGGAGTGAGGCGGTAGAAAACCTACGAAGCATGTACGTGACAGTTTGATATTGTCGCATGACAGTTGATCACCAGCAGAAAACTGCGCACAGGATATTGTGAAAAGACATGATTGGCTAGCCAGCCTAACGGCACACGATGAATATTGATGATTGATTTGTAAATACAGGCGCGCACACACACAAACATACTTAGACACACACACACAGACTTACACACACACACATATATATATATATATATATATATATATATATGGTGTATGTGTTTTGTGCCTGTGCGTATTTACAAATTATAAATATATAAATGATAAATTATAATATACATATATACACACCAATAGAACATACCAAACTGAAATAATAGCAGCAGCAGGATGAACAGGAGTGCAATGGCTGCACATAATATTTAATGCAGCATGGCACCAACAACAAGCCCCAGAAGACTGGCAACAGGCAATCATCATACCAATATGGAAAAAGAAAGGTAGCAAAAGAGACTGCAATCAATATAGAGGTATATCTCTTCTCAGCCATGTAGGAAAGCTATGCGCCAAAACCTTGGAAAAAAGGCTGAGACCAATAACAGAACTACAGTTAAGCGATTCTCAAATGGGGTTCCGAAAAAACAGAGGATGTACTGACGCACTATTCACATTAAAACAGCTTGCAGAAAAAAACGACAGAACACAATCAAAACTTATACATAGCCTTCATTGACCAGGAAAAAGCATTCGACAGAGTAAACAGAGAACAACTGTGGGAGATATACTAACAACAAACGGAGTAAGCCAACATCTAACCAACCTTATTAAAAGCCTCTACATCAACAGCAGCTGCAGGGTCAGAACAGCAGCAGGCTACACAGACTACTTTGAAGTTATATCATGTGTAAGACAGGGTTGCGTACTACCCCCCCCCCCACCCCCACCCCTTACTGTTTATGACATACATGGACTATATATGCAAGCTAGCCAACCCATCAGAGACAGAGGAGATCAACGAGCTTTTATTTGCAGACGATCAGGTACTAATACATGGAACAATAGATGACCTACAAGAACACTTAAACAAACTCAATATCTCAGGCACAAAATACAACATGAAAATCGACATCAACAAAACAGAAGTCATGAATGTCGCCAAAAATAAACAGAACATCAACATAACTATAGGAGGCACATAACTAAACCAAGTACAGGAATTCATATACCTAGGAAGTCTAATGACAAACGATAATTCTCAAACAGCAAGATAAAATCAGAGAGATAGAATCTCAGATGCAACAAGGCTTGTCAAATCATTGGACAGTTATCGCCACTATTGTCCAACAAGGACATAACTCTGGAGGCAAAACGAGCACTATACAATACAATCTTCATCCCAACGTTGTGCTACCAATGCCAGACCTGGACCCTAGATGCAAGAACAATAAGAAAAATAACCTCTACAGAGATGAAATGTGTTAGAAGAATGACAGGAAACAGTCTGTGAGATAAGATCAGAAATGAAGAACTGAGAAAAAAGCTAGGAATAGCTCCCGCCATAGAATATATAAGGAAACAACAGATAAAATGGTTTGGTCAGGTGACAAGGCAGAAAGAACAAAACACAACACAACGAGCGTTCAACAAACGTTGTGAGAACACCAGACCCAAAGGTCGACCACGAAAAAGATGGATCGATGAAATATTAGAAGCACTAGGAAAGAGAAAACAGAAGAGCAAAAGACCGCAAATTATATCTCTCCTCGACGCTGAAAGGCAGATGAGGAAGGAAAGAAGAAGAAGATATATATATATACACACATATGCAAACACACATACATAAATATATATATATATATATACATATACATCAAGTGTAACATCAAAAGTGGAAAACCAGGTAGTAGATAGGTCTGGTCATTTTCCGGCTCCTTACAATTATTACTTGCATCGACATCACAAAGAGCTTGGACGAAATTGTACAGCCCATCACAATGCCGACTTGCATTTCTGTCTAATCGGTTGTATATTCCCGTGTGGAGAAACGCACTGTGAGACCGGTAAATACAGTTTGAGCGTTGTAGTTTGACTCTGGAGTACATGGTACATTTGGTGAGCTTGCCAAATTATCTAATGTGGAACTGATCCTTATGCGTTGGCAAGATTCAGTCATATTATGTCTAGATTTAGCTTCTCGCCTTGGCTCTCTGTATCGACTCCCATATCATTGTCGCGTGCTCCAAGCATCCCGAGACATCAATGACACATCCATTCTGTATGGCAGTATCTATGTACCAGTTTTCCATAAGGTAGGAGGTGAGTCTCTTTGTCATTATAGAGAATAATATTTTCATTCGACATTCAGTAGTGAGATTGGTCTAAAGTGCGTAATCTCATTTGAGTTTGTTCCTTTCTTCCATTCCTGACTTACCATCTATCTTTCCATGTATTCCTGACCAGCCGGTGTAGTTCATTCAGTACTTCTGGTCATCTTTTGTAGACCAGAAACGAAACGTGTTCGGACCTGGGGCTGAGATGTTTTGTGCTCTGTAGACTACATATGTCACTTCTTGTAGCAAGGCCTATCTTTGAGAGGGGTGCCAGTTTCCCTCGACTACATCAAACCTGTCATAGACTTTAAGCGGTTCGTTTCTCTGGCTATCCGAGTAGGTCTCTCTCACATGTTTCTCCAGCTCTTCCTTGCTGGCTGTCAATGTTCCAGATATTGGTAGTTCAAACAGTTCCTTCGCAAGCTTGAACGGATTCTTGAAGAATGTTTCTCTGGCCCTCTTGGTAGCTTTCATTTTCCACTATAGACTTTCTGCGCTCTACAGTGCCTTATGTTTGGATTTTAGGCGCTACACCTGATGTAACGCCTCTTTCTCGGCTTCCGTAGCTCTCTTGAATAGTTTCCTGGCATGGTTTTTCTACTTCCTAATCTCTTCTGTTTGTTTTTGTCGTCTGCTCTTCTGTCGTTTCCTGCTCATCCTTACACCCATCGTGCCTAATTCCTTGACCCAACAATAATAGAATATTTCGCCAATAATGATAGAATACTTCGCCAATAATAATAGAATACTTCGCCAACAATAATAGAATACTTCGCCAATAATAATATAATATTTCGCCAATGCTTTCCAGCTTCTGAGACAAGTTCAGCCGTTTATGATGGTGGTCTATGGCTTTTACTAACGACTTGTCTAACGACTTGTCTAACTTCTCACAGATTACTAAGTCGCGGTAGGGAGGGGAACTTGATCTTCTATCTCTTCCCGTCCACGAGGTGAGCGAATTCATCATCAGACAGCTCGACTTGAATATTCTCAGTTCTGGATTGACTCCTGACTGAGATCTTCTGACGTCTTATCTGTCGGGATAGTGCGCTGTTGAGCTGCTTATGCTGTACTCCCACACCTCTTCTTCGTTCTATGTATTTTCATGCCCTTCTGAGGATTTCCTGCCATATCTACGTGCTCCAGCCGTTATTCTGAAATCTAAACTAAAGCTTATCACATTAGAAAAGTATAAATGCTGTTCCTCATCATTCATTCGTCTGAAGCTGCGATGTCGTTTCTTGTACAATTTCTAACTATTTTTTTTAGTTCTTATATAGTTTTGCAGGTAGTGTTGTATGTATGGGTCAATGGGGTTTTCTCCAGTATTATATTTAATACAATCTTGAATTATGTATTCAACAGCCTGTACGCATGTCCACGTATACATGTGAATGAGACGTCAATTTTTCATACATGTCACTACCAATGAAGTCGATTCTGTCCTGTTCTGAAGCGATAAAACGCTGTGGGACTATCTTTAACTTAACATTCTTAGTTAAAATTTACATACACTACTCCTAAACGTTACTTTCTCTTTAATTTGCTCATTTAAGAAATGTTATCTGTATACGATTTCCTCGTGTTACATTCAATTTGTTTAGAAAAAAAATGCTATCAACACTTGCTGTGATAACAAAAGGAAACTGAAAATTGCTGAACATAAAGTGTCACCTTGTTAATCTTTGAAAAATTCATGTCAAAGCATTATTCTACTAATGAATCACTTCAGAGGAAGATGTATGTTTACAGTACTCGGAAAAAAAAAATTACAAATCTAGCTTTTGGCATTTCGTTTTCGTGGCAAGGCGCTGTACCATTGAGTACGGGTTCGATCCTACTTCGGTCCATATATTGTTCTTTGTATTTTTTTTTCTGTTGATTATTTGCCATTTTTTCCGAGTGCTGTAAATATGCCTCCTCCTCTGAATTGATTCGCTGATTATCGCCTCGGAAGTTTCCCTCTATAATAATATTCATTTATTATTATTTGTCTCGTGCGGCACAAGCGGCAGCAGAAATGAACAACTACAAGATAGATATTCTGGGAATGTGTGAAACAAGATGGCTGGGAGCGGAGAGAATAAAATTGAATACAGGGGAGATGATTTTATCATCAGGACACCAGGAACCAGGAGCACAACATAGCGAAGGGGTAGCTATAATGCTATCAAAGAATGCACAGAAGACACTAATAGAATGGGAGGCAGTGGGACCAAGACTGGTGAGAGCAACATTTAGAACAACCAAAAACAAAATAAAATTACACATTATACAATGCTATGCACCAACCAACGATAAAGATGACTCAGTTAAAGATGATTTTTATAAACAGCTACAATGCCAGATGGATGCAAGACGAGCCAAGGATATTATAATCTTGATGGGAGACCTAAATGCTAAGGTAGGATCAGACAACAGAGGCTTTGAAGAGATTATGGGAAAACATGGACTTGGAGATATAAACGAGAATGGAGAGATATTTGTGAATTTCTGCGCCCTTAATCAAATGAGCCTAGGAGGAACAATATTCCAACATAAAAGAATACACAAAGCTACATGGGTGTCACCAGATCATAGAACGGAAAATCAAATTGATCACATATGTATTAATAATAAGTTTAAGTCATCCTTACAGGATGTAAAAGTATATAGAGGGGCAGATATAGCTTCTGATCATCATCTTCTGTTAGCCAAACTTAAAATTAAATTAAAAAGGTATACTACAACGAATAAGGGCAGAACGTATTTCAATGTAGGGTTTCTTAAAGAACAAGGAATTAAAGATAAATTCGCAGTCACAATATCAAACAAATACCAAGTCCTCCAACAACTAGAAAATACAATAAATATAGAAGATCATTGGAAACAGGTAAAAAATATATGGAAAGAGACATGCGAAGAAACACTGGGGAAAAGAGAACGCCAGAATAAGGCATGGATGACAGCAGAGACCCTGGATAAAATTAAAGAAAGAAAGAACAAGAAAGCAGACATAAATAAAAGCAAAACAAGAAGTAATAAAGCCAAGACACAGGAAGCTTACACAGAGGTGAACAAAGAAGTGAGAAGATGCATTAAAAGGGATAAGAGGAAATATATAGATGAATTAGCTAAAGAGGCAGAAGAAGCAGCAAATAAAGGGAATATGAAAGAACTGTACAACAGCACAAAGAAATTAGGTGGAAAATACAAACAGATCAACGCCTTTATCAAAGATAAGAAAGGAAATCTGCTTAGTAATACATGTATAAAGGAACAAATGGAGAGATGGAAGGAGCACTTTGAAGAACTTTTGAACAGACCTGGCTCAAATAATCCTCCAGATATACTACCAGCAGAAGAAGAATTACACGTTAACTGCGGAAAACCAAGCAAAGAAGAAATAATGAAAGCCATCAAACTGTTAAAAGATGGTAAAGCCACAGGACCAGATGAAATTCCTTCGGAAGCCATCAAAGCAGATATTATCACCTCTACCAAGATGTTACATAATCTATTGGATAAAATTTGGGAGAGGGAAGAAATACCTAAAGACTGGAGAGAAGGTTATATGATCAAACTACCAAAGAAAGGAAGTTTACAGGAGTGCACAAATTATAGGGGAATTATGCTACTATCAGTGCCAGGAAAAATATTAGGCAGAATCATTCTGGAGAGACTAAAAGAGGCTATAGAGAAACACTTGAGAGATGAACAAGCAGGTTTTAGGAAGAACAGATCATGTGCTGATCAAATAACTACTCTACGTATAATAGTTGAACAAAGTTTAGAACTAAAATCCCCACTTTATATTGGATTCATAGATTACGAAAAGGCATTTGATAGTTTAGACAGAAGAATGCTTTGGAAGTTGCTGAGTCATTATGGAATCCCCATAAAGTTTATTAACCTGATAAAAACAATGTATGAAGGAACAAAATGTAGTGTGGTGCATGAAGGACAGCTTACAGAAGCATTTGAAATAAGAACAGGAGTAAGGCAAGGATGCCTTCTGTCTCCATTTCTCTTTCTACTGGCCATAGATTGGATTATGAAAATAACTCAAAACAACAGAAATGGGATCCAGTGGTCACTGACCAAACAACTTGATGATTTAGACTTTGCTGATGACATAGCTCTCCTATCACACAGCCACCAACAGATGCAAGATAAAATGAGTATATTAGATGAGAGATCACAACAGCTAGGACTAAAGATTAATAGAGATAAGACCAACATTATGAGAATTAATGCAGTTGGCAATAACCAAATAAAACTAGGAGAAATACCTCTACTAGACGTACAATCTTATATATATCTGGGCAGTAATATAGATAAAGAGGGAGGAACAGAAAACGATACCAAAATAAGGATATCAAAAGCAAGAGGAGCTTTCATTGCACTGGGAAACATATGGAAATCCAAAGAAATTAGGCTAAATACAAAAATACAAATTTTCAACTCCAATGTTAAGTCGGTTCTATTATATGGCTGTGAAACATGGAGAATAACAAAATTGACAATCACGAAGGTACAGACTTTCATTAATGGATGCTTGCGCAGAATAAAGGGATGGAAATGGCAGGACAAAGTCACAAACGTGGAATTATGGAAATGTACCGGTCAAATACCAGTGGATAAAGAAATACAGCGAAGACGATGGCGATGGATAGGACACACACTACGGAAACCAACTGAGAGTATTACACAACAGGCCCTTTTTTGGAATCCCCAGGGGAAAAGACAAAGAGGAAGACCAAGGAATTCTTGGAGAAGACAGATTGAAGCAGAGATGAAGATGATGGGGAAGACATGGAATGATCTTAAAAGAATTGCAAAAAACAGAACGACTTGGAAAGTGTTTGTTGAAGACCTATGCTCCACTGGGAGCTAAAAGGTAGAAGAAGATAGGTCACCGAAATGTCAAAGTCAAATACTACACAGCTGAAAGTGTTTGAAACAAACCGTAGAGCTCTATCTAAAATACCCATTGGATGTTGTAAGGCGTGGAATATGAGGTGCAGTCAAAGAATACTGCACAGAGACCGAATACATTTTTTTCTTAACTGAGAGTGTCGTGCCATATATATTTAGTGGCAACCGTCATCCTCTAAGTATCCTTTGGGTGCTCACAACTATCCCAACCTATATGGCCCTTTTCGTCTTGTCAGACAGTCTAGTGGAGGCTATTGTGTATTTTTTGAAGGTTTGTTTTTGTTGAACAGCTTCTCTCATGGCTAATTCTACCAATGTTTGACAAACACATGCGGTCACTGAATGAACAAGTCAGGCCCACTGATCCACTGGGCTTTCCATCCTTTTTCATGAGTCCTTTCTCTTCTAAGTTTTGCCTTAGCACAGTCTCAAATGATGTTATACCGTTCCTTATACATGCTCTCCATGATGTGCGATTACTTGCCAGATGTTCGCAGTCATTTTCAGATATGGAGAAGTCTTTCATAGATGATTTACAGATATATCGTAGTTTAGGTCTGCCGATTTGTCGTTTTCCTTGTATTAGTTCACCATATAGTATTTGCCTGGGGATGCGTTTTTCTTCAATTCGTTCGACATGCCCCAACCATCTTAGTCTTCGACATCTGAGAATCGACATGATTGTTGGGGTCTTAGCACGTTGCAGGACAGTTAAGTTGGTTATTTTGTCCTGCCATTTGATCTGCATTATTCTGCGGAGACATCGCATGTGGAAGACATTTAGTCTTTTTTCCTGGTTTGAGTATGTTGTCCAGGTTTCAGACCCATATAATAGTGTGCTAAGCACAAAAGTTTGATATATTAAAAGTTTAGCCTTCAGTGTTAGTTTCGTGTTGTTCCAGGCCCGTTCTAAATCCCAACCGTGCAACCACTTTATAATGTATCATGAAAAGGGGGCATATTCTAGTGCCAGCGACTGCATGAACTCCCCACTATTTGAATCCTGCATTCTTTAGTTCCAATTTCAGATTTGGAAACAAGAAACAGTTGTATAGTGCAAGGTCTAATGATGGAGACGGGCTCTATACGCAGGCAATGGGTAGAGTCATTGCAGAAGTCAAAAATACCTAGGGTTATCTTGGTCTACGTCCCGGCCTATGCGGGAGTACAAGGAAATGAAAGAGCGGGCAGGTTGGTTAGCTGTGCTGTCGTTGAAGACGGTCAACTAATGGATCGAGTGGACATCATCAATACCCTCAGAGTTGTGGGAAGGGCACAGGACTCCGACAACCATGAGTCCACGTCACTCCTTCGAATGATGAATGAGATGGGAGTTAAGATGGGCACAGCCAGATACGAGAAACTTAGTGGGTGTGTAAGAAGACTTATCAACCGACACAGAACTGGAGTCGTCAGTAGCTGAACACTGCGTGACTTTCTGAGGAGGGGATCTGAGCACCTATGGACATGTTGAGAGTGCAAAGATGATGACCCGCAAATATTTCAATAACTCAAGGTCTGATGAATAAGGAGAATAGGTCACTACATTCATGTTAGTAAAAAAAAAAAAAAATATCAGGTTGTTTTGGTGAACACTCAAACGTCCAGGCTTACAATTTGATGAGACAAACGAACATTATCAAGTTCTCCATTAAAATTCTGTGACCGCATCCATGGCTGGTTCTCACTAGCGCAATGATTTCATCATTCATTTGACGACGATCTTTGTGGAAATGTTACGCACTTTCTTAACAATTAAAGTTGTTGACCTGGACACTGGTAGATCAAGGTGCACGCACAGATGTTCCACCCTCTATCCTCACCTATACACCGGACAAAACCACTCACATGTCCCACCCTCTATCCTCACCTATACACCGGACAAAATCACTCACATGTCCCACCCTCTATCCTCACCTATACACCGGACAAAACCACTCACATGTTCCACCCTCTATCCTCACCAATACACCGGACAAAACCACTCACATGTCTCACCCTCTATCCTCACCTATACACCGGACAAAACCACTCACATGTCCCACCCTCTATCCTCACCAATACACCGGACAAAACCACTCACATGTCCCACCCTCTATCCTCACCTATACACCGGACAAAACCACTCACATGTCCCACCCTCTATCCTCACCTATACACCGGACAAAACCACTCACATGTCCCACCCTCTATCCTCACCTATACACCGGACAAAACCACTCACATGTCCCACCCTCTATCCTCACCTATACACCGGACAAAACCACTCAGATGTCCCACCCTCTATCCTCACCTATACACCGGACAAAATCACTCACATGTCCCACCCTCTATCCTCACCTATACACCGGACAAAACCACTCACATGTCCCACCCTCTATCCTCACCAATACACCGGACAAAACCACTCAGATGTCCCACCCTCTATCCTCACCTATACACCGGACAAAACCACTCACATGTCCCACCCTCTATCCTCACCTATACACCGGACAAAACCACTCAGATGTCCCACCCTCTATCCTCACCTATACACCGGACAAAATCACTCACATGTCCCACCCTCTATCCTCACCTATACACCGGACAAAACCACTCAGATGTCCCACCCTCTATCCTCACCTATACACCGGACAAAACCACTCACATGTCCCACCCTCTATCCTCACCTATACACCGGACAAAACCACTCAGATGTTCCACCCTCTATCCTCACCTATACACCGGACAAAACCACTCACATGTCCCACCCTCTATCCTCACCTATACACCGGACAAAACCACTCAGATGTCTTGGCTGCATTCTTGCCTTTTCCCCAAAAGTCGTCCTCGACATTTCAGAGCATTCTGTGGCAGTTTTTCCTAAGTTTAAACATAATTTGATACAAACTCGTCTTAGCGGAAATCCGTCATGTCTCAAATTGGCACAGAGCGTCTGACACGTGCCTTAAAAAAATCTCCTTGAGTCACTTCCGTTACACACAGCATTCTCATTTTCATAACATAGCTCATTCATACAATGGGGTCACGAGTTGTCTGTGTCACATATACTTTTAATTCGAGCGCTGGGAACTTCAGTCCTAGTTTATTTTGACTGCACATCGTACAGGGAATAAAAGAGTATTTTAAAAAATATTACAGACAGGGAACAAAAGAATGTATTAAAATACTAAAGACAGGGAACAAAAGAATTTATTAAAATATTAAAGACAGGGAACAAAAGAATATATAAAAATATTACAGACAGGGAACAAATGAATATATAAAATATTAAAAGCAGGAAATAAAGGAATATATAAAAATATTAAAGATAGAGAAGGGAAGGTATATATACATATGTGTATATAACACACACACACAACGATAGATATATATATATATATATAGAGAAAAACAGGAAGAAGCGAAGGAGATGGAGGGTTTGTGTATATATGTTTTAAAGAACATGAAAGATAAACGGCGAAAGCAATATAGAAAGAATTGAGTGAGTGAGTGAGTGAGTGAGTGAGTGAGTGAGTGAGTGAGTGAGTGAGTGAGTGAGTGAGTGAGTGAATGAGTAGGCGTGTGGTTGGTTGGGCGACTGTGTGGAAAATTATTACAAACACATGATTAACTTAAAACTACTAGTATTCGTCAAGATTTTCTGAATTCAGAAGATCTGAATGAATGTAACAAAATTAGCATATAGAAAGTCTCGATTTATATTATTCAAAATCAATATTTAATTTGTTGATCCGGTTCTAAAACTGCACTAAGGCAAGTAACACGAATACAAATTTTACAATTACTTGTTGCAAGAGGAACTAGTGCACATAGTAGATACGCTGTCGTCATGGAAACATCAATGAAGTAACTTTAAAACTGAGAAGAAAAAAGGGAGGGGAAAATGGAACAGCTGTTGAATGAGTGGGCGGCGGAGTCGTTTGGCGTGTGAAAACTAGCAAGCAAACTGTAGAACAGCTGTGCATCCTGTGGTGATAAATTGTTGAAAGAAAGTCTTAAGCTGTGAGATAGAACAATTCAGGCTAACATCTACTTCAGCGTAGGGCTGTGAAAGAATTAGGTCGGCGCAAGAAGCAATCAGTTTGCTTTGTAAACGAATATATATTAACACAAACTGTTGATAGATTTACACAAAATCAATTTTCAGACCTATAGAAATATCATAGAATATGTTACCTATTGCTGTAAAGTTGTGTAACTGATTTAGAATAGTGAGTGATGTCACAAATTATTTATAAATCTAGTGGGCGGGAGAGGTTTTCGTCATACCTTCAGGGGCGTGACGTTAAGTGAGTAAAATAAGATTTACCGCCACGTCACAAGGCGTATGACTTTAGGTAAGTAAAGTAAAAATTACCCTTACACAACATGGCGTATGACTTTAAGTAAGTAAAGTAAGAGTTATCCCCACATCAAAAGGTGTATGACGTCAAGTAAGTAAAATAGGAGTTACCCCCCCCCCCCGTTACAAGGCGTATGACGTTAAGTAAGTAAAGTAAGAGTTACCCTCTGCAGCTTAAGACGTATGACGTTAAGCAAGTAAAGCAAGAGTTACTCCCATATCTTAAGACATGTATGACGTTATGCAAGTAAAGTAAGATTAGATTTACCCGCACGTCTTAAGACATATGGAGTTAAACCAATAAAGTAAGAGTTAATCAGCACTCTTAAGACTATGACGTTAAACGAGTAAAGTAAGAATTACTACCGCGTCTTAATTCGTATGACGTTTAAGTAAGTAAAGTAAGAGTTACCCCCACGTCTTAATGCACATGACGTTAAGTAAGTAAGAGTTACCCACACGCCTTAAGAAGTATGCCGTTAAGTAAATTAAGAGCTACCCCACATTTTAAGACACATGGCGTTAAGTAAGTAAGAGTTACCCCCACGCCTTAAGAAGTATGACGTTAACTAAATTAAGAGCTACTCCCACATTTTAAGACGCATGGCGTTAAGTAAGAGTTACTCCCACGTCTTAAAACGTATGACGTTAAGCAAATAAAGTAAGCGTTGCCTCCACATCTTAGGTGTATGAGTAATTTACTATTTGGGTTCAAATTTTTACAGTGACCAAGGGCACATTTTTCCTCGAGTCATATGGTCAGTCTCACGCCAAGCCGCCCTACTTTCCTAAAAATTTCGATACCCATTCTAACCTATGGAAGCGAATCATGGACAGTAGACAAACAAATGAAAAGACGATTAGTGGCTACAGAGATGGGATTTCTCAGAAGAATGTTGAAAGTTCCCTGGACAGCTAAAAAGACCAATGAGGAAGTTCTCAAAGAGGCCAACACAAAAAGGGAGCTCTTAAAAAACATCAGAAAGAAGCAATCAACATTTTTCGGGCACATCATGAGAAGAGGAAAGTTGGAATACTTGGTTACAACTGGCAAAATAAAAGGAAAGAGAGATCGCGGGCAACAAAGAGAGAAAATACTGGATAGCTTGGTGTCATGGCATGGAAAACAGTCACAACAGAACTGATGCGATGCACTGTAGATAGAAGATTGTAGAGGGACATGATCACCTACGCCAACCGGTATGGCACATGATGATGATGAAACCTGGAAGCCGTTGTTGAACCCCGACCGCTTGTTCCTAATAGCCCAGTTCACTAACTACTGAGCTATAGCGGATCCAATGTAAAATGATGTGATTCATATTGTTCATGTCCTTCAACATGTTTATAGATGAAGCGAGGAAATAAAATGATGTATTACAAATAAATTATGCAAATAGTATAACGAAAGGATACTTCAATTAAAGAGAACTAATGTAAATTTATCTGATATACAAAAAGTACACGAAACTGTGATGCTAATAGTGCAAATAATATAATTTATTATTTAAAAAATTACGATATTTAAATGTGACTATTGCAAAAATTGAACAAGAATTACAAAGAGGTTGTAGAAGTATTACTTTATGTTGTTATATTTGTTGGCTGCATACACAATATTTATATCTCTGACGAAATCCAGATGTTCTGAACTTTACGTGAACGTCTTTTTTTCTATGTTTTAACATCAAAAGCCGTGTGCTCAGGTGTCCTTCGCCGTTCAGGCAGACATTCTCTTATATAACAATTACTATCATTTTTTAGAGTTGAGTGTTTTAACGTTTTGAACATTTTTCTTCACATTATTTTTCTCCGGTCATCAGTCGTTTTTCACCCACTCTTTTCCTTTCTACCTACCAAAGGTTCATTAACGTGCGTGGAGTGCACTCGAGATACCTGTATCATGCCATGATCCTAGAGAGCAAGACATCAGATTTCACTACACAAAGACCATGGGAGCGTAAAGCCACAAAGAAACAATTAGGACAGAAAATGAGCAGAAGAGAAACATTTCCACCGCCTATGGCAAGATTCGAACCAAGGACATTATGTCCAGAGATCGTTGTCTTAACATTTGACCACCTAATAACCCTTTCTTCTTCTTAAAGAGCCCGTCTCGCCAAGTGGCGTGTAGGGAATATGGTATTGATGACCATAAAAGGGGTAACGTGATCGTTATTACGCCCGTGCCGCTTTACCACACCCCCCCCCCCAAATAAAAAAAAAAAAAAAAACGGTATTAATTTAAGGCTGGGTGAACCCGGAAGCCATTGTTCAGGATAGAACCTGATCTCTTTTCCTTTAAAGTCCAGTTCACTAACGACTGAGCTATCGCGGATCCCAACCTTTTATTATTATTATTATTATAATAATTATTATTATTATTATTATATATATATATATATATATATATATATATATATATATATATATATATATATATATATATATATATATATATATATATATATATATATATATAATCAACGTAAGCAGCCAGATCATACATAGACGTTTAGAGACAAAGAACGAAACGGAAAAACGCGCATACACTAACTTCATTATTATTTCTTTGCCCGGTCTCATAGTCTACGTATATACTATTACGAGTATATGCTTCAACGAGTATGTGTGTTATTTGGTTATTTGGTTATTTGGTTATGGAAGGCCCCGGTATCACTGCAAACGAATCAAAATCCATAATTGCTCAACCGCCCGTGCCAGCGTAATAATCTGAATTACTATCTATTCTCCCAAACAAAGAAAGGCAACTGTAGTCCCCATCGTAGCAGTCTCAGCACATGCCAAAAGACATAAGGCGAAACCGCGCAGAAAGTGAACACAGCCAACTGTTCCCTGTCATACGATATAAACATTCATCGCAAACAATTGAAATATAGAAACATGATCAAAACGGATGAGACACACAGCTCACGGTGTGCACAGAGCACCTAACTCGGTTGCTCCTGCAACAAGCCGGACTTGGAATATGAGGAAACTGCAACAAGGAACACTTTTCATGCCTATCCACCATACACCGGAAGTTCACATCCTCTTGAAAATAATGATCGTCCTATTTTTTAAAATGTATAGCGCTTGATGTGTGTATGTTTATGTATGTTTGTGTGTGTTTATACTCTCCCTATGCTTGGAACAGCTTTTATACACATGAGCGTAGTCAATCGAGTAGAGATCGAAGTGGGGGAAACAATTTCTGTATTCAAATAATATATGCTGATGGTGGACGTTCTCGGCTTAATACATATCACAGCTTGCAACGAATCTACCCCCAGACTGAACATCATTCTAGGGACGGACGATGAAAACGAGTAGTTGTAGGGTGGACATGAATGAAAGAAAGAAAGAAAGAAAGAAAGAAAGAAAGAAAGAAAGAAAGAAAGAAAGAAAGAAAGAAAGAAGCTGAATCTGGGTTAAACCTCACAGGGTGCAGAACGATATTCTATTTATAACATGATTCATGCTAGCCCTGTCTCAAAGTTCACTTAATCATATATTACTTGTTTTAGAAAGCAATCCGAGAGGATCGCCCTAGCGGGCTCCAGGCAAGATGGTTTATTGTTTCTTTTCTTCTTTCTCCTTTTATTTTTACTTCTCCGTTCCTGCATCCTTTTCTGCTTGTTATTCATTGTCTCTCGTGTGAATGCAATTATCTATTTTAATTTGGGCATTTTTGGCACACGATTCTCTCGACATCAAATAACAAGTTCATATAAACTGAAAGTGATAAGCGACTCATAGCTGACTGTTTGTGTGAGGATTAGTGTAGAAGAACTGGTAAAAGTCCTACAATACCTCCATTTGCTTTGACTAGTAAGAAAACCTATCCAGGCGGATCAAGCAAGTTGGGATCTCTCTCTCTCTCTCTCTCTCACTCTATCTGCGACCAAGACTCAATCAGAGTAGGATTCCAGACTCTATCATGAAGTTAGCTGTCTGTTTAAGTGATTCGATTGCCCCATATAGTTTATCTTCCAGGGAGGTGGGTGTGGACCACATTGCTCTTCTCAGGTCTGTGTACTGGGGGGCGATCCTGTAGAACATGTTTTGTAGTCATATTGTCCAGTGTACAGTGGCATAGGCTGGTTGTACCTATTTTGAATTTGGTGAACATGTGATTTCTCATTCTATTGTGGCCAGTGCGCAGGCGAAGTATGATTACTTGATCCCTCCTTGATACTTGGTGTTAACCTACCCTCTTGTTATGCTTTGGGTGTTCTCGTTTCCATTTTTCATAATGTTGGGATCTAAGAGGTGAGGTAATTTTTTTAAAATCAAAAAGTGACATGCTAAAATCGGGTGTCTTGTAGTGTACAGTATCACAGCTTGCTGTAGAAGACAAACTACTCCCATTTACAGTTTTGTTTTTTTATAAGCCTACCTGTGATAAAAAGGAATAGTAGTTGAGTGAGCGCAGGTTAAAAGGAAGAGGGCGAGGAGCTTTCTTTTAAAGGTATAACTCCTCGTTTTCATATTTTAATTATGACGCACGTCCAGATTTAGTCATTCTCATTTCAGACATTTGACAAATTATATTTAGTCATTCTCATTTCAGTCATTTGACAAATGATGTTTACTAAAGACTCACTACTGAACACATACAGTGACATCACAGTCGTCACAGCTATGCTGATATTAAACGTTATTCGCCCTTGTAATAAACTCTGCTGTTTCAGTGGCGGATCTGCTTGTATCTTACATTTTTGTGATGACGAACAAGAAGGAATCCCCGTCCCACCCTGTGACAATTGAGAAGTAAGATGTTAATGCCCATATTTCATTTTTTCTTCGTGACCGACACATTTACTCAGCTAATATACTTAATATTACGCCAGAAAAATCCGGTACGCATTTAAGGCCCAGAAATCATCGATCTGGATTACACTTGAACTCCTGACTTCGGTATTTCATGTCACTAAACACAACTCAACCCCGACTCCATATTTGTGATGTAAAATATTATCTTGGAACACGTACTTTTCAATGGAATTAATAAATTATAAAAAATATATATAGTTCTGATTTTACTACATCTCTCTCTCTCTCTCTCTCTCTCTCCTCTCTCTCTCTCTCTCTCTCTCTCTCTCTCTCTCTCCACAATTATAATCAATGTTTCTCATTCTACCTCACTTTTGATCTAGAAGAAGGTAATGTAAGGTAAAGTAAGGTAATGTAAGGTAAAGTAAGTTAAAGTAAGGTAATGTAAGGTAATGTAAGGTAATGTAAGGTAATGTAAGGTAAAGTAAGGTAATGTAAGGTAAAGTAAGGTAATGTAAGGTAAAGTAAAAGCCTTGAAACGGCGTCTTAGCACGCGAGTTTTCACCCAAATATGCTCGGCCGCCTATCAAGAAGTTTTCAGAGACTTTTGAATAGTGTCGCTTCAAGCATCGAAATTCACGATGCGAGGCGGCATTTCTTACCTTCCCAGAGAACAACCATGGTACCCATTTCTGCCAGCGGCTGGGTTGACCGCAGGGGTATTTTTTTTTTCCCAACCATGAGTACAATTCACACTGCTTCCAGCGGGAATCGAACACGGGTTGTCCGAACATCGGTAGCCCAGTGGGCGGTTTTCCCAACAAGGCTACCGAGGCCCCCAATCCAGATGAATCTCCTGACACATATATGTCCCTCTATGCTCTACTTAACACTTCTAAAATTCTTCAATAGTTACAACGTTTGTATCGTATCTTGGCTCATATCTTAGCTTGTGTGTGATGACCATGGCTCATATCTTGGTGTGTGTCATGTTAATCATGTTAGTCATATCTCATATCTCGGTGTGTCCGTGTTAAATCATGTCTCATATCTTTATATGTGTCTGTGTTTAGTCATATCTCATATCTTAGTGTGTACCTTTTAGTCATATGTCATATCTTTGTGTGTGCATGTCTGGGTTAGTGATATCTCATATCTTTGTGTGCATGTTTATGTTAGTCATATCTCATATCTTTGTGTGTGCATGTCTGTGTTTATCACATCTCATATCCTTGTGTGTGCATGGCTATGTTAGTCCCATCTCATATCTTTGTGTGTGCGTATCTATGTTAGTCATATCTCTTATCTTTGTGTGCATGTCAATGTCAGTTATATCTCATATCTTTATGTGCATGTTTATGTTAGTCATGTGCCATATATCTTGATGTGTGTTAGTCATGCCTCGTATCGATGTGTGCATGTCTGTGTTAGTCACATCTCACATCTTTGTGTGTGCATGTCTGTGTTAGTCACATCTCATATCTTTATGTGTGCATGTCTGTGTTAGTCACATCTCACATCTTTGTGCGTGTGTGTCTGTGTTAGTCACATCTCACATCTTTGTGTGTGCATGTCTGTGTTAGTCACCTCTAGTGACTCGGGCAGATGGTGCTCGTAAACCTGGGAGGGCCGACCATCTAAGGGCAGAATCCCCCTACAGTAAAGACAATCTGCTGCCTTGCAGGAAGATTGGGGACAATCAAAGGCTAGGGAAAGCAAATGCAAATAAAATGTTGGCTGAAATCGGATGCACTGGGCCACTGGCGCAGAACACAGTGCAACGTATTAACGGGTGTTCAATCAGAGTGGATATGGCGAACTCTACTTGTGATGTTCTGTCTGTGGGGGCGATCAACACACTTAGCCTGACAGCTGACTTCATGTGAGAGTCTGGAATCCTTACTCTAATTGAGTCCTGATCGCAGACAGAGAGAGAGAGAGAGAGAGAGAGAGAGAGAGAGAGAGAGAAAGAGAGAGAGAGAGTATCTTATACAATATCTCAGTTTGTGCCTTCATTTAAAATAACCTCTCATGTATTCAGTAAGGCCCTATATCTTAACAGAATCTTAGCGCTGTTATTTAATTCAAATTAAGTAACTTCACGGAGCGCTGTCTTAGAAGAACCCCATTCTATTTTGTTACTGGAGCAGAATTCCTGCTGCATAGAGCTCTGTTCCAAGAAGACTCGCCAACTATTGATTCTTCTGTTAAAGTTCGTCACTTTCAAACGTTCAGAAATCCTCAAAGTAATCCCTGGTTCTTCTTAACTTTAAACTTTTCCACGGATCATCTATCTGACCGCCCTGACCATCATTTTTCTCTTTTAAAGTCAATCTAGGTCATTCAGAATCATTAACCTTTGTGACCTTTTTTGCACGTCTCCTTAATCTATTTCCTGACCTACTTATAACCTGCTATGTTATGAAAACAGGACACGAGAACAATCATTCAGGTCTTTAAAGTTGACAGCACAAATTGCAAATACGTGTATCTACTCAACGCTTATCATAATCATCAAGTACATTCCTGCTTGCCTAGGTGACCATGTCTCACCAAAACCTTCTATATCTAAGATGCTTATTAATTATACGCTTGACCTCCAACCAAACCATCATCATCATTTAGTGCCGTCTCCGCATCGAAGGTTGGCTACCATGTAGCGCCAATCCGCTCTGTCTCTTGCTTTGATGGTGCAGATTGTTGTAGACTGACCTGTCCATCCCTTGATGTTACTCGTCCATGTTAGCCTTGGTCTGCCTGCAATATACAATATATACACAATACCTTGTATTTTCCCTCCCAATATTACTTTTAGTAGACTGTTGTGTCTTTTAACATGCCCCAAAAATGTCATTTGTCTTGTTCTAATCTCCATTTTCTCAATCTCTGTTCACTCAATGTTTTTACTTCTCACAATATATTCTAACTGTTCCCTTCTTACTGAATGGGTAATAAATGGTGGTGACTTCTTCCTGGTGTTAAAAGCCCAATATATTTTTTTTTAAGCTTTAGCCTCTTTTAGAACATCCTCGTTACTCTTTTAAGTTGTCTGTAGTATTCTCAAAACTCTTCTATGAAACAGCACTTGTAGAGTTATTTGCGGGTAATCATCATTGCACTCCGAACGTGTTCATAGGTGCACAGATCATCTCCTCAGCAAGTCCTGCAGTGTCTAGTAGCTGACGATTCCAGTTCTGTTAGTTGATAAATCTTCTTATACTTCCACTAAGTTTCTCTGCTTTTGGCTGTGCCCATCTTAACTCCCATCTCTTTCATCCGAAGGAGTGACGTGGACTCATGGTTGTCGAAGTCCTCTGCCCTTCCCACATCCTGGAGGGTATTGATGACGTCCACCTAATTCATTTATTGGTCGTCTTCGATAACAGCACAGTAACCAACCTGTCTGCTCGCTCATCTCCCCGCACTCCCGCATGTTCAGGGACGTAGACAAAGGTGACTCTTCTGTATTACAACAATATTGTTGACTTCTGCAACGACTCTAACCATTGCCTGCGTACAGAGCCCGCCTCCAATTTTCTTATGATGCTCATTGTATCACTTAGTATGCAGGCATGGGTGTGGTCTTGTAACTCTAACTAGATGAATGTTCTAGTCGCTGCCAACATCTCCATCGTCACGCTACTCGTGATGATAACGTAGACACAGCAGTCTTCTTTTATTATTCTGCCTGCCGAGTGTGCGATAAATGCCTATGCACTCCTCTGGTGTCGTATTACGGATCCGTCTATATAGATGGCTGTATCTTCCTCATCGGTATTATCCTAGATGAAACCGTTTACGTCCGCATTGACCACGACTGAGTTCTGTTCCCTACATTTCCTGCTAAATGTGACAATACATGAGGATGTTTCCCTGCATGACATTGGAATCGGTATCCTCGACAGTGTTGATATTGGTAAACCCACAGATATTTTGATTGATCACATCTTCTGCTCGCCCGAGACATGATTTACCTCTTTTTAGCCTGTCACTTTTCACTGTGTTGAGCCCGTTGTGTAATGAGATGCTCTTTATCTGCACTTATCTTCAGGTATGCTCGTGCCCTCCAGATCTTGATCCTGTCATCCATGGTTGTAAAATCAAGAAGATACCTCATTGTTACGCAGGGAGTGCTGCTCGTACACCACAAAAAATGCGCATAGCTTCAGTTTGTATTTTCTCCAGCCTGTCACTTTGCGTTGTACTGACTGTAAGAATTGCTTGGGCACACTCGATTGGTGCGAGAACAAGTCCCTGGTACAGAACGGTAGGTAACCTCTGCTCGATGTTGGCTGTTGCCATGAACATAATGACGACCAATATTTTGTGGACTTTTGTTATCACATGGCCAATGTCCTCCCGAAAACACAGGCTGCGATCAAATTTAACTCCTAGATACGTCATCAACCTGTCCCTGGTCACCAATCAGCTACCATTCGTTATGATTGTTAAGGGAGAACAATGCAACTGATGCTTTATTAGGATTAACCAATGCACCTGATATTCCACACTAGGAAGAGATGCGATCGAGTTCGTTCAGCATCGTGGAGGCGATTTACCAGATGTCTACATCATTTTTGTGACCTCCAAGATTTAACACCTCCCACGCTAAAAAAGACGTTTTCGAATTTTACAAAGACTATCACCTCCTGTCTAGTTATCAGTTATTATTATAACTTAGAACACCTTCTGCAGGTGTGAAACTGGAAATATCATTACCTATAATCACCAGCATCCTTCATTGATCGGGCTCTCTCTCTCTCTCTCTCTCTCTCTCTCTCTCTCTCTATCTATCTATCTCTAGTATAGCAAGTTTCAGCTACTTTATTAAAGTAAAGGAACGAGACTTGAATCGGTATTCTAGTACGCTGAATTTTACACGTGTGTGCTCGGCCACCTATAAAGTAGTATTCGGACACTGCTGTCTAGTATCGCTCCAAGCATCGTAGCTCACAAGCGAGGCGTCGTTCCTCACCTTCCTAGAGTGCTCCCCTGGTATTCACTTCTTGCAGCGGCTGGGTCGACCGCGGAAATATTTTTTTTCCAACCACCAATACAATTCAGTGTGCTTCAGCGAGAGTGGAACACAGGTTGTCCGAACGTCGGTAACTAGTGGCGCGGTTTTCCCACCTAGGCTACCGAGGCACCCAACAACTACTTTACTGGGACCCAGAAGCTCACTCATCCAGAAGACGAGCTCGCATCGTGGTACACATATCCTGTGTGACGTATGACGACAACAGAAAGACAGTGACTATATTTGATACACGATCTGTTCTTTCCTTTAGTGCGAGTGCTGATGTCATACATTAAATACACTCTGACACTCTAATCCAACCGTAAACAGACTAAAACGTAAAGTAACAATTTCAATGTATATGCACTGAAGTCACATTATATTTCTTATTGCTGTATTCTACCTTAATCAAATACAAAATTACGTATCGGATTATTGTGTGTATGCCCTTGGCACTTTAATCACGACACTGCCACGTGGTTTAAACCATTTTACCATTTTACTAATTACGCCATTTTACTCGAAAGATAAACAGGAAACTGGCCAAGATTTCACGATCGATTTGGATAGGAGTGGATCAATGTGGATTCTCTTGATTGGTTTCACAGGTTGTAGAGTGCAAAAATAAATTGTCAAGTTATCCGAAACAGCGAGTTTTCTGATTGAGCATTGACAGACAGAAAGTGACTATATCTCAGATGATAAGATTTACAGAAATACTTGGAAACATGAGGATGGAATAATTAAAACAAAAGAGCAGTTTAACGATAGCATAAGTCAAAGTATATGTGTTTATAAACAGGAATATACTGTGCAATAAATATGGCGTAAGCTGTTAAGTGAATGAATAAAAAGACACAAAAGTGTAGTTATTTTGTAAAATGTAAATGATGATGACCACCTTTACTACCTGCTTCTGACTGTTCTATTAATACCGGACTCATGCCTTCTCAGTGTGGTCAATGTGGGTGAAAAGGAATCGGAAAGAGGCAATGTCACTTAGCTTGAGATTTCAGTCATTAAAATATAATCATGATATGGACAAGCGGTATTATGATGTGGAGAGGTGATTTCCTAATGTAGAGAAATTGTATCATGAAATGGAGAGGTGGTATCATGATATGGAGAGGTGGTATCACGATATGGAGAGGTGGTATCATGATATGGAGAGGTATTGTCCTGATGTGGAGATGTGGTATCGTGTTTGGATAGGTGGTATCATGATGTGGAGAGGTATTTTCATAATGTAGGGAAGTGGTATCATGATGTGGAGAGGTGGTATCGTGTTTGGATAGGTGGCATCATGATGTGGAAAGGTATTATCTTAATGTAGGGAAGTGGTATCATGATGTGGAGAGGTGGTATCGTGTTTGGATAGGTGGCATCATGATGTGGAATAGTTTTATCATAATGTAGGGAAGTGGTATCATGATGTGAAGAGGTATTATCATGAAATGGAGAGGTATTATCATGAAATGGAGAGGTATCATTGTGATGTGCATAGGTATTACCATGAAATGGAGAGGTATTACCATGAAGTGGAGAGGTATTGTCATGAAGTGGAGAGGTATTATGATGTAGAGGGGTATTATCATGATGTGAAGAAGTATTATCATGATGTAAAGATGTGATATCTTGATGTTGTGAGTTGATATCATGTGGGGAGGGGGTCATAAAGATGAGACGGTGCAACATGAAAAAAGATATATGAGATGCTAAAGATAGACAGTAAGTAAAAAAAAAAGTAAAGGTCCCCGTCACGCCAAGTGGCGTATAGAGAATATGGTGTTAGTGACAATAATTTTTATAGACCTTCGGCACATGATTTTTGGGGTAATGTGGTCTGTATTAAGCCCGTGCCGCTGTACTTTCTAAGAAAACATCCAGTACCCATTTAAGGCTGGTTGAACCCGGAAGCCGTCGGTTGGGATCGAACACTACCTCTTGTCCTTCGAAGTCCAGTCCACTAACCACTGAGCTATCGTGGCTAAAGATAGATAGTACAATCTCGTAATTTTGTTGTTGACATTCACGATGTCATTATTTAATGCATCTCTTCTGTAACGTCGGTTGTCAATAATTATGGTAACAAGCAGGTAACATTTCTACGTAGGGAGGTCAAAAAGTAATGCACACCAATTTTTTTCTCGGCTAATAATAAAGATAGGAATATGAAATTTTGCACACTTGGAATATGACATGTTCCAATTATGTGCACCAAATTGCACAGCATTCTGATAAATATTACGTAATCTGTGAACCGTTAAAATGGAGCTTGTCAACAATGTCCGTTACAAACAGCGAATTGTCATAGAATTTCTGGTTGCGGAAAAAGAAACTGTGGCAAACATTCATAAACGACTGTGTGCAGTGTACAAATGTTCTGCAGTCGATAGGAGCACAGTTAGTCGTTGGGTTCAGAGAATTAAAGCTGCAGAAAGTGTACGAGTGGAGCTGCATGATTTATCGCGTTCTGGACGTGTTGCCTCGGCTACCATCACAAACATGTTAAACCGGGCTGATGCCATTATTCGTAAGGATAGTCGTATCACTAGTCAGCAATTTGCATTGCAGCTTACAGTCAGCAAGGGAAGTGCAATCGCAATTTTTAAAACTCTCGGATATTCAAAGATTTGCGCTCGATGGGTTCCTCGGTGCCTAACAAATGATCACAGAGTTCAAAGGAAAACATTCTGTTCTAAATTGTTGGAGCGTTTCGGTGTTGAAGGAGAAATGTTTTTGTCAAAAATTGTTACCAGTGACGAAACGTGGGCACATTATTATGAGCCTGAAACAAAAATGCAATCAATGGAATGGCATCATCCGCAGTCACCAAAAAGAAAAAAATTCAAAACATCTCCATCAGCCGGAAAGGTGATGATCACTGTCTTCTGGGACATTGATGGTGTGATTCTTGTTGATGTAATGACAAGAGGTGAGACAATCAACTCGACAGCTTACATCAATACACTGACAAAACTCAAAAATCGGTTCCACAGAGTTCGGCCTAATAAGCCATCTGCAGATTTGTTGCTTCAACATGACAATGCACGCCCTCACACAAGTCTGGTAACACGGGAAGCAATCAACAAATTTGGTTGGACTGTACTGCCCCATCCTCCTTACAGCCCTGATCTGGCTCCCTCAGATTTCCATCTGTTTGGACCACTCAAAAACATTCCTGCGTGGGAAACACTTTGACAATGATGAGGATGTGATCCGTGCAGTTAAAAAATGGCTACGCGAGCAGGACAAAACTTGGTACAAACGAGGCATTCATGACCTAGTTTCGCGTTGGCGTAAGGCAATACGCTTGGACGGAGATTATGTTGAAAAATAGGTAGTGTAAAGGGGATGTTCAGCTACAATCTGTGAAAATTTCACACATTTTGCCCGAATAGTTTCCGAGAAAAAAATTGGTGTGCATTACTTTTTGACCTCCCTTCAGTACAAATTTTCTTCACAAAAAATTATTAATCGGCTCTCTGAGATTACCCTAGGAGCACGCGCTGATCCTACGAAGATCGTACACAGTCCTGTCATCTTCTTGTGTTGTGAGGAAAGAGATTCGAGTGTTATCGAACATTGTCCAAGAGTCATGATGATAATTCTAATACAAAGACAGAGTGACTCGCCCATACCAAAACGCTATTTTTGATTTACATTCTTCACAAAATGGACAGAAAAAAACGTTTCTTTCTCTTCGTCTCTTTCTTCTTCTACACATTGTAATAGAAGCTTCAATTTTCCAAGAAAGAACTTTACTTTGCTGGCAACTGCATACAGCTTTTATTGGAATGTTACTGGGGCTGAAAATGTACATGTGTTATGGCGTAGGGACATAACTCTGATAGAACATATAACAGTAACTTGAGAGAGTGACTGTCCGTATTATTTAGGAAGAAACAAGGGTCATGGTTGATGTGAGTTAAGATATAAATCGCGGGAATTTGTAAGACTTCATGTGTCAAACTAAGAGAACGTGTGACAAAATGTGCGGAAATATAGTTATTGTGGGAGAGAGAAACCTAGATAGAACCGTTAGAAGACTCGCGGTATTGTTGTACATACTTCATGAGCATTCTGAGTGTGCGATCTAAGACGCGTCGATTTCTGAATTGTCCAAGGTAAAAAAGAATTATACCGAACATCATCATCATCAAGTACCATGCTTGCTGACGTAGGCGATCATGTCTCTCCACAACTTCCGATCTCGACAGTTATTTATCATTTCAGTTGATGACCTACTGCCAAGCCATTCTCTTAAGCTCTCCGGTATCTTTTCTCTTTGCTTCCCTCTATATACAATATATTCCAGCTGTTCCCTTATCATTGCATGGCCAAAAAAATAAAAATGATGATTCTTATACAATACACTCTGACAGAAAGAATGCAAATTAAGAAAATGTACTCCCTTATTACATGATTGACTTACTTTCTCCAGATTTACGGAAGTGTTGATCAGGCGGTAAATGAGCAATTCTTTGGTGTTATTCGAAACTTAAAAGCTTTCGTAGAAGGAAAGATGTGCTTGGCAATGAATGATAACCATGCCTTTTGGTAGAGCCGTGTCGGTAAGTGTTAATCGACTCACATAAAGGCTATCACACTTAATACTTTATCGTTTTAGTCAATTCCATTTTACGGATGCTGTGTAAACTATAGCTCATTCTTCAAAAGGGCAGGCTAGACGTCCACTAACCCCTTTGACTGGTACAGTCAGAGTACTTAAACCCTTTCAATTTGTACTATGAGAGTACCTAAAACCTCTTTAAGTGGTGCCGTGAGAGTACCTAAAGCCCCTTTAACTGATGCCATGTGGGTACCTAAACCCCTTCAAGTTTTACCGTGAGAGTACTTAAAACCCCTTTACGTGGTGCGATGAGAGTACCTAAATCCCCTTCAAATGGTATCGTGAGAGTACCTAAAACCCATTCAAATGGTACTGTGAGAGAACCTAAACCCCTTCAAGTGGCACTGTGAGAGAACCTAAAAGCAAGTCAAGTGGTACGTTAAGAGTACCTAAACCCCTTTAAGGGGTACAGTGAGAGTATCTAAAACCTTTTCAAGTGCTACCGTGAGAGTACCTAAAACCTCTTCAAGTGGTACTGTGAGAGTACTTAAACGCTTTCCAGTGGTACTGTAAGAGTACCTAAAACCTCTTCAAGTGGTGACGTGAGAGTATCTAAAACCCCTTATATGGTGCCGTGAGAGTACCTAAACCCTTTCACGTGATACCGTGAGAATACCTAAAACCCCTTCAGGTGGTGCCGTTAGAGTACCTAAACCCCTTTAAGTGGTGCCGTGAGAGTAATCTAAATCCCTTCAAATGGTGCCGTGAGTGTACCTAAACCCCTTCAAGTGGTACCGGGAGAGTACCTAAAACCCCTTTAAGTGGTGCCGTGAAAGTACCTAAAACCCCTTCAAATGGTACCGTGAGAGTACCTAAAACCCCTTTATGTGGTACCGTGAGAGTACCTAAGTGCTTTTTATCTCATGTGTGTGTATCTATCAGGCTTAAGACCCCGTATCGTGAATGATACGAATGTGATTAGCTATTCATTTCTGACTCCGGAGTCAGGGTCAGTGAGCTAGCTGCTATCCCGATCCTACAACATCGTCTCTGCAGTGACGCAGGAAACAGACTAACCACCCTTATCAAGCCAGTAAATATCACGATGAGAAGGCAATCACGTGCTCAAGAAACGCATGCTGAGTCGGAAGTGTTCGGATCAAAGGCGGAGATATTGTGGGAAGAGGTAAACTACGGAATTTGCAGGGCAACAGGAAAATAATTGCAGTGCTGCGGTATAGCAGGTAGCAAGGAGCCAGTAGTGGGGTGTAACACTCCACTAGGAAGTTGCGCCTATTAGCATCCTATTAAGTCGGCACGCGGAGAAAAATCAGTCGTTGAGCAAATGTAAACATTAGGAGACTGGGTGGTCTAGAGGTACGACGTCGGCCTCAGGACGGAAAGGATCTGGGTTCAAAGCTCACCAGAAGCGGGGGTGATTTTGCAGAATTAGGAAAAATTAAACCTTTGTTTCTTTCTGACGATCCCCTCCCCTGGTCTCTTGATTAGTGAGATCTGATGTCTAACCTTTCGGATAGCGGTAATAAAGAGGAGATCCCGAGTGCATTCGCGCACGTAAAAAAAAAACTATTGGCAGTTAAAATAAAAAAGAGTTAGTCATAAATATGTTGTAAACAAAACTGGCAACAGAAACTTATCCACACAGTGGACCTCAGGTCGTACTACGGAGTTTGTGCACGTGGGTCAGGATTCTCCTCAGATTTTCTCGAGATATTCGTGGAGGATATCGGAGCACCTATGGGTTTCTCTGGTGTGTAGTGATGGTGATCCTAACAACAAACAAATAAATAAATGGAAACAAACATTTCACATGCCGTGCCTGAAGCTCATACTCGGAAATCTTCAGTGGAAATAAGTTAGGAGGTTTGGTAGCGAGGTGTCTGTGTAGATGGGAAAGTGACATTCACGGGATGATGGGTGAACTGTTGTTTGGGTGAGTAGAAATGGGAAAGTGACATTCACGGGATGATGGGTGAACTGTAGTTTGGGTGAGTAGAGATGGGAAAGTGACATTCATGGGATGATGGATGAACTGTTGTTTGGGTGAGTAGAGATGGGAAAGTGACATTCACGGGATGATGGGTGAACTGTTGTTTGGGTGAGTAGAGATGGGAAAGTGACATTCACGGGATGATGGGTGAACTGTTGTTTGGGTGAGTAGAGATGGGAAAGTGACATTCACGGGATGATGGGTGAAACTGTTGTTTGGGTGAGTAGAGATGGGAAAGTGACATTCACAGGATGATGGGTGAACTGTTGTTTGGGTGAGTAGAGATGGGAAAGTGACATTCACAGGATGATGGGTGAACTGTTGTTTGGGTGAGTAGAGATGGGAAAGTCTCGTGATTATGGGGACTGGTGAGAAGCACGGAGGAGTGAGTAGACGGAGAAATAGCATGTAAGCTAAGGAAATATGAGACTGGCTGCGCCGCTAGGGCGCTGGGTCCTCGTAGCAATAATAGAACAAACGCTCTTTGTTAGTTAGGAGTTGGTAGGATGGAGTTTCTGAACAAGAAAGAAACTTGGATGAAAACGAAGTAAATAGAAAGACACAGTGGATTTAAGTTAGGCTCGTGTAGCAGTATCTGAGCGAAAGGTCTTTATTAATAGGAGCGGGTAGGATGGAGTTTTAGGCAAATTATATACAAGATGGAAACTAAGTAACTAGGACGACACAGTTGAGCTAAGTTAGTAGGACCGAGCAAACGCTCTTTTAGTGAGAAATGAGTTAGCGTATGATTAGAGAGTCTTGAGAGTGATGACAAGAGTCGGAGGTAAATGATATTTCCTTAGCATGTACTTTGATACCCGAGCGGCGATGTCAGTCCGCTGGGCTTTGTATATTGATGCATTTCTGTTTGTTGGACTATGTCAATAAAGGCTTACTATTCTTTTATATGGGAGACTTGCGCGTACAGACCAATTCATGTAGACTGTGTGTTGTATTCCAATACGACGAACGAATCTGACACAGCGCGAAGTACGCACATTTGACAGTCTACACCAACGACTGGGCACTGTCATTGAAGAAAAGAGCGAGCGGCGAAGTAAAAAAAAAAAAGTAAAGTACCCCCGTCACGCCAAGTGGCGTATAGGGAAATATGGTGTTAGTGACCCTATATTTTTACAGACCTTCAGCACATGATTTTTGGGGTAATGTGGTCAGTATTACGCCCGTGCTGCTTTACTTTCCCAGGTGAAGTTAAATCGGCAAAAACAAATAGCCTCCACAGCACAGTGCCTCTACATAGTTGGAGTACTCGACAATTAGAACCTTCTACATATAAACACTTGGAACCCTATCCACAGTTGGGGCCATTAGATAAACCTCTACATCTGAACTCTCTATAATCTCCAACATGGATATTCGTCTAAAATATCAGGTTGACGTTAATGTATAACGGAAGATGTAGGAATTCATAAACACATCTTCTAGGGAAAAAACTATCACGTGACAACACGATCACAGGAAATGTCCTTTTCTTCAACTGAAACGGTTGCAAACAGACGTGAATTTGATAGACATAAACAGAAACAATCAACGCACAATGTTTGGGTTCATCTGGAAGCCGACACAGATGCTGACATTAGAACTTGTGATTCTCATTATAATAGATTGTTGAGTTTAAATGAACGTGAAGAATGCATTCAGAACATAAGATGATTACAACATGGAAGCTGGGTTTGTCTCGAGACTGCCATAAAATGGAAACAATATTTGTATTTGTTATGGCCTAAGCGGCGTCGAATTATTATTTTAAAAAGAGAGATAAAAGGTCAATATGTGAAAACGAAATATACTTTAACATTCGCGAGATGTATAAAATAATTAGATAAGATAATCATAAAGTGTAAACAAAAAATAACTCGAAACATGCAGCACAATATTTTCAGCTTCGAAACATCACTCTAGTGTTATAAAAAAAAACACACACACACATTTTTAAACAGCTTTTAAAGGAGAAAAAAAATGGCGACAAATAAATAATGATCTAAAAGTGCTATATTTCCCCCCTCCTTTTAAATCACCGACAGATGCTATTTGCTTCAAATGAGTTTGCTCTACACCACGTGATACACTCGTAAATTAGCAACTTTTTTTACATGATTGCATTTTCGTAAAAAAGTTGCAGGAAATTATAGCTGGAATTGGATTTGAGCAGACATTTTTTAATCCCTCGGGAGACGTACGAAAAAAAGATGAGGAAATGTTTGCTGAGTGAGTTATGATACACCTGACACTGTTTTACTTTTCCCAGGTATATCTCGCTCTAGTTATTGTTGTTGTCTTCTGTTTCAAAAAAAAAAAAAAAACTTACTGTACTACATTTCTATTTAGTTCACACAAATTTAATAAATTAACGTCCCGATTATGTTTACTCTGACTTCACAGTCATACCTTTCACAAACCCTCAAACAAACCAAAGAACCTAACCAGCAAACAAACCAGCCAGCCAAAAATACCAAATAACCAACCAACAAATCAAGCAAAAAGCAAACAAACAAACCAATGGTGCTCCATAGTAGCCAACCTTCGATGCAGAGACGGCACTCAATGGTGATGATGATGATGAATTAGATTTTCAAAATATCATGTAATCTAATCAGCAGTTCATTAGAGAAGCTAACAGAAAAATCATTGAAAGAAAAGTGGAAATAAAGAACTAAGAGGACAAGAATCACTGTCACAGAAGAGAAAAAAAAAACGACAAATTTGGTTCCGTGACAAGGAAAGACTAACCAAGATCACCACAACCATTGAACAAACTCTACGAGAACAATATGCCAAAAAGGTGTTGTATCGTTAAAACAATTGAGAAAATAAATAAAACAATAAAAATTATAAACAAATAGTTATTATCTAGGAAACCCCACGGAGGGAGCAAACATAAATTACACAGTCACGTGCATTTTTTAGAGCGTGAAGGCAAAGAAACGCATAAAAATGCGAAGCTGAAGTCAAGCTAATTGTAAGGAGATATGAAACAAAATATGTAGAAAAGAACAAAGAAAAAAAAAACGGTACTTTTAAAGCTTTACGTAATAAATATACGACACAAATTTGAACGATGTTTCGGCTCAATAGGCCTCAGCAGGAACAAATATACAACACACAAACGGATATGTAATTTAAAATCTAAATTAAAATTAAAATTTAAACGGTTGTTTCAGTTGTAAGTTTGTTTCTGCTGAAAGCTATTGAGACGAAACGTCGTTCAAATTTGTCTCGTCCATTTATTACCGTAAAGCTTTAACCATACGGGTTTTTTCTATTTTTTTTTATATATATATATTTTTTTTCATTTCGCCTCCTATTTGTAGAGCGCATGAGTCATATTTTGATGTGTATCATCGACTCAAGTCATTCAGTCTTTATTTGTGTGTATGTGAGTGAGTGCGTGCGTGTGTGTGTGTCTAGCATATACTTGATAGTAGGAAACTTATTTATGAATTTGTTTTTCCCCTGAGTACTGTAAAAATAACGGTGTTCTTGTGTAACTTATGGTACAGATACTAGATATAGTCACAAAATTAACAGGAGAAAGAGCATAAAGAGACAAAAACTACAAACTATCTCTTCACTCGATGCTGAAAGGTAAATGAGGAAGAACATAGTATCAAAAAGAATATTATGTTCACAATTTAAGATCTTAAGACCCAGGGAGACACTGAGAAGAACATTGATGAGAGAGGCAAGAGCAGCAGGATTCGGCTCCCTCAATGAGATAGAACAGCTGCACAGAACAGAGACAAATGGCGAGATTTGATAAAATATCTTTAAAAGAAAACTGCTAGAACAAAAATTCAGATAGGAGAAGGAGTATCTTGGATTACGCCCTATGGGCCGGCTACGGCTCGAAAGGTCAATAGATAGAATTTAAGATCTTGATATTAATGGCAAACATAGCATGTTCCATATATATATATATATATATATATATATATATATATATATATATCTATAAAGTAAAGTACTTCCCGTCACGCCAAGTGGCGTATAGGGAATATGGTGTTAGTGACCATCAATTTTACAGACCTTCGGCACATGATTTTTGGGGTAATGTGGTTGGTATTACGCCCGTGCTGCTTCATTTTTCCAGAAAAAAATCCAGTACCCATTAAAGGCTAGGTGAACCCGGAAGCCGTCGGTTGGGATCGAACCCTACCCCTTGTCCTTTGTAGTCCAGTTCACTAACCACTGAGCTATCGCTGCTCCCTATATATATATATATATATATATATATATATATATATAAACGTTGTTCTATATAAACTCTGTTCTATATAAACGTTGTTCTATATAACATGATTCTATATAAACTTTGTTCTATATAAACGTTGTTCTATATGAACTGTATGCTATGCTATATAAATTTGTTCTATATAAACTTTGTTCTATATAAATTTTGTTCTACATAAACTTTGTTCTATATAAACGTTGTTCTATATAAACGTTGTTCTATATAAAGGTTGTTTTATATAAACTTTGTTCTACACAATCAAAGGTCTACAACAGATTACGGTATCAGTTTATTCTACGTGAGTAGAACAGTGCGAACAACCTTGGGATAATCACCTCATTATTTGGTTAATCATAGAGAACGTTATCAGAAAGTCAAGAAGCAGAAGAAGAAAAAGGAGAAAAAAGACGAAAAAAAAAGATTTATAAATCCCCGAGTTTCATAACTGAACTAACCTCGGGAATGTTATTGGATTCTTATATTTACTTTCCAATTTAACCTGATGCTGTAAGCTGTTGCTCCGTTTTCGCACAGTTGTTACTTTCAATCAATCCATATTTGGGATCCTTCATCTCATATTTGGAGACTTCTTTTTCAACCCATCCGGAAATGTCGGCTTAACTCGGTGTCCTCAGTGCAAAATATTTGTATGTACGATATTAACACGATTTTCTACAGTGAATCGATAACTTGTGGATCGCCAGACATTGTCTATTTGTTTATATTCGTTTCCTATCTAACATGACTGTTCTTTAGTAATACTTCAACTGTGTTTGTTTACTTAATGGTTGGGTGTTTTATTGTTTTTAGTTGGTTTTTTAACATGATTGCTGGAATTTATTTTGATTTAGTTGTTATGCTGACTGATTAAATAGTTGGTTAGTCCTTAGGTTGTTTAATACTTTGGCATGTTGATTGATTGGTTGTTTAATAGTTGGTTTATTGTTTAGTACTTTGGTTGGTTGATTTTATTCCTTTCGTCGGTTGATTGTTATGTTCTATATTCCTTTGGTTGGTTGATTGTTATGTTCTATATTCCTTTGGTTGGTTGATTGTTATGTTCTATATTCCTTTCGTTGGTTAATCGTTTTCTTTATTCCTTTGGTTGATTGTTATGTTGTTTATTACTTTCATTGGTTGATTGTTAGGTTGTTTATTACTTTCATTGGTTGATTGTTATGTTGTTATTACTTTCGGTGATTGATTGTTAGGTTGTTTATTACTTTCATTGGTTGATTGTTAGGTTGGTTATTACTTTCTGTGATTGATTGTTAGGCTGGTTATTACTTTCGGTGATTGGTTGTTAGGCTGGTTATTACTTTCTGTGATTGATTGTTAGGCTGGTTATTACTTTCTGTGATTGATTGTTAGGTTGGTTATTACTTTCGGTGATTGGTTGTTAGGCTGGTTATTACTTTCTGTGATTGATTGTTAGGCTGGTTATTACTTTCTGTGATTGATTGTTAGGTTGGTTATTACTTTCTGTGATTGATTGTTAGGCTGGTTATTACTTTCTGTGATTGATTGTTAGGTTGGTTATTACTTTCTGTGATGATTGTTAGGCTGGTTATTACTTTCTGTGATTGATTGTTAGGTTGGTTATTACTTTCTGTGATTGATTGTTAGGTTGGTTATTACTTTCATTGGTTGATTGTTAGGTTGGTTATTACTTTCATTGATTGATTGTTAGGCTGGTTATTACTTTCTGTGATTGATTGTTAGGTTGGTTATTACTTTCTGTGATTGATTGTTAGGTTGGTTATTACTTTCATGATTGATTGTTAGGCTGGTTATTACTTTCTGTGATTGATTGTTAGGCTGGTTATTACTTTCGGTGATTGGTTATTAGGTTGGTTATTACTTTCGGTGATTGGTTGTTAGGTTGGTTATTACTTTCGGTGATTGGTTGTTAGGTTGGTTATTACTTTCGGTGATTGGTTATTAGGTTGGTTATTACTTTCGGTGATTGGTTGTTAGGTTGGTTATTACTTTCGGTGATTGGTTGTTAGGTTGTTTATTACTTTCGCTGGTTCATTGTTAGGCTGGTTATTACTTTCTGTGATTGATTGTTAGGTTGGTTATTACTTTCGCTGGTTCATTGTTAGGTTGGTTATTACTTTCTGTGATTGATTGTTAGGCTGGTTATTACTTTCTGTGATTGGTTGGTAGGTTGTTAATTACTTTCGCTGCTTCATTGTTAGGCTGGTTATTACTTTCGGTGATTGGTTGTTAGGTTGTTTATTACTTTCGCTGGTTCATTGTTAGGTTGGTTATTACTTTCTGTGATTGATTGTTAGCTGGTTATTACTTTCTGTGATTGGTTGTTAGGTTGGTTATTACTTTCGGTGATTGATTGTTAGGTTGGTTATTACTTTCGGTGATTGGTTGTTAGGCTGGTTATTACTTTCGGTGATTGGTTGTTATGTTGGTTATTACTTTCGGTGATTGGTTGTTAGGTTGGTTATTACTTTCGGTGATTGGTTGTTAGGTTGTTTATTACTTTCGCTGGTTCATTGTTATGTTGTTTATTACTTTCGCTGGTTCATTGTTATTTTGTTTATTACTTTAGTTGGTTGATTGTTAGGTTGTTTATTACTTTCGTTGGTTGATTGTTAGGTTGTTTATTATTTTCTTTGCGGTATTTGTTAGGTTGGTTATTACTTTAGTTGAATGATTGTTAGGTTGTTTATTACTTTCGTTGGTTGATTGTTAGTTTGTTTATTATTTTCTATGCGGTATTTGTTAGGTTGGTTATTACTTTAGTTCAATGATTGTTAGGTTGTTTATTACTTTCGTCGGTTGGTTGTTAGGTTGGTTAGTAGTTTGGTTGGCTGGTTGTAATGTTATTTAATAGCTTGGTTGTGTGGTTGATTAACAATTAGATTGGGTGGCTTATTAGTAGTTGGACTTATTGTTTAGTACTCTTGTTGGTTGGTTGTTAGGTTGTTTATTACTTTCGTTGATTGATTGTTATTGAGTTTATTTGTGGGTTATTATCATTGTGATTCCGAATTAATATTATATCAAGCTCACGTAAGTTAGTTATTAGTCGAAAGATCATCCTCCTTGCACAAGGGGCATACCCATAAGTGCTCCGATTTCCTTTCGAGTAAATTCACAAGTGTGTGACGGCTGATCGTGCCGGTTCGCAGTTGGTTAACCATACACCTCTGGCGTCCTGAAAAATGTTCGCTCTTTGCTGTGCCAAGCCTTACACGACTATGCGTTAGTCTCGCCATTGCGTTTGAATCCTTGTCGTCTCGAAAGTCTGCTACTCTTCCCGCCTCGCGGATTGCGTGTAAAATGTCTGCGTTGTCCATGGCGTTGCCATCTGAAATTTTAGCCTTTTCAGCAAGCTTGTCAGCTCGTTCGTTCCCTTGCACTCCAGAGTGGCCAGGTACGTAGATGAAGACGATTTCTTTTAAGTTGACAGCTGCAGGGACTTCAACCACTCTCTTCGCCTCCACCCAGCCTCAACCTTCTTAAGCATACTCATGGAGTCACTGAGAAAACATACTCCTGCGAAAGACTGTGTTTCGAGCCATGTCATTGCCTTAGTGACTGCTAAAACCTCCACTGTCATGCTGCTCGTTGTTTGCGAAAAAGCACCACTATCCTCATGCACCATTTGCCCTTTCACCTGCGCTGTATATGCCCATGAACATCGTTTATTTCGTACAACCGAACCATCTGTGTAGATAATAATATTGCCGGACGTTACGTTTTCTTTGATTAAGGCCTGAATCTTATCTTCTACGACCTTGGGATTCATCGTTCTACATTCTTTATTCAGTGTTATGCAGACTTTGATAGTAATTGTAGAAATGTCATTTGGCCATTGCCTCACGTAAGTATCCACGTGCAGAAGAGCTGTATGACCGGGGTCGGCCAGTCTTGGAGGTGGAAACGGGTTCTGGACCGGGGACTATGTGACTGAGTAAGTCCACTTGAGTCTAGACCATGCCCACAGAGGACCGTCGACTTTTAGCTTTTTACTGGAGTCGTCAGTAGCTGAACACTGCGGGACATGCTGAGGGATCTGGTTGGGCGTTAGGTTGGCTATCAGTTTGGTTTGGTGGTTATTCGTTTGATTAATACTTTGTTTGTTAGGTTGTTCAGTACTTTGGTTGATTGATTGTTAGAATGTTAGTTGGTAGATATGTTAATCCTTTCTTTGCTTGTTTAGTTAGTAGATTTGTTAATTGTAATTTTGTTTAGTAGTGTGTGTGGTTGATTGGTTGATTGGTTATTAGATTGTTCAGTAGAATGGTTGGTTGGTTGTTAGGTTCTTTAGTAGTTGTGTTGATTTGTTGGGATTATTGTGTAGCTATATTTATCTTTAGTTATTGTTTTAGTATCTAATTACTCGAACTCTATGGTCCAATAAAACTTAAATCCATCTGCAAGTGTTTGCAAGTTGTTGCTTTAGTTATTTACGGATATTTCGTAGATTTACCGTTACAAAAATAACAGCTGACATGTATAAGGTACTAGGTACTTAACAAATTAAGGAGACGTACATTTATATTGGACATAGCTTTTGGCAGTAAGGGGAGTGAATCTTCTATAATTTTGTTTATAGTATGTAATACAAGGGGGCCGCGATAGCTCAGTGGTTAGTGAACTGGACTACAAAGGACAAGAGGTCGGGTTCGATCCTGTTCGGCGGCTTTTAGGTTCACCCAGCCTTTAATGGGTACCGGATTTTTTTCTGGTAAAGAAGATGGCACAGGGGTAATACCGACCACATCATCCCAAATATCATGTGCCGAAGGTCTGTAAAAATTATGGTCACGATATTTCCTATACACCACTTGGCGCGACGGGGTTCTTTACTTGATATACACATGTTTTAACTCACATAAAGCACGTACAAAAGTTTGAGATGTCTGACAATATAAGAAGATTATAGATCTAAAAAGGATAGGTTTATGAGATGGACAGTTGAAGTTGAAACACATACCACTGCTATTATGCTAGAACAAGAGTAAGACAGGGGTGTATACCCTTCCCTCTCTTATTTATCACTTTCAAGGACATCACATGTAAGTTAGCCAATCCATCTGAGACAAAGGAGATTAACGCGTTTCTAATATGTAAATTATCAGTGTCAGAGCCCCTACAGCAGTACTTAAATAGATAACAATCACAAGGACCCAATACAACAGGAAGACCAATTAAAACAAACAACAAACCCAGAAAAATACACATCACAAAATGGCAGAACAAGAACATGAGAGACGGTGGACAATTAAAACAGGTGAAAAGAATTCAAATACCTGGGAAGTTAGTGACAAACGATAATTCACAAGCAGCAAAAAGTAATTCAAGATGTAACACAGCCTGTCAAATCTCAGATGTAACATTTGCAGTCCAACGATGAAAACATACTAGAGGCAAAACGGGCGCTTACAATCTTCATTCCGTTTGCTACCAACGACATCTATAGACCCTAGACTCAAGAACAATAAGAAAAATTCCGGCTACGGAAATGACATCTGTTAAACGCATGACAGGAAATAGTTCGAGAGATAAGATCATAAGTGAAGATCTAATAAAAAGAAAAAAAATATAGCGGCTACTTCCGCCATTAAATACATTCAGAAGCAATATATAAAACGATCTGTTCACCTGATAAGACAGAAAGATACAAATATGACACAAGTCTTCAATAAATGCTGCGAGAACACCAAACCCATACATCCAATCACTTAAAGATTGATCAATGGAATATTAGAAAAACACTAGAAAGTGTAACAGCAGGAAAGGTTATGCGATTAAAAAAAAAGAAGTCAGCAAACTGTATCTCTTCTCGACTCTGAAAGGAAAATTAAGAAAGAAGAAGTAGAAGAAAGACGATAATCCAACTAAAGCGGGTAGAAATGTAAAATAACTCCCGAAATAAAGAGTTATAATTGACCTTGAATCGTAGTGTCTAGCGCCTCCATTATAACCTATGGCGAGACTTCCCGTATGTTTCTGACTACGTTTTTTTTTAAAGAAACAAACAATGTCTGAGGCGCAGATGAGGGTACCGTGGGTCACTTCCTTTTCTCATAGTTCATACATATTCTGGGACAGGAAATGAGTTTAAGTTGTGGGTGTAGCTTGAGAGACAGATGTTATTGTAAAACTGTCAAACAGAAAAATGGAAAGGAAGTTAGAGGTATATTGGAAGCAGATCCAAAATAATTATTCTCGTAAATTCTAATAATTACGAAACTTGACCGGGAAATACAGACTCAAATTTCTTGTTCTGGCTACTTTATTATATAAGTATAACGTTTTGTGTGTATTTTACTGGCTTTAATTTATTCTTACTTTTGATATTTTTTTAAAATGTAGGGTGAGATAACTGCAGGCACGATGTGAGCAACTTTGTATCTTGTCGGAAAGATTGGGGGGGGGGGGACTCTTTCTGGTATAAGAACTCTAGAACGTCACTAACAACTTGTCTCCTGGATTGCTCACATGAACTCAACAGTTCTTTTCTGGGTGTCATTTATGTCTCGTGGTTCTCATCGTCTCATCCGTTATTTATAATCGTTTCAATCATGAAGTCTACACGATTGTTAGATTGGACGTTATAGTTCTCTTGGTCAAACTAATTATTCTTCACTGGCTATCAGCAGAGGATAAAGAGTGCACAAAATGACAGTCTAAGTGCTGGATGGTTGCTCTCACACCTAGTTACCCTTGAGGTTATCGTTCCTATATGTTAAACGTTGTATTCTAGATCGTTGCATTATCATCTTTAGCAGTGTTGAAATGCAACATACGAAGAATTCAACTTTGAGAACTCTACGACATTCGTGCACCCTGGTACCCTGAAGTGTATATCCATTAGTTTCTCATGGTTTGAGTCTTATATTGATGTCATCTAATCACACTATAAAGAACCATTGGAAGGAAAGTGTATTGATGCGCAAGAGCTTTTGATAAAAGTCATAATACATGTATAATTAAATTGTAAAGAAACCAAAGAGAGACTATACTTGATTAGTTTCAGACACTAAGAATGACAATGTATATAAGTCTTATTGGTCTTTGAAAATAAATAAAAGAGCAAAGAGTAGATAAGCAATAAGTGGGACCATACCTGATCTACAGTGTATAACAAGGATTTCATTCAGCAGAAATAGGGTGTTTATTCTGAAAAGTTTCTCCACCTATATTTCCGTCTCTCTCTCTTACTCTCTACTCTCTCTTTCTCTACCGCTTATTGTCCTTCACCCACTTTAACTAGTATTGTTTATTTCTCTCCTTCGCTCTATTACTGATTCTTCCCATTTGTCCTTGTTCTCTTTCTTTCTATCTCTCACGTTTTGCCTGTATTACCACTTCCTCTCTTTCTCCTTCATCCTCCTCCTCATTTCTCTATCTATATCTCTTATTACTCCCACATATTCCTCAAAAACAAATTTAGTAAGTTACCAACAGCGCCCCCCCCCCGCCACCTTCTTAATGTACAGCAAACGTTAACAGAATCCACAACAACATATACTATATGATAAATGTGTCCATATTTGTGTGTTGATGGATCACCGTCGCTCGTATGTGTCTTTCTATTTCAGTTAATCAGCCAATGATAAGTGGTTAAATATGTGTATGTGAGTGCCGCGTATGTGTGTTGTTGTTAACATTTCTATTCGACGGACAAAAACAAAAGTCACAAAAGTTATCTGTAACGAGATGATACAGCCAAAAACATAATTTGGGTTTTCCTTTTGAAACTTCATTGAAGTGGAGGTCGTAGTGGTCGAGTGGATTTAAAGCCGTCATTTGACAAACCTGGTAAACGTGAGCTGGATTGTAGGAAGGGTTAAGGTTAGGGATGAAACAAACAAGAAGGGAGGTCGGGGGCGGCTTTGAGTTACTTAAACAATGCGAGATTTATTTTCAGCGAACACACTCACCCCAACACAACAGAACCCAGAAAATGAATAAATATCAAACACTAAAGAGAAAAAAGCATTTTAATCACAACGGGGTGAGGTGAGGGGGAGAAGAGAATTAAAGAGCCCCGTCACGCCAGGTGACAGAATATGGTGTTAGTGACCATGCTTTTTAATAGACCTTCAGCACACGATTTTTGGGGTTAAAAAAAAAGTAAAGTACCCCGTCACGCCAAGTGGCGTATAGAGAATATGGTGTTAGTGACTATCAATTTTACACACCCTCAGCACATGAAATTTGGTGTAATGTGGTCGGTATTACGCCCGTGCTGCTTTACTTTCCCAGAAAAAAATCCAGTACCCATTAAAAGCTGGATGATTAGGAAGCCGTCGGTTGGGATCAAACCCTACGTCATGTCCTTTGTAGTCCTGTTCACTAACCACTGAACTATCGCGGCTCCGATTTTTGGGGTATTGTGGTCGAAATTACGCCCGTGCCGCTTTACTTTTCCAGAAAAAAATCCGGTACCCAGTTAAGGCTGGATGAACCCTAAAGCCGTCGACTCTTGCCCTTTGTAGTCCAGTTCACTAATCACTGCGCTATCCAGGCTCCCAATCACAATGGACACATCAATTAAAATGTTAAGACTTAATTCGCTCACTTTTATGTTATTTCACTCATTGTTATGACTTTAGTTGCAGCGTGAGAGGGCACATGAGTCATAGCTCCCGGGTGTTTCCTTTCGTTACATATTGAGCTTGAAGACACGCATACATTCTGAACTAACATGTTACTGTTAATGACTCTCCACTTATCATAAATAAACATGCTATCGTTGAAAATTTCCACATTCTGAATAAACAGACTACATTTGAAGACTCACGGTACAGTGATAGTAAAACAGAGAGTGTGACAGTGGTAGTAAAACAAATAGTGTGATAGTGGCAGTAAAACAAAGAGTGTGATAGTGGTAGTAAAACAAAGAGTGTGACAGTGCTAGTAAAACAGAGAGTGTGACAGTGGCAGTAAAACAAAGAGTGTGACAGTGGCAGTAAAACAAAGAGTGTGACAGTGGCAGTAAAACAAATTGTGTGACAGTGGCAGTAAACAAAGAGTGTGACAGTGGCAGTAAAACAAAGAGTGTGCCAGTGGCAGTAAAACAGAGAGTGTGACAGTGGCAGTAAAACAGAGAGTGTGACAGTGGCAGTAAAACAGAGAGTGTGACAGTGGCAGTAAACAAAGTGTGTGACAGTGGCAGTAAAACAAAGAGTGTGATAGTGGCAGTAAAACAAAGAGTTTGACAATGGCAGTAAAACAAAGAGTGTGACAGTGGTAGTAAAACAAAGAGTGTGACAGTGGCAGTAAAACAAAGAGTGTGCCAGTGGTAGTAAAACAAAGAGTATGACAGTGGTAGTAAAACAAAGAGTGTGACAGTGGTAGTAAAACAAGGAGTGTGACAGTGGCAGTAAAACAAAGAGTGTGACAGTGGTAGTAAAACAAAGAGTGTGACAGTGGTAGTAAAACAAAGAGTGTGACAGTGGTAGTAAAACAAAGAGTGTGACAGTGGTAGTAAAACAAAGAGTGTGACAGTGGCAGTAAAACAAAGGGCACCCGACGGATGGTAAAATAAGGACGAAGTTAACTTTTAAAGCAATGAAAACATATTGAAATGGCGGAAATGTATCGTATACACTATGAGTTCATGCACATTATGATCATATGGATAATAAAGGTTAACAAGCAAAAACACGTCACATATAGGGTGTGGTGCATAGGGAGTATAATGTTAGTGATCCACATGTTTTTTTTTTAACTTAGAAGAGAAAAGACTCATGAAAAAGGATGGAAAACCCTGTGGATCAGTGGGCCTGTCTTGTTCATTCTGTGACCGTGTGTGTTTGTCAAACATTTGTAGAATTAGCCACGAGAGAAGCTGTTCGACAAAAACAAAGCCTAAAAAAATACACAATAGCCTCTACTAGACCGTCTGGCAAGACGAACAGGCGATGCATACATGTTTCTCGACCATCCGTATATATCTAGGTCACGTGGGCAGTGCTAGAGAAGACTTAGAGAAAGCAAGACTCGTTTACAGCCACCCATCGAGCCTTGAGACGAGTAGGCAACACGTTCGTTGACGTGATTAAAACACTTGAACTAAGCGAAGATTTCTACTGCGGAGAAAGTGTCAAGATAAAGGCGGATATAGGAAATCTGGCATCTGGAATTAATGTTCTATATGTTCGTTTTCCCCAAAAGACATGTTCTTCTTTCTTCATCTCCTCCCATTTTACCTTAGGCATTACTTCCTCGTGTCTTTTTTTGGGGGACTGGTTTATTGGTTGTCACTCATGAAAAACTGTTCCATCCATTCCCTCTCAGTGACCATCAGATATGCCCCTGCATCATGGAAATTGTAGACACGCTGGATTCTCATTAATTTTACTACGCCGCACAAATTGTGCGAGCGGAAGTGCAAATTAGGAGGAGCAAAATGAGAACTGCATGTCGACGAATGTTGCATTTTTTCTTACTTGATTTGGTGCCTTGACAGGAACTTCATTAATAATAACGTACTGATTGTCACTATGGCTCTTATATATGGTGACTGATATACAAATATAATTTTATATATATGTACGAATGAGTTTAATTAGATGGACGGACATGCATTAATGTAAATGGAAGAGTTTATTGTTGGATGTGTGGATTTGTAGATGAATGGATTGGTAATAGAATGGTTGATATACAGATGAATAAACTGATAAATAGATCATCATTAAGTGCCGTACAGGTCGGAGTAGGAAATCATATCCTTTAACAATTTTCTGTCCTCAGTGCAGTGCATGGTATCACTTCTGTTGTTGACTGTTTATCGTACCACGACACCAAGCAATCTGGTATCTTTTCTCTTTGTAGTCCATGATCTCTCTTTCCCTGTATATTGCCAGTTGTAACCAAGAATTCCAACTTTCCTCTTTTCAAGATGTGCCCAGAAACTGTCGATTGCATCTTTCTAATGTGTTCATTGGCTATCTTTTTGTGTTTTCCTTTTCGAGAATTCCCTTGCTGGTCTTGTTGCAAGATACAGTCTTGTTGGTACAGGGGATTCTCAACATTCTTCTGATATCCTATCTTTGTGGCCTCTAATCTTATTTTTTTATTTATTTGTCTGCTTTTAATCTGCTTCCATGGCTCAGAATTGGCTCTATATATCACATATTAATTATTTTTCTCACTTCTTTTGACATAGACTTGCTGAACTAGATGTTTGCATTTTCTGAATTACCCCTTCGGCCTGTGCTTTTCTGATTTTATTTATGCGGTACATCTTCCGTCTGTTATTATTGTGTCCAAGTATTTAATGTTCAACCTTTCATTTTTTTTTCAGATTTGTCCTGATTATTTTTATGCTGCATGATGGTGATCGTTAAATGGATGGTTTATGGTAAGAAAAGTTACATATACCAAAATTAAATCTTAATCGCTCCTTGAAGGATTTTTTTTCGCTTGACTTTTCAACTGATTCTTCAGGTTTGAACATGATTTTAGCATATTCTGTTCCGAGATCATTTTCCTTTCGAAAGATTCCACAAATAAGTAACTCTAGGGTTGCTGTCTTCATTGCTTTCTTAGTTTGTTGCAACAAGGTTCATCATGTTATAGTCTCATTTTATTGCCGTTTCAATTTTGTTGCAGCTTTATCATCTTGTCTGCTATCTCTGATCATTTTATTCCTTAGACAGTATCGACGATTAACTATATCCCTATTACTTCTAGAAGTCCGGCTTGTTTCAGGAGCTACCGAGTTAAGTGCTCTGTGCACACCGTGAGCTGTGTGTTTCATCCGTGTTGATGGTGTTTTGATATTCCGATTGTTTACGATGATATCGTATGACAAGGAACATTTGGCTGTATTCACTTTCCGTGCGCTTTCGCCTTATGTCTTTTGGCGTGTGCTGAGACTGCTAAGATGGGGTCTACTGGCTACCTTTCTTTGTTTGGGAGATGAGTTAATAATTTGGATGATTCCACTGGCACGGGCGGCTGAGCGATTATGGATTTTAATTCTTTTGCAGTGATACCAGGACCATCCATAATAATAATAATAATAATAATAATAATAATAATAATAATAATAATAATAATAATAATAATAATAACGATAATTACTTCTAGAATTCTGTCCAAAGTTGTTACTTCTGCTGTTTATCTCATTTTTAGGATAACGCTTTATCATGATTTGTGTGTGTTACCTTAGTTTTTACAGACTGATGTTCGATTGTATCTATTTCCTCGAACAAAACTCCTGGGAGTTTATCACGCGAACACGCCCAGCTTCAACGTTCTCTGCACTGAACACTGAACCGTTACTGAGATCCGCAGACGTTTTATCTTTACAACTGTGAGCTGTTGATACACTCACGAAGAACTGAAACATCAACTTTACACTCAGGGGAATTTCTGTGCACTTGAGCTAGACGAGAGAAATGTGCTTATGGTTTGTTATTTATAAGCGAAAAAAGAAACTACGAGCAGTATACATTACGACAAAATAAAAACGATCATCTGAAGCGCTCTGTAATAAATATGTCAGTAAAAAAAATGTTGCATTTAACAGAAATGGGACATGAATGCGTTAACCTTTTTCTTATTTGAACATGAATCTTAAAGTTTCATTCATAAACATAGTAATTGAATAGGCAAGATAATATTTCTCTCAAGAAATATTACATTGATCATTGACAAATAATGGTCGTGATAAAAACAGTAGGTCATCTATAGCAAATCATAGGCTGGAATTGTTACAGATATAAGAGAGCTATACGTTGTTATTTAAAACCGATGCAATTATATAGATGTAAACTGTGGATAGTATAAATCAACTTATGATGCTCACTGTTGCGAAAATTATGTTTCTGAGAATATTATTACTCATACCAAGAAAATGAAAATAATTATGAATCCCTAGGAATATAGATATATAGAAGTATAAGGAAAATTCAAGCAAATAACCAAGTTCTGAAATAACTAAAAATAAATAACTATTAAAAACAATGCAAGAAAAACCGTTAAGAGTTTTAGACATAAAATATACCACACCAAAAAAAAAGTACTGAAAATCATCATAGAAGGAAAAAGTGACAGGCAAAAGGAAAAGATATTGGTCAAGTTTTCAATCGACTGATGACATCGAAGACAGACAGAGACATCATTGGTAGAATGCAAAAGTGGCAAAATGGTGAGGCATACGATGATAACCGTGCTGATGGTTTTATATGAAAGTCTGTTTTTAGAGTGATATATGGACCGTCGTAAACATATTCTGTTGTTCTGGTGTAGATTTATACTCACAAACAGATATGTTTCTGAGAATAACAATATGTATGCTGCTAACAGAGAGGTCGAATATGAGAAGAACAATACTCATACTGTTAAAAGAGATGTTCTTATGAGAATATCGATACTCACAGCGCTATGAAAGTTGTAATTTCTTAGAAGAGTGCTGCAAACTTGGTAAATGCTAAGAAATGTAATGAAAAAATAAAGCATGGACAAATATTAAAACATCAATTACATGTAAATTAAAAAGGATTTTGTTCATTATTTGTTATACATGGAAGAATTATATACCACAGTGGTGACTGTACACGACTGTTACTCAGAATGTATGGGAAGGTCAGGTTTTCAGATTTATAACTAACAAAACAGTGCAGCTTCAGAGAACGTTCTGGAGGCAGAGACGCTCAACAGAGCTGAAAGCTGTCAGCTACTCATAGCTGATGTTTGCGCCAGGATCGGTGAACCAGAACCATCCAGACTCTACTCCACCTCTTCGTAGTGCCTCCAGTAACAGACTAACCAGTCTAGTCTGACCAAGCGAGTAGAGATCAAAGAAGGAAGGCAGCCTGGTACTCAAAAATGTCGTGCTGGAGTCGAATGTGTTGGCCGAAAGGTGTAAATATCATAGTTCTACTGTAAACCACAACACAATAAATACACACCCACTTAACGTCCTTTTAAGGGCGGATGATGAAGTCATGATGTCAAGGTAATCAAGCAAATAAGAGTATGCCCTTACAAAATGGATGTCAGAGTTCTGCAGACTGCGATTCCAAGCAAACTTAGAAGCATAGCTTTCAAGACTATACCTCATGACAACCAGAGAAGCAAACTATAGCCCACACACGCACACACGCACAACGCATTACTGGAAACAGACAGAACCTCCAAGCGCACCAACCTGTTAGTGAATCCTTACTGGTCTAATTTTATTGCAAAAGTTTATCATGAAAAGAGGAAGAAGAGGAGAACGAAAGTGATTAGTAAGATAAGCAATAAGAAGAAGAAGAGGGGGAGGAAGTAGAGGAACAAGAAGAAGAATGGCGTGAGAACATAAATCAACATGAGAGATTGAGAAAGACTGTGGGTAAAAATGTTTGTCAGAATGACAAAGTGGTTGGAACAACCTCAATGGGTTAAATAGAGACAATTGTGGAAAAAATTTGCCATAAACTCTATAAGACATAGCACATGATGATGATATTGCAGAGGTTATTATTTTAAAAACTTGACAGCGCAAGAAATCTACTAACCCTCCACGATAAATGAATAAGAAATAGAAGTCTCAGGTAGGGGAAGGAGGAAGCGCAAGCCACAAGAAGAAACAAGGATGGAAATTCTCAGACAACACGATAAGATGATTAAAATACAAGTAGTTCGCTGCTGTTTAAAAAAACATTAACAAAACCAGAGACCAGAACTGGAGGAGAATAATGACTGAAACAGCCACTTGGGGTGGTATGTCAAGATGTCTACTTTCCCATTTTGAAGCTAAAATATGAATGTTTTGTCATTGCTGGTTAAATCGTATCTTCTTCTTCTACCATTTCAGCTCCCAGTGGAGCATAGGTCTTCAACAAACACTTTCCAAGTCATTCTGTTTTTTGCCATTCTTTTAAGATCATTCCATGTCTTCCACATCATCTTCATCTCTGCTTCTATCTGTCTTCTCCAAGAATTCCTTGGTCTTCCACTTTGTCTTTTCTCCTGGGGATTCCAAAGAAGGGTCTGTTGCGTAATACTCTCAGTTGACTCCCGTAGTGTGTGTCCTATCCAGTGCCATCGTCTTCGCTGTATCTCTTTATCCACAGGTATTTGACTGTATCTTTGTAACCATACCGAAGAGGTCAGGCGCCACTGATTGTGAAGACCATCGCACTATTAGTCCCATGTGCCATACGACTAAAATATTACTAAGAATCATCAGTAGACGTGTAAGGAACAAAAGAAAACCAGAAATAAGTGAGGAACAATGTGGATTTGTGGAAGGAAAGGGCACCAATAATGCAATATATATCTTAAGAACATTGATAGAAAGAGCTATAGAGGTAAAGATATATATATATATGGGCTTTATAGAAAAGCATTTGTCAAAGTAAAGCATGTGGAAATAATAAATATGCTGGAGAAATTAAACATTGATGGCAAGGATCTACGAATCATAAAAAAACATGTACTGGCAACAAATAGCAGCTATACGAATTAACAACCAAACAGGACACTTTCAATTTATAAAACAAGGTCTCAGACAAGGCTGTGTTCTGTCGCCGGATTTGTTTTCACTTTACAGCGAACATATGAGATCAATAGTAGACAAAAAAGGAATTGAAGTCAACGGTCACAAAATAAATAATTTACGATATGCGGATGACACAGTCTTAAAAGCGGAGATAGAGAATGCGCTACAAGAAATGATAGATATAATAGTAAAAGAAAGCAACAAAAATTATCTCAGTCTGAATAGTAAGAAAACAGAAGTAATGGTTATATCGAAGAAACAATCATCACCATCGTGCAGCATAAAAAGAAACAAGACAAATCTGAAACAAGTGCAACGTTTGAAATATTTGGGCACAATAATAACATCAGATGGAAGATACAACACAGAAATAAAAAGCAGAATAGCTCAGACCAAAATAGCATTTCAGAAAATGAAAAACATCGTATGCAATAAATCTATGTCAATAGAAATGAGAAAGAGAGTTCATCGATGCTATATAGAATCAATTTTGACCTATGGAAGCGAATCATGGACAATAGACAAACAAATGAAAAGACGATTAGAGGCTATAGAGATGGGATTTCTCAGAAGAATGTTGAAAGTTCCCTGGACGGCTAAAAAGACCAATGTGAAAGTTCTCAAAGAGGCCAACACAAAAAAAGGGAGCTCTGAAAAAAAAAACATCAGAAAGAAACAATCAACCTTTTTTGGGCACATGAGAAGAGGAAAGTTGGAATACTTTGTTACAACTGGCAAAATAAAAGGAAAGAGAGGTCGCGGACGACAAAGAGAAAAAAATACTGGATAGCTTGGTATCATGGCATGGAAAACAGTCAACAACAGAACTCATACGATGCACTGTGGATAGCAGATTGTGGAAGGACATGATCGCCAACGCCAACCGGTACGGCACATGATGATGATGATTGCATTATTGCTGCCTGTTCTTTCGACAAACTCACATTGCGCCTAACTCATTTCTAGTTATATTTTGTTCCACACACAAATTGTTTACTAACGTAAAAAAAGAGACTTTAACAATTGTAACAATCAAAAGGCGGTTCCTAGAAATGCAGCACCAGATCTACATATTGCTACTAAATGACACGCAAGAAGGATGTGTGTGGGCGACATAATGTGAAAATGGAAGTCTGGCACGAAAGTCAAACATATCAAGAGATTTCACGTTCTTGGAAAGAAAGTGTTAAAGGGGCCGATAATTTAAATAAAAAATATAAGAGAAAAGACAAACAGAGATAGAGTGAAAGGCAGGGGAAACAGACAGACCAGAAATTATTTTCCTTCCCACAAATATCTGGGTGCAGGTATACCTCGCTGAACGCATAAATACGTTGTAAGAAATGCGAGCGTAAACTGAGTAGGCGCTACGCGAGGTCATAACAGCGTAACACCCGTTGATGGATTTCTCTCTTTTTCTTCTTCTGTGTTCAGGTATTTTTATCATACTAATTTAATCTACATACCTGTTACCGCGATGGAATAGGAACAACACCTTGCTGGTCGAATGGTAAATACTCGTGTTTGTTTGAGTCCTGATTTTTTCCTTCATGTCTGCGACGTAACTGGCACTCTTCTTCTTCTGGATGATTGGATTTGAAAGCATTTCTATCCAACAGGAGAGTGAGAGGGAGCTGCGATAGATCAGTGGTTAGTGAACTGGACTATAAAGGACAAGAGATCGACGGCTTCTGGATTCACCCAGCCTTAAATGGGTACAAGATTTTTTCTGGAAAAGTAAAGCGGCACAGGCGTAATACTGACCACATTACCCCAAAAATCATGTGCCGAAGGTCTATAAAAATTATAGTCACTAACACCATATTCCCTATACGCCACTTGGCGTGACAGGGTTCTTTACTTTACTTATTAGGAGATGGAGATGGTCTTAACTGTCTTTAAGAAAGCGTACTATAGTACGTTCATAAATTCATGAACTCGTTTGCTGTCGATTTGCGTGAACATTACCTGTTAGATCACATTGAATTTTTTTGCATGCAGCCTTAGAATACCCATGACGTTATATAACTATTTTTACTCTTAAACATTTGATCTCGTTTGCTAGATTTCTCGTTTATGATATATAAAAATCAACCTAACATATGTGGACATAGTTTTAGCAGATCCACTGTGCTCAGCCGTGTTGTTCTAAAAATTGTTTTGTGTTCGCATTGAAATAGCCTGAAGAAATAAAAATTATTGATTTTCTGCTCAGGGGTGTGCCAAGTTTTTTTTTTCCCTTTTAAAAAAAAAACACGAAGATATCGAAAAAAAGCTCACATGTCCAATACAGATGGAGCGACCTATTTAGGTATGTAGTTTTTTTTTTTAATTTGAACACTATAAGCTCCTTCCCCCCCTCACCTCCTCCCACTCACCCCGCCCCGGCATACACATCATCATCTCTCCCCCACCCTCCCCCCCACCAGTGACGGGAACCATCGTAACGATTGTTTTAAAGATAATTTTAAAGAGAGTTTTAAAGATAGTTTTAAAGGTATTTTTATTTCACTTTTTTGGGCATGAACGAGGGGGGTTTTTCTTAAAATTAATTCAGCCACCTACTCTTTGATTATTTAATACTTTTTTTTAATTCGCCTTCCTCAAATTTTGTATTTTCAAATGAAGCATGGAGTTCAAAATAAACGAATATTTACGTTGCGACAACGGCCGTCATTGCATAGACAACTGACAGTAATTAATTTCCGCTACCTTATTTCTCTTGTTAGCTTAACACTCTGCACTTTAATTCGTGCATTTGCTGCAGTGTAAATATCATAGGACTTTTATTCACCAATCTCTTGCTATGGTTATATCCTAACAATTTGTTTCACCAATCTCTTGCTTTAGTTATATCGTAGCATTTTTATTCTCGTATCTCTTGATATAGTTATATCCTAGCACTTTTATTCACCAATCTCTTGCCATAGTTATATCTTTGCACTTATATTCACCAATCTCTTGCTATAGTTATATCCTAGCATTTTTATTCACCAATCTCTTGCTATGGTGATATCCTAGCACTTTTATTCACCTATCTCTTGCTATAGTTATATCCTAGCACTTTTAGTCACCTATCTCTTGCTATAGTTATATCCTGGCACTTTTATTCACCAATCTCTTGCTATAATTATATCCTAGCACTTTTATTCACCAATCCCTTGCTATAGTTATATCCTAGCACTTTTATTCACCAATCCCTTGCTATAGTTATATCCAGCACTTTTATTCACCAATCTCTTGCTATAGTTATATCCTAGCACTTTTAGTCACCTATCTCTTGCTATAGTTATATCCTGGCACTTTTATTCACCAATCTCTTGCTATAGTTATATCCTAGCACTTTTATTCACCAATCTCTTGCTATAGTTATATCCTAGCACTTTTATTCACCTATCTATTGCTATAGTTATATCCTAGCACTTTTAGTCACATATCTCTTGCTATAGTTATATCCTAGCACATTTATTCACTTATCTCTTGCAATAGTAATAACCTAGTAGTGTATAGCCCATCTCTTGCTATGGGAATATCCGTGTCCCATTATCCATCTATTACATGGTGTTTATCTGCGAACTACAACTGGTTTCTCTCAACATTTTAACCTTTCCCTCTGATGAAAGCAACAACACAATCACATCTTTTCTATTTTAATTATTTTTGCGATCATTAACATTGATCTTCAGCTGATATTTTCAAGAGTGCTCCTTTCTTTTTCATATCCTCTTTGATTGTTTACATTTGCTGTCAGTGAAATATGTCCGTCCTTTTTGTCTGTACATTCATATCCGGAGGGGGTCCATTATATCATCAAACAGAATTCTTGCCTTGACATTTCCACTAATTAAAACAGACTGGCGGAATTATGTTTTAGCGATTAACACGTTTAGAGGGGACAGAACACACGCGCGCGCAGACGGATATATATATATATATATATATATATATATATATATATATATATATATATATATATATATATATATATATTTTTTTTAAATATATATATATACACACACACACAAGTAGTATACAAGGGTCCAACTACTTATCATTTGACCCATAAATTAACAAAGATATATAGTAGGTGTATTTAGCACCTAATGTACTCTAGGTGCAGGGGGAGTTAACCATGACCTTTCGTGTCGGTGACCTCGGAAGTGACCTGTTTATGTCTGGTGTGTGCTGACTTTGGAGTTCTTGATGTAGTGGATCTATAGTGATAGGTTGGTAGATTATACAACATCAATAAAAACAATAGCATTAAATATAAAACAGAAATCAAAAGATATATTTTATTCTTTTATTATCTCAATAGATATATAACATACAGTGGATATTATGCAACATCACAAAAATATTTAGTACACTGAGTAAATATATAGTACAAGGATAACATTTATTTATAGGTATGTAGTTGGGTGTCTGCTTAGCTCTATGTCATAAATGAATCATAAGGGGTGAAACTGTTAGATCGCTGGTCAATCTAAGCTGGTAGCTTAAAGAGTTAAATATCTAGAGGCGTAGTCAAGACGTTATCATCAGCTACCTCTCTTTTTATATAGAAATTGTAAAGAACATTTCTTGTTTGGCTGTATGAAAAATATAGAATTATTTAGCTCTTTGAAACCTACATTTTTCCCACCCTTGGCGTTTTGCGTGTCGAGAACCTCTAAAAACATATCTTTATCTAATTTGTTGTGTTGCTTGCTTAACCCTTTACAACTGATTTTATCGTAATACCCCTTTGTATGAGACACAGGTGTCATGTCATGATGTTGTTGACTGTTTCCATTCTATATCATTGTAGCAGTCACAGGTGTCATGTCGTTGTAGCAGTCACGTATGGTATGTCGTTGTAGCAGTCACGTATGTCATGTCATTGTATGAGACTCGGGTGTCATGTCATGATGTTGTTGACTGTTTCCATTCTACATCATTGTAGCAGTCACAGGTGTCATGTCGTTGTAGCAGTCACGTATGGTATGTCGTTGTAGCAGTCACGTATGTCATGTCATTGTATGAGACTCGGGTGTCATGTCATGATGTTGTTAACTGTTTCCGTGGTATGTCATTGTAGCAGTCATAGGTGTCATGTCGTTGTCACAGGTGCCATGTCGTTGTAGCAGTCACAGGAGTAATGTCGTAGTAATAGTCACAGGTGTAATGTCGTTGTAGCAGTCACATGTGCCATGTCGTTGTAGCAGTCACAGGTGTCATGTCGCTGTATCAGACACGTATGACATATCGTTGTATCAGACACGTATGTCATGTCGTTGTATCAGTCACAGGTGTCATGTCGTTGTATCAGACGCGTATGTCATGTCGTTGTAGCAGTCACAGGTGTCATGTCGTTGTAGCAGTCACAGGTGTCATGTTGTTGTATCAGACACGTATATCATGTCGTATCAGTGACGGGTGGTATGTCGTTGTGTCAGTCACTTATGTCATGTCGTTGTATCAGAGACATATGTCATGTCGTTATATCAGACACATATGTCATGTCATTGTAACAGACACGTATGTCATGTGGTTTTATCAGACACGTATGTCATGCCGCTGTAGCAGTCACAGGTGTCATGTCGTTGTATCAGACACGTATGTCATGTCGTTGTAGCAGTCACAGGTGTCATGGCGTTGTAGCAGTCACAGGTGTCATGTCGTTGTATCAGACACGTATGTCATGTTGTTGTATCAGACACGTATGTCATGTAGCAGTCACAGGTGTCAAGTCGTTGTGTCAGACACGTATGTCATGTCGTTGTATCAAAGACGTATGTCATGTTGTTGTATCAGACACATATGCCATGTCAATGTATCAGACACGTATGTCATGTCATTGTAGCAGACACCTATGTCATGTCCCTGTATCAGACACGTATGGCGTGTTGTTGTAGCAGACACGTATGTCATGTCGTTGTTTCAGACGCGTACGTCATGTCGTTATATCAGAGACGTATGTCATGTCGTTGTATCAGACACATGTCATGTCAATGTATCAGACACGTATGTCATGTCATTGTAGCAGACACGTATGTCATGTCGCTGTATCAGACACGTATGTCATGTCGTTGTAGCAGTCACAAGCATGATAGGTGTATGTAGGTTGTCTGGTGTATCTTGATGGCTGTGTGGTGTTCGTCTAGTGTGTCATGATGGTTGTATGTATGTTGTCTAGTGTGGCATGATGGCTGTATGCATGTTATCTAGTGTGTCGTAATGTGTCTATATATGTTGTCTAGTGTGTCGTAATGGATTTATGTAGCTTGTCTAGTATAGCGTGATGGCTGTATGTGGGTTGTCTAGTGTGGTATGATGGCTATATGTAGGTCGTCTAGTGTGTCGTGATGGATGTATGTAGGTTGTCGACTATGTCAGAATGGTTGTATGCCGGTTGTCTAGTGTGTCATGATGCTAGTATGTTTGTTGTCTAGAGTGTCGTGATGGTTGTATGCATGTTGTCTACTGTTTCATGAGGGCTATATGCCGGTCGTCCAGTGTGTCATGATGGGTGTATGTAGGTTGTCTAGTATTTCATGCTTTAATCATCCAAAAAGAAAAATTGAAGGAATAATACATTCAACACTACCTCATACATCTACTTTAAACACATTAATATCAATAAAATTGAATAATCTTTTAACGATAAGCCTTAACATACTTTAAGAGAAAAAAAATATTCCAACTTACACCACAATCAAGATTTTGCTTAAAATATCACTTTTATTTTCCTTACCTCCTGCCCATTTTTGGTGAAAACGGCTATGAAATCGAAAGAAATATTTTAAAATTTTACCTCTAGGCATACCCCAAACTTTATATCAGACACCCGCATAGTCAAGATTTTGCTTAAAATATCACTTTTATGCTTTTTACCCCCACTGATTTTTGATTGCTTACGTCCATGAAATCGATTAAAAATTTTAATTTAGCATCTAGGCATACCCCAAACTTTATATTAGACATCCCCGCAGCAAAAATTTACTTAAAAATCACTTTTATGATTTTTACCCCATGACCTTTTTTGAGGGATACGCCCATGAAACTGTTAAAAATAGTAAATTTAAACGCAAGACTTACCCCACACGTTATATTAAAAATACCCGTAGCAATAATTTACTTAAAAATAACTTTTGAAATGTTTACCCCCTTGACCATTTTTGACTCCTCAAACTTTATTTTGACACGCCCATGTATCAAATTCACAATAAAATAAACTAAAAATTAGTAGTGAAGTATTGCTTTTAGAAGTAACAAATCTACGGGCAGCCAGAGATTATTCCATATGAAAAAAGTCTAGCCGGAGATTTTCTGATCCGGACGTTTTTTTTTTTCCTTATAAAGGTAAAGGTAAAGGTAAAGGTAAAGTACGAGACTTGAAACGGCGTCTTAGCACGCGAGTTTCCACCCATTTGTGCTCGGCCGCCTATCCAGAAATGTTCGGAGATTTCGGTATAGTGTCGCTTCAAGCATCGAAACTCAGATGCGAGGCAACATTCCTCACCTTCCCAGGGTAATACCGTGGTACCCAATTCTGCCAACGGCTGGGTCGACCGTGGGGGTATTTTTTTTTTCCAAACACGAGTACAATTCACACTGCTCCCAACGGGAATCGAACACGGGTTGTCCGAACGCCGGTAGTCCAGTCGAGTGGTTTTCCCAACTCGGCTACCGAATGAGTCTACTCGCAGATTTTTTTCTTATGAAAGTCTACCCGTGCCTTTAAATGCCATACTTCACTACTAATTTTTAGTTGATTTTAATGTGAGTTTGATACATGGCCGTGTTAAAAATAAAGTTTAAGGTAACCCTAGAGGTTAAATTTACTATTTTTAACAGTTTCATAGGCGTACCATTCAAAAATGGTCAAAAGGGGCAAATATTTCAAAATTATTTTTAAGAAAATTTTTACTACGGGGATGTTTAATTTAAAGTTTGGGGTAATCCTAGAGTGTAAATTTAAATTTTTTAATCGCTTTCATATGCATATCCTTCACAAATGGTCAGGGGCGTAAAAATTTTGAAAGTGATTTTTAAGTTAATTTTTGCTACGGGGATGTCTATAATAATGATTAAGGTAAGACAATATATTAATTTTAAATTTTATATCGATTTCATAGGCGTAGCCCTAGGGGTAAGGAACATAAAAGTGATATTTTAAGCAAAATCTTGATTGTGGTGTAAGGTGGAATATTTTTGTTTTCTCTTAAAGCATGTTAAGGCTTATCGATAAAATATTATTCAATTTTATTGATGTTAATGTGTTTAAAGTAGATGCAGTAAGTAGTGTTGAATATTATCCCTTCGTTGTTTTTCTTATTGGATGATTAAAGTATGATATACTAGACAACCTACCTACACCCATCACGACACACTAGACAACCGGCATACAGCCCTCATGACACACTAGACGACCTCCATACACCCATCACGACACACTAGAAGACCTCCATACACCCATCACGACACTCTAAAAAACCAACATACAACCATCATGACACACTATACTACCTCCATACACCTGCCACGACACACTAGACGACATCCATACACCCATCACGACACTAGACAACCTACATACAACCATCACGACACACTAGACGACCGGCATACAGCCTCCATGATACACTCGAAAACCTACATACACCCATCACGCCACACTCGACAACGTGCATACATACATGGCGACACACTAGACAACCGACATACAGCTATCATCCCACACTAGACAACCGGCATACAGCCCTCCTGACATAGTCGACAACCTATATACATCAATCACGACGCACTAGACGACCTACATATAGCCATCATACCACCTAGACATCCTACATACAGCCATCACGACACACTAGACAACCTACATACACCCAACATGACACACTAGATAACCTACATACATCCATTACGACACACTAGACAACATACATAGACCCATTACGACACACTAGACAACATACATACAACCATCAAGACACACTAGACGACCTCCACACTGCTCTCAAGACACACCAGACAACCTACATACACCCATCATGCCTGTGACTGCTACAACGACATGACATACATCTCTGATACAACGAAATGACATACGTGGCTGCTACAACGACATGACATACGTCTCTGATACAACGACATGACATACGTATCTGACGCAACGGCATGACATACGTGTCTGCTATAATGACATGACATACGTGTCTGATACAATGATATGACATATGTGTCTGATACAACGACATGACATACGTCTCTGATACAACGACATGACATTTGTCTGATACAATGACATGGCATTCGTGTCTGATGCAAAGACATGACACCTGTGACTGCTACAACGCCATGACACCTGTCACTGCTACAACGACATGACATACGTGTCTGATACAACGACATGCCACCTGTGACTGCTACAACGATATGACACCAGAGTCTGATACAACGACATGACATACGTGTCTGATACAAAGACATGACATATGTGTCTGTTTCAATGACATGACATATGTGTCTGATACAACGACATGACATGCGTCTCTGACACACAGAAATGATATACGTGTCTGACACAACGACATGACACCTGTGACTGGTACGACAGGAAATACGCGTCTGATACAACGACATGACACCTGTGACTGCTACAACGACATGACACATGTGACTGCTACAACGACATGACATACGTGTCTGACACAACGACATGACACCTGTGACTGCTACAACGACATGACACATGTGACTGCTACAACGACATGACATACGTGTCTGCTACAACGACATGACAAACGTGTCTGATACAATGATACGACACCTGTGACTGCTACAACGACATGACACCTGTGACAAAGACATGACACCTATGACTGCTACAATGACATAGCATGGAAACAGTTAACAACATCCTGACATGACACCTGTGTCTCATACAATGACGTGACATATGTGTCTGATACAACGACATGACACCTGTGACTGCTACAATGACCTGACATACGTGACTGCTACAATGATATAGGATGGAAACAGTCAACAACATCATGACATGGCACCTGTGTCTCATACAACGGGGTATTACGATAAAATCAATTGTAAAGCGTTAAGCGAGCAACACAACAAATTAGATAAAGATATGTTTTTAGAGGTTCTCGACACGCAAAAGGCAAAGGGTGGGGAAAATGTAGGTTTCAAAGACCTAAATAATTCCATATTTTCCTACAGTCAAACAAGAGATGCTCTTTACAATTTCTATATAAAAAGAAAGGTAGCTGATGTTAACGTTTCGACTACTCCTCTAGATATTTAACTCTTTACACTACCAGCTTAGACTGACCAGCTATCTCTTTCAGTTTCACCCCTTATGATTCATTTATGACATAGAGCTAAGCCGACACCCAAATACATAACTATAAATAAATATTATCCTTGTACTATATATTTACTCAGTGTACTAAATATTTTTGTAATGTTGCATAATATCCACTGTATGTTATGTATCTATTGAGATAATAAAAGAATAAAATATATCTTTTGATTTCTGTTTTATATTTAATGCTATTGTTTTTATTGATGTTGTATAATCTACCAACCTATCACTATAGATCCACTACATCAAGAACTCCAAAGTAAACACACACCAGACATAAACAGGCCACTTCCGAGGTCACCGACACGAAAGGTCATGGTTAACTCCCCCTGCACCTAGAGTACATTAGGTGTAAAATGCATCTACTATATATCTTTGTTAATTTATGGGTCAAATGATAAGTAGTTGGACCCTTGTATACTACTCAAACACACACACACACACACACACACACACACACATATATATATATATATATATATATATATATATATATATATATATATAGAGAGAGAGAGAGAGAGAGAGAGAGAGAGAGAGAGCAACAATAACAACAAAACTAACCTTGTAATTTTTATTAAATTTATAAAATAAATTATATAATAATTTTACATGAAATTAAATAGCATAAGAATGTATCATATTTTCTGTGAACATGAGTTAGACACCTTTGGTTCTTCCTCTGTTTTCTTCCTTCTTTCATTTTATTCCTTCCTTTTTTTCTTAATCTTAAATTCTGGGAGTCTTCATTAACCTTCTCTATTAACCTCCATCTACAGTCGCTCATTGCAACTCTGCGAGGATGAGGCATAGTCTTTCATTGATGTTATCGTCCCATCTCTTTTGTTTTATCTTCTTCTTTTACATTTTAGCTTCCTGTGGAGCATAGGTTTTCAACAAACACTTTCCAATACGTTCCGTTTCTTACCATTCTTTTAAGATCATTCCATGTTTTCACCTTCATCTCTGCTTCCATCTGTCTTCTCCAAGAATATTTTGATGTTTCATTTTGTCTTTTTCCTAAAAATTGACCTGTTGTGCAACACTCTCAGTTGGCTACCGCAGTGTGTCCTATCCAGCGCCATCGTCTTCGCAGTATCTCTTTATCCACTGCTATTTGACTGGTCATCATCATCGTGTGCCGTACCGGTTGGCGTTGGCGATCATGTCCTTCCACAATCTTCTATCCACAGTGCATCGTATGAGTTCTGTTGTTGACTGTTTTCCATGCCATGACACCAAGCTATCCAGTATTTTCTCTCTTTGTCGTCCGCGATCTCTCTTTCCTTTTATTTTGTCAGTTGTAACCAAGTATTCCGAATTTCCTCTTCTCATTATGTGCCCAAAAAATGTTGATTGCTTCTTTCTGATGTTTTTTAAGAGCTCCCTTTAGTGTTGGCCTCTTTGAGAACCTGCTCATCGGTTGTTTTAGCTGTCCAGGGAACTTTCAAATTTCTTCTGAGAAATCACATCTCTGTGGCTGGTACTTTTCCATAATTCTATTTTAGTGATTTTCTCCTGCCATTTTCATTCTTTTATGCTGCGTAAACATCCATTAATGAAGGCCTGTATCTTTATGATCTTAATGACTGAATTAACATTGGAGTTGAAAATGTTTATTTTTGTATTTAACTTAATTTCTCTGGATTTCATTGTTTTCTAGTGGAACGAATGCTCCTCTTGCTTTTGATATCCAATATGGGTATCATTCTCAGTTCCTCCCTCTTTGTCTATATTACTCCCCAGGTTGACGTAAGAATGTACGTCTAGTAGAGATATTTCTCCTATTTTTATTTGGTTTTTGCTAACTGCATTATAATAAAATTGATCTTATCTCTATTTATTTTCAGTCCCAGATGTTGTGATCTCTCATCAAGTATGTTCATTTTATCTTGCATCTGTTGATGGTTGTGTGATAGGAGGGCTATGTCATCAGCAAAGTCTAAATCATCAAGTGACCACTGGATTTCATTTCTGTTGCTCTGAGCTATTTTCATAATCCAATCTATGGCCAGAAGAAAGAGAAATGGAGATAGAAGGCATCCCTGTCTTACTCCTGTTTGTATTTCAAATGCTTCTGTAAACTGTCCTTCATGCACCACACTACATTTCATGCCTTCATGCATTGTTCTTATCAGGGTAATAAACTTTATGAGGATTCCGTAATGACTCAGCAACTTCCAAAGCATTCCTCTGTCTAAGCTATCAAATGCTTTTTTTTTATAATCTATGAATCGATATAAAGTGGGGACTGTAGTTCTAAACGTTGCTCAACTAATATACCTAGGGTAGTTATTTGATCAGTACATGATGTGTTTTTCCTAAAACATGCTTGTTCATCTCTTAAATGTTCTCGAGGGCATCTTTGAATGATTCTGCTTAGTATTTTTCCTGGGACTGATAGTAGCATAATTTCCCTATAATTTGTGCACTCCTGTAAACTTCCTTTCTTTGGTAGTTTGATCATATAACCTTCTTTCCAGTCTTTAGGTATTTCTTCCCTCACCCAAATCTTATCTAATAGATTATGTAACATCTTGGTAGAGGTGTTAATATCTGCTTTGATGGCTTCTGAAGGAATTTCATCTGGTCCTGTGGTTTTACCATTTGTTAATAGCTTGATGGCTTTTGTGGCTTTCCACAGTTATTGTTTTACTCTTCTTCTGCTGGTAGTATATCTGGAGGTTTATGTGGGCCGGATCTGTTCAAGAGTTCTTAAAAGTGCAGCTTCCATCTATTCACTTGTTCCCTTATATTACTAAACAGATTTCCTTTCGTATCTTTCAAAAAAGGCATTGATTTGTTTGTTTGTTCCGCTTAATTTCTTTGTGCTCTTGTACAGTTCTATCATATTTCCTTTATTTGCCGCCACCTCTGACTCTTTATTTATTTTTTAAAAATCTATTTCGCCTTTTTCTTCATTTCACAGTTCTCTGCAGAATGGTCCTTACAGGTAATGTGAATGAGATAAGTGGCCAAACGATTTTCATTTTGCGTTGTTCAACAATAGTCTATAAAGATCATTGTATTTATTTGCAAACAGTTCTATTCCGATAAGCTACAAGTAGGTCATGCCCAAAACCTTTCCTCAAGCGTGGAAAAGACCAACTAGACCCAAGTAGCTACAGACCAATTAGCTTACTGAGCTGCCTGAGTAAACTCATGGAAAGGCTGGTTAACTGAAAACTTATGTGGCATTTGGAGACAAAACAACAAATCGTACCACAACAAAGTGGCTTCCGTCAGCACAGATTAACTGAAGACTTGGCCATTGGACAGGAAATAGAGGATGCTCTACAAGAAAAGAAACACACACTGGCAGTGTGGATCGACATGGAGAAGGCTTTTGATAGGGTATGGCGAGAGGGTTTAAAGAACAAGCTTTTTAGACTTGGCATCCAGGGTCGTTTATTCAATTGGGTCTCTCAATACCTTCAGGATAGAACGGTCCAGAGTACAAGTACAAGGTCAACTAAGTAAGAAGGTCACAATCGAACAAGGTGTCCCACAAGGTGGAGTCTAGTCCCCAACACTCTTTTTAATTTTCATAAATGACATCGTATTGGACATTCCATCCAGAATACACTCAGCAATATACGCAGATGATCTGGCGTTATGGGCTCACGAAAGAAAGTATGTCGGTGGCTGGATCCAGGATGCAAGATGCCCTAGGTGAACTTGAAAAATGGACGAACACCTGGTTCTTACCAATAAACGAAAAAAAAAAACTATATATACAATTTTCAGCCTATCAAGAAACACACTCTCTGCAAACTTGAAGATAAAAGACCATACACTCCCTATTGACCAAAACCCAACATATCTTGGCGTAACCGTGAATCGCAGAATGACTTGGAAAAATCAGATAGACAGAGAAAGAAAATGAGAAATTACATGTTCACCAAATTCAAAATAGGTATAACTATCCTGTGCCACTGTACACTGGACAATATAGTCATATTCATAAAACATCTTCTACAGGATAGCCCCCAGTACACAGACGTGAGAAGAGCAATGTGGTCCATATCCACCTCCCTGGAAGAGAAACTATATGGGGCAATCGAATCACTTACACAGACAGCTGACTTTATGAGAGAGTCTGGAATCCTACTCTAATTGGGTCTTGATCGCAGTGAGAGAGAGAGAGAGAGAGAGAGAGAGAGAGAGAGAGAGAGAGATCTCCATAGATTGCATTTTCTTCTGTAGTTCTTCTGTAAGTGTCCATATTTCGTACATTTATAGAAACATCGATATAACAACGGGGCACATCAGCCTGATCTTAGAGCCAGTAGTCTTACTTTTCCAAATATGTTTATGCTTTGCAAAGATTGCTGTAGTTGCATCTAGATGATAATTCAGATTTCAGCCTTCATAGCTGACAATTGATCCTAAATATTTAAATTTGTCAGCACCTTTTTCGTTCTTGTATAGTCTAGTCGTGCGACCAAATCTGATAGTTCTTGTATAGTCTAGTCGTTCGACCAAATCTGATAGTTCTTGTTCTGTTCCTGCTAAACTATCGATGCCATCTGGAAACTGCATGTTGTTTAAAAAAAATCTCCCACCAATACTGTCAATACTTTCATGGTCTTCTAAAACATCTGTCTTGATTCTAAACACATGTTGAATAAGGAAGGAGAGAGTAAGCAGTCTTGTCGAACTCCAATAATTTCCCTCGATATCCGCATATAATTACTGCTATGATAGCTTTGTCATGTAGATGTTTTACACTTGAAAGTATGTTAGCACAGAAGTTGTATATTTTCATCGTCGCCCATAAGTCACCTCTTATTAAATACCTCTGTTTCAGTCTGTGGACACGTGATATAGGTCTTGTTAGTGTAGGCGGTATTTCTCGCGACAAATTATGTGATTGAAGATTCATTGTTTTAATACGACCTGCACGAAAGCCGACATATTCCTCAGACACGTTCTTTTCCACCTGCTGTTTTAATCGGCTAAATATTATTTATAACGTTGGTGTTTGATTGGATCGCTGATGAGACTGATTGTTCTGTTGTGACAATGTCGTGGATTTCCTTTCTGACACCTTAAACGGACGAATTGGAGGGAACTTAGCGTCATATTAAATAAAAACGAGGCAGGAGCCATTAAGAAGCCTAATATCTATCGTACTATAGAAATTGCCTAACTTTAGGGCTGTCTCGATTGCACTGAAACCGATTCTAATAACAAGAAGCAAATGTATTCTCTCGCTTAACCATTCACTCACTCATTCACTAACGCATTCACTAACTCATTTACTAATTCATTCACTAACTCATTCAATAACTCATTCACTAACTCATTCACTAACTCATTCACTAATTCACTCGCTCATTCACTAACTCATTCACTAACTCATTCCTTAACTCACTCATTCACTAAATCATTCACTCGCTCATTCACTAACTCATTCACTAAATCACTCACTCGCTCATTCATTAACTCATTCAATAAGTCATTCACTAACTCAGTCCCTAACTCACTCATTTACTAAATCACTCACTCGCTCATTCACTCACCCATTCACTACTCATTCACTAAATCACTCACTCGCTCATTCACTAACTCATTCACTAACTCATTCACTATCTCATTCACTAAATGACTCACTCACTCATTCACTGACTCATTCACTAACTCACTAATTCACTAACTCATTCACTAACTCATTCCCTACCTCACTCACTCACTCACTAACTCATTCACTAACTCATCCACTAAAGCATTGACTAACTCATTCACTAAATCACTCACTCATTCACTCACTCATTCACTAACTCATTCACTATCTCATTCACTAAATGACTCACTCACTCACTCACTCATTCACTAACTCACTAATTCACTAACTCATTCACTAACTCATTCCCTACCTCACTCACTCACTAACTCATTCACTAACTCATCCACTAAAGCATTGACTAACTCATTCACTAAATCACTCACTCATTCACCTACTCATTCCCTAACTCACTCATTCAGTAAATCACTCACTCGCTCACTCACTCATCCATTCACTACTCATTCACTAAATCACTCACTCACTCATTCACTAACTCATTCACTAACTCACTCATTCACTAAATCACTCACTCACTCATTCACTCACTCATTCACTCAATCACTTACTCACCCACTGGTACACTCGCACATTCACTACATTTAATTAAATTCCAAGACGACCATCTTGTTACATTTCCGCAAGCATTGAGACTTTTGTGGACACCCTGTATAATTGAATATATCAAGGCAGCCACAAATGAAAGACTCCTATCGATCTACTAACATGAGAGTGCTGAACTCCAAATCAATGTTGGAGGTGACAGATTAGATTCAAGATTACCAATAGTAGGTTCATTGATCATGGACAAAGGACACGCACTAGAACCACACTATGGTCACTATTAAGGGGAGAGCATGGCAATTGTTGAAGTTACATCAAACACAATAAAGTAGTTCTGACGTTGAGAAAGAGGCTAAGGTAAAAGAGCGTTTATAACTATAGTTCGTTCACAAATTCGTGCCCACAGAGTTTATTAATTACCTCGGAATCTGTTTGATGGATTTCTGTAATTCTTTTCTTTGAAACCTTGTTTTTTCATCCACCTTCAGCCAGATTTATTGCCCCCACTGTCATGCATTTAGGAAATATTTTGCTTATTTGAGCTATATAAAAATATGATTTTCTTGCTTGTCCTAAATTTTAGGATTTTACAATACCCACATTTGTTGTAATCAACTCACCAATTAAAAAGGCGAATTTCACGTGCACACCACACAATCTTAGCATCATTTCGCACTCTTAACTTGTAAGACCCTCGCCACTCCGAGTTTTTTGTTTGGTCATTTCACTCCGGTTTCTTGTTAAATTGGTCAGAGGCGTTATTGAGTTATTGAATTATTTGCGGGTCATCATCATTGCACTCCGAACATGGCTATACGTGCTCAGATCCACTCCTCAGCAAGTCCCGAAGTGTCCAGCGACTGACGACTCCAGTTCTATGTTGGTTGATAAGTCTTCTTACATGGCCACTAAGTTTCTCATTTCTGGCTGTGCCCATCTTAACTCCCATTTCCATCATCCGCTATTTCATTTCCTCGTACGGCCGCATGTCCAGGGACATAGACAAAGGTGACCATACATATTTTGGACTTCTGCAATAACTCTACCCATTGCATGCGTTCAGAGCCTGCCTCCACTTTTTTTATCATGCTCATCGAATCACTCAGTATACATGCGTGGGTGTACTCTTGTGACTCTAACCATTGAATGCCTTGGTCACTGCCATCACCTCCATTGTCATGCTACTCGTGGTCATGACGTATGCACCACTGTCTTTTTTGACTATTCTGTCTGCCGAGCGTGCTGTAAATGCTCATGCACTTCTTTGGTGTCGTCTTACAGATCCGTCTGTATAGATGACTGCATCTTTCTCATCGGTGTTATCACAGATGAGACCGTTGACCTCAGCATTAACCACGATCGGGTTCTGTTCCCTACTTTTCCTGTCGAGTGTGACAATACACGAGAAAGTTCCCTTAAATGACGTAGGCACCGATATTCACTGCTGACCAACGTTGATATTGGTAAGCCCACAGACCTGTTTGATGACATCTTCTGCTCGGCCCACCCATGATTTGCCTCTTTTTAGCCTGGCTCCTTTCCCTGTGTTGAGCACTTGGTGTAATGGATGCTCTTTATCTGTACTAATCTGCAGGTATGTTCGTGCTCTCCAAATCTTGATTCTGTCATCCATGGTTGGAAAGTCAAGAAGATATCTCATTGCTACACAGGGAGTGTCCCTTGTACATCCCAAGATAATGCGCATGGCTTCATTTTGTATTTTCTCCAGCCTATCAATTTGAGTCGTACTGACAGTAAGAATTGCCAGGGCATACTCGATTGATGTGAGGACTAATCCCTAGAACAGAAGAGTAAGTAGCCTCAGCTCGATGTTGGTAGCTGCCATGACCTTCAAGGCGGCGAATCCTTTGCGGGATTTTGTTATCACATGGTTCACGTGGCCCCGAAAACACAGGCTGCGATCAAACTTAACTCCAAGGTATGTCATCAACTTGTCCCTGGTCACCTCATCAACTCCCATTCGTACTACAGGTGTGGTCGTATTAACGATATGATTGTTAAGGGAGAACCATGAAACTGATGCTTTATTAGGATTAACCAAGGCACATGAAACCCCACACCAGGAAGAAATGCGATCGAGTTCGTCTTGCATTGTGGAGGCGATTCCCCGTCTGTCTCTTCCCTGTCGATATACCAGAATATCATCAGCAAAAGTCATAGTTCTTCCCCTCCCATTCAGTTGTTGTTCCGTGATCATTATTGTGTACACGTTAAATATAACTGGTGACAATGGTGAGCCTTGTGGCAGCCCTAGACAAATAGATGTTGGCTCGGAAGACCAACTTCCACATCTGAGTATCACCTTCCTCTGAAACAGTGCCGCAGCGATCCATCTAATGAGGAAGGGGTGCACCGCCAGTTTGAGGAGCATATGAAGTGTTTAAAGTGTAAATTCATCACTATGCAAAAGGTAACTGTGTTATTGTACATGCACTTTTGCAAGGAATCTAAAAGGGGTCGGTTATATTACGATATCAAAAAATCAGAAAACAGAACACGGCCAGCTCTAAATATAGATAGAAAGTCTTTCAATCGATGGATAGGGCAGAACTTTGACTCTGCAGAGTCAAGCAAGGAAGTTTACCTATCTTTATGATGAAGATATAAAATCCAATTAAAAATTTTGCCCTATTCAATGTAATACGGATACGTCTTTGGCTTGCATTGTTAGAAAATTAACATAATTTACAGTGAAATCTAATGTTTAGTTCAGGCGGTTTGATATTTTTCGAAAATTATATAACAAAAAACTATTTGTGCAAAATTCAGACTACCTTTGTACTTAAATGTTATAACAACAGAAGGTCGGTGAAAAAAAATAAGATTTCATGAAAAAGAATTACAGAAATTCATCAAACAGTTTCCGAGATAATCGATCAACTCTGTGGGCACGAATTTGTGAACGAACTGTATAACACTAGGGGGCTACAATCATCTCTGTGGTCATGTAATAAAAAGAGAACAATTGGAATATTTTTTAACTGCTGGACAAGAAATTCCGTGGTGCTCACTTCGTAAACATAAAAAAAGGAGCACATGAGTCATTTTCAACCCTTTATTTAAGAGTGATATTCCTGTCAGTTCTGACATATGGAAGCGAATCATGGACAGTAGACAAACACATGAAAAGACGATTAGAGGCCACAAAGATGGGGTTTCTCAGAAGAATGTTGAAAGTTCTCTGGACAGCTTTTAGACCAATGAAGAAATTCTCAAAGAGGCCAAACCAAAAAGGGAACTCCTAAAAAACATCAGAAAGAAACAATCAACGTTTTTTGGGCACATCATGAGAAGAGGAAAGTTGGAATACTTCGTTACAACTGGCAAAATAAAAGGAAAGAGAGATCGCGGACGACAAAGAGAGAAAATACTGGATAGCTTGGTGTCATGGCATGGAAAACAGTCAACAACAGAACTGATACGATGCACTGTAGATAGATGATTGTGGAAGGATATGATCGCCTACGCCAACTGGTATGGCACATGATGATGATTCCTAACTTACTAGGCTGGCTTTTAGTCTTAATAAAAATGCTGGTCTCTTCTCGTCAGTATCTATTTTTTTTTTAATCGTGATCATATTTAATCGAACCCAGGTATTCGACTCTATGAACTGTATCGGGTATATGTTCATTGAATCTGAAGTCTGTATTAAAGCTGTCGTGATTGGAAGTCATTAACTTGGCTTCCAGCATTGATTCCCAGTTCCACAATTAGACTCAGGTACAAAATGTATCTGCGTCTAATTAATGCCTAAGTAATGCTTTAAAAAAAAAAAGATACATTTGAGAGACCAAATTATAGTGGAACAGAATTAAATACAAAATATATAACATTGCTTTTACAACAAAAATTAAAAACCCCAAAAATAACGACCAAATTTATTCAAAACACTTTATTTAAAATAGAAGAAAATAAAATTAAGAATAAAAACATCTTCTATCAGTCCTGCTAATGCTATTGTACTCATTGACGTAATATCAATGAATATTGCTGCTATCACGTTCACTGTTTTCATGTAGTAGGGAACTCTTTGTACAGAACTTCGCAGCAGGAGACAATCTGATCATCAGAAGGAGACCCCGTCGAGCAAGTGTTTCGGCCCTTTAGCTTCCTGACACAGCTTCATGTCTTATATTACTTGATAATGTTCGAGGACACATCGTCACTCGCATCTTTATAAGAGTTACAAAGTAATCTATTGTGGTATCTAAAGGTCATCACAGCTGACCTGAGAGACCTTGTAATAAAACCAGTCTATTTACAACATGACACATAGTATCGCGTTTCATGTAATCTCATTTAAACCCAAATCCTTTAACCTCGTCTCTAGTTTGAGATTAATCGAAATAAGTATCGAACATGATTTTGGTAATCAGATCTCATTATTTTGTCTCCAATACCAAAGTAATCAGGCTGCCCATAATACTCGTTACTGACTGAGTATGGCAACGGGCGTGGCTCAAATGACACACGTAAAAGTGTCAGACAAAGGCTACGGGACCAGTTGAAGTCTTCTGGCCGCTTAGGATAAAGTTTAAGACAAATAAAAAAACGTAGTGGTTTACATACATGTTACAATACTTGGTATACTTCTGAGATATACATAAACCATACTATTCTTTGGGAGCCGCGACAGCTCAGTGGTTAGTGAACTGGACTACAAAGGACAAGAGGTAGGGTTCGATCCTGATCGACGGCTTCCAGGTTCACCCAGTCTTTAATGGGCACCAGATTTTTTTTCTGGGAAAGTAAAGCGGCACAGGCGTAATACCGACCACATTACCCCAAAATTCATGTGCCGAAGGTCTGTAAAATTTATGGTCACTAACACCATATTCCCTATTCGCCACTTGGCGTGACGGGGGCACTTTTCTTTTTACTTTTTGTACTACTCTTTGATTCATGAAATATAGCAGTCTTTAGTAATCGAAGTTTCGCACATTACCACAGTCAGTTTACAATAACACTACATGTCTTCCCGACTCGAACACACATTCCTGTACTGATATTCACGTTATACAATTATGAGTTGGTTATTGGGGGATGACGACTACATACCTGATGTTAACGACCCTTCTACTTGGTTACTTCTCCTTTTTTTAGTGCCTGAACTAAGTCTCTAAAAGATATGACTGTCTTGGATACTTACAGTCTACTTCGTAAGTTTCGCTCCAGGAATATATCTGAACTAGTTATGGCGGTTGTCTTGTCCCTACCGCCAGACGTAGGTTCTCGTAAATGCGCTGTCTGTCTATTTCACTCTTCTATTGTTATTATTACTTCTATCTATAGCATTAAAGTTTCGTTCACTTGGAAAATACCATATCCCAGTAGTACCACCCCTCAACTACATTTTGTAAACTTGGGATCCTGACTACATAATTGCAATTTCTGAATCTCGTTCTTCTAAAGTATTCGTGAGACGTTAACTATTCGTGAATCATCTATCATTACGTATTCTACGATTCTCAACACCGAGCTTTGTATAACTTGACGATTTTTTATGACTCTTAACACAGAGTTCGACATTGCTTGTCGATGTTCTACGACTCTCAACATCGAGCTTTGTATTGCTTGACGGTGTTCTACGACTCTCATCATCGAGCTTTGTGTTGCTTGACGATGCTCTACGACTCTCATCATCGAGCTTTGTGTTGCTTGACGATGCTCTACGACTCTCAACACCGAGCTTTCTATTGCCTGACAATGTTCTACGACTCTCAACACCGAGCTTTGTATTGCTTGACAATGTTCTACGACTCTCAACACCGAGCTTTGTATTGCCTGACAATGTTCTACGACTCTCAACATCGAGCTTTGTATTGCCTGACAATGTTCTACGACTCTCAACACCGAGCTTTGTATTGCCTGACAATGTTCTACGACTCTCAACACAGAGCTTTGTATTGCCTGACAATGTTCTACGACTCTCAACACCGAGCTTTGTATTGCTTGACAATGTTCTACGACTCTCAACACCGAGCTTTGTATTGCCTGACAATGTTCTACGACTCTCAACACCGAGCTTTGTATTGCTTGACAATGTTCTACGACTCTCAACACCGAGCTTTGTATTGCCTGACAATGTTCTACGACTCTCAACACCGAGCTTTGTATTGCTTGACAATGTTCTACGACTCTCAACACCGAGCTTTGTATTGCTTGACAATGTTCTACGACTCTCAACACCGAGCTTTGTATTGCCTGACAATGTTCTACGACTCTCAACACCGAGCTTTGTATTGCCTGACAATGTTCTACGACTCTCAACACCGAGCTTTGTATTGCTTGACGATGCTCTACGACTCTCAATATCGAGCTTTGTATTGCTTGACGATGCTCTACGACTCTCAACACCGAGCTTTGTATTGCCTGACAATGTTCTACGACTCTCAACACCGAGCTTTGTATTGCCTGACAATGTTCTACGACTCTCAACACCGAGCTTTGTATTGCTTGACGATGCTCTACGACTCTCAATATCGAGCTTTGTATTGCTTGACGATGCTCTACGACTCTCAATATCGAGCTTTGTATTGCTTGACGATGCTCTACGACTCTCAACACCGAGCTTTGTATTGCCTGACAATGTTCTACGACTCTCAACACCGAGCTTTGTATTGCCTGACAATGTTCTACGACTCTTAACACCGAGCTTTGTATTGCCTGACAATGTTCTACGACTCTTAACACCGAGCTTTGTATTGCCTGACAATGTTCTACGACTCGTGCATTCGATCTCTGTATTGTTTGTCGATGTTCTATATTGAGAAGATCTCTCATTCTTCTGTCAACCAGCACTATTATACTTTGTCTTTAGTGTAACCACTCGTATATGCTTCAAATAGATAGCTTTGATTTTGCTGTAAAACCTCAACTCGTCGAAACACTGTGACGGTGCCACACTGTAAGTAAAGGAGCTCAACTGAAAAACCATTGCGGTCTCAATATTCACCTGTCGTGCTGGGGGTGAAAAGGTGTTTATGCTTCACGTACCACTAATACCACACGAGATTCCTTTTCATTTCCAGATACTTTAGTTTCATCTTAAAGTCTCAGTAACATATGCTTAAAATAACAGCCATTGGCTGCTTCTCACATCCATCGTCATGTTCATCGTCTTCAACAGAAGAAACACTATTTCTATGAAGTCTTGATGATCGTGGACTTTTTGCCATGCAGCTGTGCACCTATGATCGAAACAAATCCTAAGTGAAAGTTGGGCGTCCCACGGCCTGGTCGTATTATTAACGTCTCTATAAGACCTGAGAGTCATTATTTTCTCAAAAATTGCTGATCCAAAAGATAAATGGTACAAGAAGTATAATTTTTTTTAGTTCTTTCACACGTGTGTAACTATTCATGCTATGCAGCATATTCTGCATTTTTTGACCAAAGGCAATTTAACTGCACTCGATTTTATTTATATATATAGAGGAATATATGGGTATGAAGGGATATATATGTATATATGTTATGTTGTCAAATTATGTGATGACCATCATCACCGCACTACGACACACCCATAGGTGCTCGAATGTTCTCAACCCACGTGCCTCGAATGTTCTCAACCCACGTGCCTCCAATGTTCTCAACCCACGTGCCTCCAATGTTCTCAACCCACGTGCCTCCAATGTTCTCAACCCACGTGCCTCGAATGTTCTCAACCCTCGTGCCTCCAATATTCTCAACCCACGTGCCTCCAATATTCTCAACCCACGTGCCTCCAATATTCTCAACCCACGTGCCTCCAATATTCTCAACCCACGTGCCTCCAATGTTCTCAATCCAGTGCCTCGAATGTTCTCAACCAACGTGCCTCGAATGTTTTCAATCCACGTGCCTCCAATGTTCTCAACCCACGTGCCTCCAATGTTCTTAATCCACGTGCATCGAATGTTCTCAACCCACGTGCCTCGAATGTTAGGATCTCACTACCCAGAGAGGGCTAGACATCGAATCTAACTACCCAGAGAGGGCTAGACATCGGATCTCACTACGCAGAGAGGGCTAGATATCGGATCTCACTACCCAGAGAGGGCTAGACATCGGATCTAACTACCCAGAGATGGCTAGACATTGGATCTCACTATCCAGAGAGGGCTAGACATCGGATCTCACTACCCAGAGAGGGCTATATATCGGATCTCACTACCCGGAGAGGGCTAGACATCGGATCTCACTACCCAGAGAGGACTAGACATTGGATCTCAATACCTAGTGAGGGCTAGACATCGGATCTCACTACCCGGATTGGGCTAGACATCGAATCTCGCTACCCAGAGAGGGCTATACATTGGATCTCACTACGCAGAGAGGGCTAGACATCGGATCTCACTACCCAGAGAGGGCTAGACATCGGATCATACTACCCAGAGAGGGCTAGACATCGGATCTCACTACCCGGTGAGGGATAGACATCGGATCTCACTACGCGAAGAGGGCTAGACATCGGATCTCACTACCCAGAGAGGGCTAGACATCGGATCTCACTACCGGAGACCAGGGAAGGGTAAAGCCACGAAGAAACCACAGGTAAGATTTATTGAAAAAATGTCACTGTATGTGATGAGAATCGAACCCTGGACCTTCTCTTACAGAGACCGATGTCATATCTCTAGACCATTCCGTCCCTATTAGGATCACAATTTGTGTTAGTGTCTTTAAGACTCACGTATCATTGCACGAGCCCTGCATAACCAGTTCAGTAAATCCACGTCTATTTATGAAATGTCTAAACCTCTGCCTTCGTGTTTATTTAATGTAATTAAACCTCATTATCTTTGCATTTAATTAAGTAAATTAAAAAAAAAAATCTTCCGAAGGCTTATTTTTGCGTGGAAACGTGATATCCTACGCTTCCTTGCGGTGTGAAAAACATGTATTACCCTACTCAACCTATTTGCTGCTATACCGGAAACATTTAATACCTTGTTTCAGCTATTCGTTGTGATACATGGCCAAGTGAGTTGGACTCAAAGAGAGGAAAACATAAACGATCTCAAAAAAATTGTGATGAAATCGGATGCATAGGGTCTAAAGGTGCATGCAACGCAATTTATTCGTACTGTTGTTCATCCATCGGTGAAAGAGACGATCACGCTGTCATGATTCTCCGTTACAATTAAATCACAAGTGTTTCCTGCAGTGAATATAAAAGTGTTTTGTTCAGTATACTTTGACCTGTGGATGGTATACAGGTGATTGTGTGTGTGTGCTTTTTTTTCCAGTACAAAGTGGCCCGAGCGTGAAAAGAATTTAAATATAAGAAAATTATTGTACGTGTTAGCCTCACGCTATAGCACATGCTTGGTTTGATTCAATGGAACTAGCATGTCCGGATTAATGAGACTTTGAACAAATACTGTGTTTGACAAGGGTTTACTGTAAATTGTGGCGCAGGACGACAAACACTCTTCTTTTAGAAAGGACAAAAAAGAAGAAGACAGTGAACAAAATAATAAACTTTTTAGCGTTTTCTTCAGTATGACAAAAGACAAGAAAAACAAAACGCAAACGTGAAAGATGAATACATAGACTACTTCTTCATGGCTTCAGCTGGAGCCTTGATAGACATCGCCATGCGGTCCTATAAAAGAAGAATGTATAAATGAACTCTTGACCAGAAGGTAGCCAGATACTCGGTCGATGTAGACCACGTAACTCACAGGCCGAACAGTAAGGACAGCCGTAATCAAAATGGTTATTGGAATATGATAAAAAGACGGCAATAAGGAAAGATGGTAAAGAAGAACCTCTGCTAAAGAATAAGGAAGAAAGGTTCCAAACCCAGGAGGGAGAGAGAGAGAGAGACAGGAAGGGGCCATGAGTCTGTGATCCAGGACGGGCCATGAGTCTGTGATCCAAGACGGGCCATGAGATTGTGATCCAAGACGGGCCATGAGTCTGTGATCCAGGACGGGCCATGAGTCTGTGATCCAAGACGGGCCATGAGTCTGTGATCCAAGACGGGCCATGAGTCTGTGATCCAAGACGGGCCATGAGTCTGTGATCCAGGACGGGCCATGAGTCTGTGATCCAAGACGGGCCATGAGATTGTGATCCAGGACGGGCCATGAGTCTGTGATCCAGGACGGGCCATGAGTCTGTGATCCAAGACGGGCCATGAGTCTGTGATCCAAGACGGGCCATGAGTCTGTGATCCAAGACGGGCCATGAGTCTGTGATCCAGGACGGGCCATGAGTCTGTGATCCAGGACGGGCCATGAGACTGTGATCCAAGACGGGCCATGAGTCTGTGATCCAGGACGGGCCATGAGACTGTGATCCAGGACGGGCCATGAGACTGTGATCCAGGACGGGCCATGAGTCTGTGATCCAAGACGGGCCATGAGTCTGTGATCCAGGACGGGCCATGAGTCTGTGATCCAGGACGGGCCATGAGTCTGTGATCCAAGACGGGCCATGAGTCTGTGATCCAGGACGGGCCATGAGTCTGTGATCCAGGACGGGCCATGAGACTGTGATCCAAGACGGGCCATGAGTCTGTGATCCAAGACGGGCCATGAGTCTGTGATCCAAGACGGGCCATGAGTCTGTGATCCAAGACGGGCCATGAGTCTGTGATCCAGGACGGGCCATGAGTCTGTGATCCAGGACGGGCCATGAGACTGTGATCCAGGACGGGGCATGAGACTGTGATCCAGGATGGGCCATGAGTCTGTGATCCAGGACGGGCCATGAGTCTGTGATCCAAGACGGGCCATGAGTCTGTGATCCAGGACGGGGCATGAGTCTGTGATCCAAGACGGGCCATGAGTCTGAGATCCAGGACGTACCGACTGAGGTTATCAAGGCAGCAGGAAACCTATATCAATGATTTAGTTATCGTCGGAATCTTGGTGATGATGAGAATTAAAGTGGGTGGAGACTGGTTGCTGTCTTCTTTCTAGTAAAGCTTATTCATACAATTTTATATTTATTTTTCCATATTTTATTTAGTTTTACAGCTGACCCACACGACATGGTACATCTGTGGCTATCGCCAGACGAAAAAAGTACTTACATAAAACGTAACACACTTATAACTTCCACTCACGCAGCCGCTGTGGCTAAGTAATTAGTGCAAACAGAATTAAGTAGAAGGCTCCTGGGCCATTACACATAGCGACGATTTCTTCCTTTCCGGATCAGCTCGGTTTCGGAGTTTGTTCAGCCTCTAACAATTATTCCAATAGATTTGTCTGGAAGATTAGTATGATTTGGCGTAGTACTGACCAAGCCATCTATTTTTTTTAAAGGTGTAACAAATGGATACAAACACCATATTCAACATACGTTTTAAAACGTAGAATGAACCATAAGGTTTTTTGCTTACTTTATCATATTTTGCAAGCAATGTTAACCAAACACACCTAGTATTTTAAACAGTCTATTTCAGGTAATGCAATCCAAATATATTTACACATATTCTCATATTTATAAGCAATGCTATATAAATACGCCTCCTACTTTACAAATCATCATCATCGTCATCAAGTACCGGGCCTCCTGGCGTAGGTGATCATGTCCCTCCACAACTATCGATCTCGACAGTTATTTAACATTTCTGTTGTTGACCTTCTGCCAAGCCATTCTCTTAAGCTGTCTGGTAATTTTTTTCTCTTTGCTTCTCTCTATCTCTTCGTCCCTCAATTTTTCCAGTTGTTACAATATATTCCAGTTGTTCTCTTCTCATTACATAGTCAAAAAATGATGATGATTTATAAATAACATCACATTTATGCTGATGTAATAAAAACGCAAAACGAAAGTTGTCCAAATCTCACATTTCTAAAGTACTCTAATTCACAGACAATCACTGCATCCTGGGACAAATGTTACCAACTCTTCCAGAGATTCCGTGACAAGCCTCGAATGCCTGTCATATAAATTGACCCCAAATCACACGTGTTCAGACAAATAAGCTCAGCTGTGCCTGGAGCTCTATTGAGCCCACGTGGATTCCTCGCAGGAAATTCCGGCTATGAAATGTGGCATCCTGGAAACCTCATATAACTGGATTTTTTCCCCCCGGATATTACGTCATAATCAACATTTTAAAAAAATCAATCTACGTATATTTCATCTAGCAAAAAAGCATTTCAGAAAATGAAGAAAAAAAACATTTGAACAACAAGTCTATGTCAAAAGATGTGCGAAAGAGTTCTTTGTGCTATATAATGATAATTCTGATCTATGGAAGCGAATCATGGACAAATGAAAAGACAATTAGAGGCCACAAAGGTGGGATTTCTCAGAAGAATATTGAGATTTCCCTTGACAGCTATAAAGACCAACGAGAACATTTTCAAAGAGACCAACACAGAAAGGGAGTTATTAAAAAAAAAACATCCGAATGAAGCAATCAACATTTTTCTAGCAGGTCGGGAACAAACCTAAGCTCTTGTCCTCAGAAGACACTCTTACTAACATCTTGTCAACAGCGGCTCCTAGTGAATGTAGTGAGTGATAAATGTGACGGATTAGTGAAGTGTATGGGCTTGCTTTATAAATCATATTACCATTATATTATCACAAGCTTTCTCATCTAAGCACATATTCAATAAATGTTTGTACATTACATTTATAATTTCGTTATCATATTTCATTATGTATTCTAATCATGTGTCTTCATGATTTTCAGCTTCCATAATTTCTGTATATTCTTCCCAGAAACAACTTCTAAATTTGTGCACAATCTTGCAGATTATCTGTTTGTTGTGTACAGTTAACATCCATAATTAACACCCATAAAGCAGCATTGATTCTATATGCCACTGCAAGACTTATTTCACATTTTGAAAAGCAAGTCAAATTTGTTAATACGAAAGCTCTATGAGTGAAAGCATAAACGTGGTGCACTTTTGTGTCGTAGAAGAGTACGGCTATCATGCTAACTTCCCAGTGATCATCGACATCATCAAGTATTGTGCCAGCTGATGTATTATCCTATCACTCCACAACATATCTTACTAAAGCTGTTTATATTCCTCTTGTTGACCTCCTACAAAACCATTATCTTAAAATGCCTGGCATTTTTTCTCTAAGATTTCTTCCATCTTTTCTCCCCGAGCACATTTCTCCAGTTGTCACAATATATTACAGTTGTTCCCTTCCTTTACGTGGCCAAAAATAATGGTTGTTTTATTCGTCGCCTCGCATTTGAGTTTCGATGCTTGAGGCGACACTATACAGAAATTTCCGAACATTTCTGGATAGGCGGCCGAGCACATATGGGTGGAAACTCGCGTGCTAAGACGCCGGTTCAAGTCTCGTACTTTACCTTTACCTTTACCTTTATGCATTGCCAATACGATACCTTTTTGCTCTGGCCTTTATCAATAGTCCTTATTATGTCCATGGTATTCTCTAAATTACTCTGTTCTCTCTCTTTTCACCATATACCCCTACCGGTTGTGGAGGGAGATAAAAAAAAGTAAAGTAAAGAGCCCCCGTCACGCCAAGTGGCATATAGTGAATATGGTGTTAGTGACCCCGTCACGCCAAGTGGCATATAGTGAATATGGTGTTAGTGACCCCGTCACGCCAAGTGGCATATAGTGAATATGATGTTAGTGACCCCGTCACGCCAAGTGGCATATAGTGAATATGGTGTTAGTGACCCCGTCACGCCAAGTGGCATATAGTGAATATGGTGTTAGTGACCATAATTTTTATAGATCTTCGGTACATGGTTTTGGGGGTAATGTGGTCGGTATTACGCCCGTACCATTTACTTTCTCAGAAAAAATCCGGTGCCCATTTAATCTGGGTGAACCCGGAAGCCGTATGTTGGATTGAATCCTACCTCTTGTCCTTTGTAGTCCAGTTCACTAACCACTGAGCTATCACGGCTCCCTTGTCGAGGGAGATACAACGTTCTAATTCTTACCCGTCTGGCTGCCTCATTCGTTATTAACTTAGCGTTTCTCAGATATCATTAGTCCATCTTACTCTGGGTCTACTCTGGTATGTCTTCCAATTCCTCCTTTAATATATGTTTGTATGGTATAAAGAAGAAAACGCTTTCTTAAATGTTGTGTACAGCCAGTCTTAACATATGGAACATATGGATATGAATGAGGGACAATAGGACAACAGACAAGAAAATCACTGGAGGCTATAGAAATGTGGTTTTACGGAAGAAATGTTGAGAATACCATGGACAGCTAAGACAAGTAATGATAACGTTCTGAAAGAGGCCAAAGCAAAGAGAGAACTAATTTCCAATATTAGGAAGAAACAATCACCATTTTTTTGGCCATGTAATGAGAATAGAAAAACTGGAATATATTGTGACAACTGAGAAAGTCTAGGGACGAAAAGATAGAGGGAAGGGAAGACAAAAGATACCAGACAACTTAAGAGAATGGCTTGGCAGAAGGTCAACAAGAGAAATGATAAATAACTGTCGAGATCGAAAGTTGTGTAGAGACATGATCACCTACCCCAACATACACGGTACTTGATGATGATGATGATGGTGGTATACAATCTCATGGCATTTATTCCAAATAGCTAACAATCGTATTCGTTGTCCCTGTGTGTATCAAAGAATTGATTCAATCTCTTATTTACGACGTCATTAATTCTTTTGTTAAAAATACATTTATGTGACCTCAAATTAGCCCAATATGACAGTCACACTTTCCAGACTAAGAAACTTCACATATGCACGAAAAGAAGCAAATAAATATAAGGAAGTAGCTTAGAGATCAAAGGTAAGAGAATACGAGACATATGTAAGAATGAGTGTGATTTTAGTGTTGAGAGATAATAACCAGTGAGAAGAGAGTGTTGAAGGCCTCTGGGAGTTAGAGCAGTGTTGATCGTACTGCTACTGCTTCTGATGACGAAGGCAATATTTACGTGAATGTTGACTATCACTTGACTAATATTGATAATATTATTAATAACATTGACAATAACGACAAATAATATATCTTTTTTTATATCCCCAGTTCGCCCGCATACTATACTTTCTCACTCCTTTTTTCTATCTTTCTTCTTTCTCTATCTCACTCTTCCCTTACCCCTTTCTGTCTCTTTTACTTTTCTTCACACTTTACCCTCTCCTAATCACTCTCCACCCTCTATTCATCTAACCTTTTGCTCCTCCACTTTCTTCTCTATTCCTTTACTTTTCTTTCTCTTCCTTCCGTTTTCATTTGCTCACTCAACCGTCATCTACTTCTAACATTTCTACATCTACCTCTCACCTCCCGGCTCTCTCTTCTCTCTCTCGTACTTTAAATCCCAGGACGACAGTTACAAGACTACCATCACGAGCAGACCGATGTTAACAGCGTATCAACTTTACCCAATGCGTATCAACTTTACCCGACTTGACGCTATCTACCTATACTCACCTGGAAGTGTTTGAAGCATCAAGTTCCCCAGGTGTACTGTACCAAAATACGTTTAGCTATGGGATCACCAAGCGGGGGTGCTGGGGGAGATTGACCCATTTTTTTCATTTTTTAAAACACTTTTAAAGGAAGTTCTCCACCTTCATTTCTCACTTTCTGTCTCTCACTTTCTTCTCCCTCTCTCTCTCTCTCTCTCTCTCTCTCTCTCTCTCTTTCTCGCTCTCTCTCTCTCTCTATATATATATATATATATATATATATGCCCAAATTTCCCTCTTTTGCCTAGAAATATTAAAGACACGCCTAGTAGATAAAGAAAAAAAATATATTACTAGCACGATCGTCGCTCTGTGGGACACATTTGGGGGTAGGTCGGGTAGGCCAAATTCTATCACATTAAAAAAAAAATCTTGAAGCAAGGCCTGTTTGTTGGATGGAAGAGGTTTCTTTGTGCTTCTCTAATTTTGTTTCCTTTAGTGGAGATAATGTTCTACATGCATTCTGGATGATTCATCAAAATAATAAAAATATTGGCGTCTGCACCAAAATGAGAAAAAAAGCATGCAAACGGTGCCCATGAATAAAGGAAATAAAGAGTTTATCATCATCATCAAGTACCGGGCCTGCTGGCGTAGGTGATCATGTCTCTCCACAACTTTCGATCTCGAAAGTTATTTATCATTTCTGTTATTGACCTTCTGCCAAGCCATTCTCTTAAGCTGTCTGGTATTTTTTCTCTTTGCTTCCCTCTATCTCTTCGTCCCTCAATTTTTCCCGTTGTTACAATATATTCCAGTTGTTCTCTTCTCATTACATGGCCAAAAAATGATGATTAACGAGTTTATAATCAACAAAAATACATTGCTGTTTATTCTAAAATTGTGCTTGTGTCTGATTATGCTGTCAATGTCTTAATAGAAGTCCAACGATTAGACCGTAGCGTTGGATCATTTGATGTCCTTGTTTATCACTAAAGTTAGTCTTTCCAATTATATGTTTTTGTTTGTTACCTGTTCTTCCAAACAACTGTTTATATAGAAGTTATAAACAGTTGTTTCGGTGTGCTATGAGGATGATCCAGCAACTAAGATAACAAAGCTAACAATATATATGATGAGACATTCAAAGATGTCTCTGTCTTACGCGAGACGCAACAATTTCTCTGTCTTGTGTGAGATGTAACAATTTCTCTATCTTGCGTGAGACGCAACCATTTCTCTATCTTGTGTGAGATGTAACTATTTCTCTGTCTTGTGTGAGATGTAACAATTTCTCTGTCTTGTGTGAGATGTAACACTTTCTCTGTCTTGTGTGAGATGTAACAATTTCTCTGTCTTGCGCGAGACGCAACCATTTCTCTATCTTGTGTGAGATGTAACAATTTCTCTGTCTTGCGCGAGACGCAACCATTTCTCTGTCTTATGTGAGATGTAGCAATTTCTCTGCCTTGTGTGAGATGTAACAATTTCTCTGTCTTGTGTGAGACGCACCAATTTCTCTGTCTTGTGCGAGATGCCTCAATTTCTCTGCAAATTATGCCCAGCTCAAATGTGGCTAGTTAGACCCACTTTCTTTTCAGTCTTCCTCTTTTTCGTCTACCTGGTACTGAGCTCTGCAAAACACTTTTCTCTATGCTACTATGCCGCTTTCTATGCCCACATATTTTTATTCCCTTGTTTTATGTTCTTTTCTCTGGAATATTCAGTTCTTGCCAAATGTACACTTTTGTTCCTCTCTGCCCATGATATTCTGTAGCAACAGCAACAGGGTTACATTCCTTTTGCCCTATTTTATCTCAAAATATTGCGGCTTTGTAACGCCATGCTAAACTACTTGAAGCTTCTAAAATATATGTCAAAGGAAAAACTTCATATTCTAAAGTAGTATTTCCCCTTTCTAGAGGCGCGTGCCATTTTTTAATAGCCAAATAATTTGAGCCTACCTTTTATAATAGACAAGTAATATGCGCCTACCTTTTATAGTAGACAATTAATTTGCGTCTATCTTTTATAATAGCCAAGTAATTTACGTCTATCTTTTATAATAACCAAGTAACGTGCGTCTATCTTTTATAGTAACCAAGTAATTTACGTCTATCTTTTATAAAAGCCAAGTAATTTGCGTCTATATTTTATAACAGCCAAGTAATTTGCGTCTATCTTTTATAATATCCAAGTAATTAGCGTCTACCTTTTATAATAAACAAGTAATTTTCGTCTACCTTTTATAATAGCCAAGTAATTTGTGTCTACCTTTATTAATAGACCGGGGATGAAATAAAAATCCTGAGTCTCACACGTCGTGGCGACTACTTGACCAAGCGGCCTTTATCCCTTGGGCTCTATCGTTGCCCCCCGACATACACCAGCAATGGTACTATGTGTCGTAAAGATAGTTTTTTTTTTTTAATTAATAAACAAGAAAGCGCCAGTTCTCCAATCGGTTTGAGACAATCCTAAACTTCACTCAAAATAAATGCCCACACATAAAGAGTGTAAAGTAAAGAAAAATAAATTCTTATTGCTCATTTCACCGTATTATTAATATCGATAGGTGTGTGACGGGACATAATTAATTTTTTTAAGTTTGCAGCAAAACGTTATTAATTTCTCTTAGCTAAACTGTAAAGGGTGACGATGATGAAAAAAAAGACGCAAAATATAATTAATCACTCAAACCGCATAAAGAAATGAGTGTTTACTTAGAGATACAACTATAAATGAAACCATCAGAAAAATGGTGGATGTAATACAGGCTTTCAACAAAGAATTCAATAACTAGGACCTTTATTTATATTTCCAGAATAATTAAATTCAGGTCTAGACATTTTTAAGACTATGTTGTTTTATGTCTCGGTATTTGCCTACTGCAGATCCGCTCCACCTCCCACCACGTTTTTTTTCAGGTTATATTAGACCGTATTTGCCATCCAAAAACGAAATTACTTTCTCATTCAAAACGCATATTAACATTTTAAGACCATGAAATTCAATAATCAATTTGTTAACAATTATGTCATAATAAATATCCATAACAAATTTTTAGAAAATTTGAATTCAATGTAAGTCAAGGGCATACTATTCTACTGATAATCAACATATAATACTGAAAATATTTATGTTTTTCCATTTTTAAAAAGGCGTCTCATGGGGTGTATTATAATATTTGTTAAATATGATCCCTCTATAATGTCAGATTCTTAAATAGTAAGAAATTCGCTGAAGCTGTCTAGCACATAGGTTTTCGAGTAAATAGAAAGTTTTATAGAAAGAATTAGTTTTATAATGTTAAAATACACGTAGTGAAATGTTTTTTACGGGGAACTGGTTGGTCTCGAGGCAAGACGCCGGCCACGAGACAGAGAGGTTATGGGTTCAAATTCCGGCTGCACCGGTTGGGATTTTTATTTATGATTTCTTTCTGTAGCAACCACCTCTATTCTCAGCAGCGAGGCCCTGCTTGAAACGTCAATTATTCATCGATGGAAAAAAATATGAGTACCTCCGGAATCGGAGTTATCTGCCTGTGCGGCGAGAGATACCTGTGCACACGGCTGCCAGGGAAAAATGGATTAACACGCAAAATTCAATTCCTAGTCTCTAGGGTCTTCGTCAGAGGTAAAAGCTGGCGAACGAAAAAAAAAAAAGGAAAGAAAAAAATGTTTTTTTTTTAAATAATTGTAATTTAAAATAGCATTCGCCAGCCCCCCAAAATACCCATGGTGGCTAACCTAGGGGCCTCGATCTACAGGTTTGAGAACCCTGGTTCTAAAGATTTGCTCCTAAAATAATTAAAATTGTAAAACTAACTTTTAAAAACATATATAATTGGAGGAGTCCGGACTGGTTGTATTGGAAGAAAGCTTTCTACTCACTTGTCTGTTTCCTTATTTCTCTCGCTTCTTCATATCTCAGACCGTTTACCACGATGCCACAACAACGAGAGTATTTATTATCCAGGTTTTGTTCTCTTGATCAGTTCCGGGTAGATAGTTTACCTAAGCAGTAACTGGGACCTTCTTCTTCTTCTACCTTTCAGCTCCCTGTGGAGCACAGGTCTTCAACAAACACTTTCCAAGTCGTTCTGTTTCTGGCCTTTCTTTTAAGATAATTCCATGTCTTCCCTATCATCTTCATCTCTGCTTCTATCTGTCTTCTCCAAGAATTACATGGTCTTTCACTTTGTCTTTTTCCCTGGGGATTCCAAAAAAGGGCTTGTTGTGTAATACTCTCAGTAGGCTTCCGCAGTGTTAGTCTTATCCAGCGCCATCGTCTTCGCTGTATCTATTTATCCACTGGTATTCGACTGGTAATAACAAAAATATTGAATGATATCTACAACAGTGGATATATACCAGACGACATGCTCAAATCATTATCCATAGCCCTACCAAAGAAATCGGGTGCGATTGAATGCGATGATCATCGCACAATAAGCCTTATGAGTCATGTGCCTAAGATGTTACTAAGAATCATCATGCGAAGAGTGCGAAACAGAATCAGTTCAGAAATTAGCGATGAACAGTGTGGTTTTGTTAGAGATAAAGGAACAAGCAATGCCATTGATATCATAAGATCTTTAGTAGAAAGAGCCATAGAGGTGATAGCAGGTCTATACCTATGTTTCATAGATTACACCAAGGCATTCGACAAAGTAAAGCACCAAGAAATAATCAAAATTTTAGAAAGCATAAACGTAGACAGCAAAGATCTAAGAATAGTAAAGAACATGTACTGGCAACAAACAGCGGCCATAAGAACTGGAAACCAATTGGGGATGTTTCAACAAATAAAACAGGGTGTTAGACAAGGTTGTGTGCTGTCACCAGATTTGTTTAATATTTATAGTGAGATTATTTTAAGATCCATAAGGGACATGCGTAGAATAACAATTGGAGGTCATAATATAAATAATCTAAGGTATGCTGATAATACAGTATAAATCGATAAAAGTGAAAATGAGTTACAAGAAATGTTGAACATTATAGTGAAAGAAAGCAAAAATAAAGGACTCAACCTTAATAGCGAAAAGACAGAAGTAATGGTAACAACAAAGAAAAAGACATCACCTCAGTGCAAAATAAAGACAAGTGGAACAATATTAAAACAGGTAAATGAATTTAAATATTTGGGAACTTTGTTAACCTCAGACGGAAGATGTACAAAAGATGTGAGATGCAGAATGGCTCAGGCAAAAGCAGCTTTCCAAAAAATTAGGAAGATACTATGCAATAAATTTTTAACAATAGAAACAAAAAAAGAGTTCTTAAATGTTATGTAGAGTCAGTCTTAACATATGGATGCGAATCATGGACAATAGGACAACAGACAAGAAAATCACTGGAGTCTGTAGAAATGTGGTTTTACAGAAGAATGTTGAGAGTACCATGGACAGCTAAGAAGAGTAATGAAGATGTTCTGAGAGAGGTCAAAGCAAAAAGAGAGCTAATTTCTAATATTAGGAAGAAACAATCATCATTATTTGGTCATGTAATGAGAAGAGAACAACTGGAATATATTGTAAGAACTGGAAAAATTGAGAGACGAAGAGATAGAGGGAAGCACAGAGAAAAAATAACAGACAGCTTAAAAGAATGGCTTGGCAGAAGGTCAACAACAGAGATGATAAATAGCTGCCTAGATCGAAAGTTGTGGAGGGACATGATCACCTACGCCAGTAGGCCCAGCACTTGATGATGATGATTCGACTGGTACATTTCCATAATTCATTGTTAGTGATTTTGTCCTGCCATTTCCATCCTTTTATTCTGCATAAGCATCCATTAATGAAAGTCTGTATCTTCATGATTGTCAATTTTATTGTTCTCCATGTTTCACAGCCATAAGACTGACTTAAAATTGGAGGTGAACATTTTTATTTTTGTATTTAACTTAATTTCTTTGGATTTCCATATGTTTTCCAGTGCAACAAAAGCTCCTCTTGCTTTTGATATCCTTATTTTGGTATCATTTTCTGTTCCTCCCTCTTTATCTATATTACTACACAGATATATGTAAGATTGTACGTCTAGTATAGGTATTTCTCCTAATTTTATTTGGTTATTGCCAACTGCATTAATTCCCATAATGGTCTTATCTCTGTTAATTTTCAGTCCTAGCTGTTGTGATCTTTCATCAAGTATGATCATTTTATCCTGCATCTGTTGATGATTGTGTGATAGGAGAGCTATGTCATCAGCAAAGTCTAAATCATCATGTTGCTTGGTCAGTGACCACTGGATTCCATTTCTTTTGTTTTTATGTTATTTTCGTAAAGTAACTGGGACCACCTCAATGAAAATGGGACCTCCCCTCGTGTACCAGTATGGGCCTCGGTAGCCTAGTTGGGACTAGTATAGGTATTTCTCCTAATTTTATTTGGTTATTGCCAACTGCATTAATTCCCATAATGGTCTTATCTCTGTTAATTTTCAGTCCTAGCTGTTGTGATCTTTCATCAAGTATGATCATTTTATCCTGCATCTGTTGATGATTGTGTGATAGGAGAGCTATGCCATCAGCAAAGTCTAAATCATCATGTTGCTTGGTCAGTGACCACTGGATTCCATTTCTTTTGTTTTTATGTTATTTTCGTAAAGTAACTGGGACCACCTCAATGAAAATGGGACCTCCCCTCGTGTACCAGTATGGGCCTCGGTAGCCTAGTTGGGAAAACCACTCGACTGGACTACCGGCGTTCGGACAACCCGTGTTCGATTCCCGCTGGGAGCAGTGTGAATTGCACTCGTGGTTGGAAAAAAATACCCCACGGTCGACCCAGCCGTTTGCTGAAATGGATACCAGGGTATTACCCTGTGAAGGTGAGGAATGTTGCCTCGTAACTGAGTTTCGATGCTTGAGGCGACACTATACAGAAATCTCCGAACATTTCTGGATAGGCGGCCGAGCACATATGGGTGGAAACTCGCGTTCTAAGACGTTGGTTCAAGTCTCGTACTTTACCTTTACCTTGACCTTTACCAGTAGAGGTGTGATAAACGAGCGGCTGGGGAATGGGAGATCAGGCTCGCGGGAATAGCTGGTAAAATTGAATCACTAACGAGGGATAAAGTGATAAAGCGAAAGAGAGAAACAAGGGAAGGAAGCGTGTGGGAAAGGTACTTAGAAAATATACAACGACGAGTAACCGATTAGAAAAGGTGAGCGATGACAAAGTCAAGGGAAAAAAGGAGTGAGGTTTGAATTAAAGAATGAGAGAAGGTATTAGAAGTAATTTTGTATGCCTGTATGTGTGGTTGTGGAGGAGGGGTGTAAAATGTAAGAGATTTGTTTATATAAAATAGACGGTGATAGTATAAATACAGAGAGTACAATTATAACTTACAAGATATGGTCTGAGTTTTAACACAACGTGACTCACCAAAAACAGTCGAAAATATTAATAGATGGAATAAGGACGGTTACAAATGTACTATTTTTACTATGAGTTTCAATAACAAGGACCCGTCCTTGATACCCGTGGTTCACTGCTGTCACTGCGCAGTGTTTGGATATTCTATGGTCCTACATACTGTACCCCCCATTGTTTAAATCTCCAGGAATAGACACAACTCATGTGTGAGATACACAATATTAATTATAGTTCGAAGTTTCCCTTACTCCACGCGCAGAATTACGCTCGTATGTGTATGTGTGTGTGTGTGTGCGTGCATGTGTATGTATGTATGTATGTATGTATGCTTGTTTGTATGTATGTATTTATGTATGAATGTATGAATGTATATATATATATATATATATATATATATATATATATATATATATATATATATATCTTTTCAAGTGCACACGAGAGTGAGTCAACAGTTTACCTTTAGTATGTGATAAAAGAACAATCAAAACACAACCACACCAGTTTTTTGTAAGTTAGTAGTATTGTTACTAAAGACATAACTGATATCATACAGGTATGTCAAAGAACAGACATACAACACGTCGCCACAGAAGCAGTGTAAAGATGGCCTTTCCATTTGAGACAAGTAAGTAAAAAAGGAACACACCACCCTAAATACATTTATGAAATTCCAAATTTAAAATTCTGAGCGGTCAACATTGTTTGCGATTAAATAACGGATGGAATTGTCATAGGCAAGCACGTTTATCACTGCAGCACTTAAATGACTGGAGTAGAATGACCTGACTCAGCAATAGGCGCTTTTCGACAGAGTCAGGGTCAATGAGTTGAAGTGCCAATTATTTTCATAAATGAAAGGCTCAGTGATAAAATATTCAAAGGTGACGATGATTGAAATAGTCATCATTTGTCTATAATTTGCAATAGGTTCCAAATCTCCACTAACTGAGATAGAACTCAATTTCCAATATGGTGTATGGAGGCGAAGGCGCGCCTCCCAGCACCGGAGCTGGAAGCTGCCAGCTACCCACAGCTGATGGCTTGCGCCAGGATCGGTGAACCAAAACCATCCAGACCCTGCTCCACCTCTCCGTGGTGCCTCCAGTAACAGACTAACCTGTCTAGTCTGGCCAAGCGAGCAGGGATCGAAGAGGGAAAACAGCCCGGTACTCAAAAATGTCGTGCTGAAGTCGGATGTGTTGGGCCGAAAGGCGCAAATATAACAGTTATACTGCAAACCACAGCACAACGCAGACACGTCCACTTAATGTCCTTTTAAGGGCGGATGACGAAGAGGAATTCTTCAGTCTACGAATACTCTAGAATACTTTAGTCATCGGGCGAACGCAAGCAAGCAGCAAGCATATGGTGTATGACTCTAATGGGCTGCTATGTTTACACTGCTACTGTGACGGTTTATTGCTTGTGCGCTGTTCAAGGCACATGTTGGATATTCCTTACGTCAGCTGTAACAAGAACATAACTAGGTGTTTTGAATTTGTATCAACATATTAAGGTTATTTATTTTACTCATTCTCACTAGCGCGCGTGTGTGTCCAATACCTCAATGGACCCATTTCCACACACATACTCCATGAATTAGCATCTCGCATTGTCTACACGACGCGATTAATTCTATACCTCCTTATGTCATCCTCCTTAACAACATCTATGAACTAGTCCATTGAAATCTCCCCTGTTATAAACTGTAAAGTACAACCTTCTTGAAACCCCTCTACTGGATGATGATGATGATGATGATGATGATGATGTGTGGGTGTGATTAATCTTCGATGGTTGAGTTTGTACATTTTGCTGAACCAAAGCATGAAAGAAAGAGCTGGAATGGAAAAAAATATAAAGCTTAAATGAGGCACCAGGTCTGGATATCAGTGCTTTCCAACCAGTTTCATGCGCCACAGGCTTTGGCGCGACATTTTTAAACAGTTCTGCAAAATAAAATAAATTAAAAAAAGAAACAGACGCGTGGGAAAAAATTAGCAGTGGGAAAAATGTGCGTCTGTTGTTTATTTAATGTTTCTGATAATCTGGCCTCTGAGTTTCCATTGTCTTAGAAATGATTAATGATCTTTAAAGAACAATTATTATTAAGTCTTCCTGTGTTTAACCTCTCAGCAGATTATTCCTAAACATGCGTTGCCCAGAAAATCAAGTCGCTAGTGCGAGGTTCTAGTAATTGTCCTACAATATACCTACTAATTCTTCTTTCGGTCATGTTCTTGATCTAACTTTGAAGATAAGACCTGCTCAATAATTGTCTACCGGCGTCAGGGAATTAATCAGATCATGAAGGCACATCAATACAAGTTGACACAATATATTTTGATATTGAATATGTGCTAGGCTATTTACAACGAACGAATCAACGACTGAAAAAGTCAAATTGTTTTTTAGATGGTTTTTTTAAATTTACAAATCCTAAATAAGTAGCAGATATTTTTTTTTCAAAGAAACATGGCGTTGACTTAAGGCTCAACAAATTGCCCAAAAATGTGCCAGTTGTTAAAAAAAAACTTGTTAAACAACCAACACCTCACTCTCATTTTCCCAAAACGTCACGGGACGTGATGGGGCTATTTCTTGTATCTTACTCTTCTCCCGTGGTACAATATTACAAGGGGGCCTCATTAAGCCCCATTGATGACCTTACCACAATCCAATAATAGTGACCTTTACCCGTAGCATTGGGTTGCTGATAAGGCATTTGTCTTTTGTTCTTCCTCATTTGCCTTTCAATGTCAAAGGAAGATATAATGTGTGGTCTTTTGCACTTCTGTTGGCCTTTTCTACTGTTATGTTTTCTTGTGTTTCCATCAATCCATCTTTTTCGCAGTCGAGTCTTGAGTCTAGTATTCTAGCAATGTTTATTAAAGGCCTGTGGTGTTGTGTTTTGATCGTTCTGGCTTATCACGTGGTCAAACCATTGTATCTGTTGTTTCTCTATGTATTCTGCTGCGGGAATTATAAATAATACGTTAAGATCTAATAATTACTGAATGAGAAATCAGTGTTTTGTTCAGGTCACTAGTCGGTGACAGGTTTGTGTTAACCAATTAACCACCAAAGGCTACCGATTATAGTTCTAGGCGGCTTGAAGGAAGTTCAAACTGGTATTTACACCTTTTATTTATTCTTTTAAAATTTGAATTTATTGTATGGCTTTTTTTTTTTTTTGTAGGTGGAAAAAAGGGGGACGGCCGAGAAGTGTGGTGTCCGTTAATGTGTTGAGATACGGGTACTCGCTTCATCACCAAAAGCTAACCCGAATGAAACAAATTAGAAGCGTTTTTTTTGTCTTGTGATTCCTGATCATTTGTTCCTGAGCAGTTTCACCAGAATTAAAAAGCTTATTTTCTGAAACTACCTTGGATGTGGATACCTCAATGTTGCTACGGGGTTCGTGTGCTTGGCTGAGATTATCTTGTGTCGCCATGAAAGAGATCGGAAAGCGAATGGACTTTGTTGAGCACAAAACACGGACAAATACAATTATTGTAAGTGTACAAAATGAAGTCAGTCAATATATTTTATAAGTTTCTTAACTCCGGACCAACGATATTGATGGTTTGATAGTATTATAGCCAAACATTAGTCGGCCTCGTTCATTTGATTTGTTATGTATGTATGTGTACACACGTGCGTGTATGTATGTGTGTGCGCGTGCGTGTATGTATGTGTGTGGGCGTGCGTGTATGTATGTGTGTGGGCGTGCGTGTATGTATGTGTGCACACGTGCGTGTATGTATGGGTGTGCGCGTGCGTGTATGTATGTGTGCACACGTGCGTGTATGTATGGGTGTGCGCGTGCGTGTATGTATGTGTGCGCGCGTGCGTGTATGTATGTGTGTGCGCGTGCGTGTATGTATGTGTGCGCGCGTGCGTGTATGTATGTGTGTGCGCGTGCGTGTATGTATGTGTGTGCGCGTGCGTGTATGTATGTGTGCGCAAGATTTTTTTGGTGTAAATACGTTTTCATTGTGAGTACAATTATTCCTGATCAGACACAAAATATGTTTTAACTTGAAATCTGACAGTTCATAATTTCAAAGTCAGAAAATGAAGTTCTGTCTATCTTTTAATTCCTCCAGATCGATTTGTTATATTTGACATCTAAGATGATAAGGAAGTTGTGGGGTACAATGGTTTTCTTGACTTACCTGGTTGTGCTGGAGGAAGTTGGAACTTGTCATACCTATAACTACTGTAGTACAAGTTCTTCAATAATATTAGGCATCAAGCACTGCAGGGAAATAACTGTGCTCTAAACAGTGAAACAATTCCAGAATTAGAGAGTTTAAATACAGTATCTCTAACTACTGGCACCCTGTTGCTGTAATAAGCAGAAGCGTTTGTAATTTATCCTTGTTTCTCTACGATCAAGACTCAATCAGAGTAGGATTCCAGACTTTCTCATGAAGTCAGCTGTCTGTTTAAGTGATTCGATTGCCATTTAGTTTCTCTTCCAGGGAGGTGGGTGTGGACCACATTGCTCTTCTCTGGTCTGTGTACTGGGGGAAATCCTGTAGAACGTTTTGTAGTCATATTGTCCAGTGTACCGTGGCATAGGCTGGTTGTACCTATTTTGAATTTGGTGAACATGTGATTTCTCATTCTATTGTAGCCAGTGCGTAGGCGAAGTATGATGACTTGATCCCTCCTTGATAGTTGGTGGTATCCATCCCTCTCTTTATGCTTTGGGTGTTCTGTTTCCATTTTTCATGGAACTGATCCTTGAGGATGGATTTGGCTTCATAATAACTGAGCGGATGGTTCTCTTGTGGTTTTATGTTTGTCGCTCAAAAATCGTTTTTTTAACCTAATGTTCCCATGTCGGTCAAGTTCAGGAAACTTTTGGACTTCTATCAAGTTATGTGGAGCTGCTGTAAAGCTTGCAAGAGGTGACCATAATAATGTTTGGAATTAACCTTTGTCTTCTAGGTTAACTCAGTCTCTAGCAGAGTCGATTGCGAGAAAATGTCTGAGAAACCTGCTTTGTGTGACAAGAAGAGACATAATCAGAAACGAAAAATAATAGCAAGAGTGGGCATTGAATCAATCCTAGATCACATACAGAAATAACATACAACCTGGAAACTAGAAAGATTGGCATGCCCTTCCTCACCTCACAAGGCATGTATTGAAAAAGTAGAAACGAGAGAAGAACAAAAGACAGGCCCAGTGTAAGACGGACAAGAAAGTTCTAAGAAACCTTACAACGTCAAATGGTAAAGGTTAAAGCTGCCAGAAAGACGAGAGCTAGAACTTTTGTATCTCCCTCAACACTCGAATGGGTACAAGAGGAAGTGAAGAAAGAAAAAAAGAAAGTAAAAGTACTTTTTTGTAGGGCGATCGATATAAATGTAACGGACTGAATGGAGCTCGCTAAGCCAGCTCCATCTGGAAACAGACAACAAACTATGTGGCCTCAACTAAGTTTTGGAGAGAAAAAAGACTGCAGAATTTAGAGCTGTGAGTAGAATCCACAATCGGGCACCAAATACATCGAATCTCGAGACTGCGAAGACATGGCAGTAGATTAATCCATGTGTGTATGTTGTTGTCTGGAACATGTATTTCCACCTTAGAAGATCATTAGCCATAAGGTCTTAGTGTACTGTGTTGTTTTCCTAAATCGTAACATCGGAATCAGTTATCTTTTAAATATTTATGTATTTCACTTCTTGATTTTCCTCTAAGTTTGGGGATCATTGATCAAGATGTTTACATAAGACTGCTGTACCTCTATATATGACCCAGATATACTGCAACCAGTGGGTTTTCATTGTAAGCACGTGTGTGATCTACGGGTTATGGAAGCCAGTGGTTATTTGGTTTGTCGCTGCTATTTTTATAAACTCCCGTACAGATGAGCGCCACCTCTGACAGAAGCCAGGAGACAGATGTGATGGCCAATCAAGATCTCTCCAATGTTCTTCCTTCTGGCTAGTGATAATAAACTATTCAGGGGCGTACTGACAAGATTTGCCCTCGGGGTGAGAAAAGAGCACTGGGGACCTCCATGTAAATACCTGCTCTTTGAGTAAACAATCTAAAATGGAATTTCAAGAAATGTCGTGAATGTAGAATAATTACGTAGCAGGAGATTTAAAAGGCGAGGGAGGATTGGTAAAAATATGCTCTCCCGTCGCAACCAAATATTGCTTATTCTGTAGTCAAATATTATTGCTTATTCTGTAGTCAAATATTATTGCTTATTCTGTAGTCAAATAGTATTGCTTATTCTGTAGTCAAATATTATTGCTTATTCTGTAGTCAAATATTATTGCTTATTCTGTAGTCAAATATTATTGCTTATTCTGTAGTCAAATATTATTGCTTATTCTGTAGTCAAATATTATTGCTTATTCTGTAGTCAAATATTATTGCTTATTCTGTAGTCAAATATTATTATTATTCTGTAGTCAAATAATATTTGTCATTTTGCAGTCAAATATAACGATATCTAAACAGAGCTGATCTTGTTGCGGCTCTAGAAAAGGACTAACTAGTTTGGCTATTAGAGTAGAGTTCAAATGGGGCTGCTTGTTTGTTGTAAAAATAAAACTGTGGTATGAACTAGTAAAGGAGTAAAGGCATCAAGATACACCAGGATGTGTAGAGATACGGGGCTGCCGTATAGCCGGCGATAACGACAATTTATATATTTAAAAAAATAAGAAGAAAAAAGTGGTATGGTAACAACTTTGCGTAGGTAATTAACAAAACTAAAGTCAACGTTTCGGCAAATAGGTCTTCAGCTGGAACAAGAAACAACAATACAAATATATACATAAGGATATATATACAAATCTAACTACATGGCGATATGTTAGATACTCAAGAACGGAAATTTAAAAAAATGTCATTTCACTGCGGACCAGGGCGTGGTCACTTCTGACTAGAATTTTTAAAAGTGGGCGGGCTGACCAACTATATATCTCACTGACCAGGCAGTCAGGTGAGAAATAAAAAGGAAGGGTTCTAAAAATATGAGGAGGTGGGTACAAGATACGTATAAACTGTGTATATATAAATGTGTGTGCGCACAACGAACAGATGTGCAAAAAGGCATGTGTACATAACCATACATGCATGCTAGCATAAGTGTGTATATATTACCCACAAAACACATAAAAGAAAACCCCAAAATGCCCAATGTGTCAATACATATGCAGACAAATATACTAACATGTATAGGTAAATATGTATGATATGAACTAATGTGGACTAGTAGTTTCCCAGCATAGCCTGGGACAGACGAACTCCAACCTCTCCAGTAAGAGCCGGGAATGTCAAGAAAGCCATTACAACCCGCCACATCTAATGAGTCAAAGAGCAGCAAGTTCGTATCAACTCGTGACAATCAGTCAATCAATGTGAATGAACTATTTTGTTATGAAACTGTAAACTAAATCTCATCAATTAAATACTTCTAAACTTATCTCACAATAATAAGAAACCAGATTGCTAAAACTTGTCTGCATCATTGACATTTTTGGGCCCCTGAATTCCTTCCTCACTCTCTCTCTCTCTCTCTCTCGCTATATATATATATATATATATATATATCATCATATACCATACCGGTTGGCGTAGGTGATCATGTCCCTCCACAATCTTCTATCTACAGTGCATCGTATCAGTTCTGTTGTTCACAGTTTTCCATGCCATGACACCAAGCTATCCAGTATTTTCTCTCTTTGTCGATCGCGATCTCTCTTTCCTTTTATTTTGCCAGTTGTAACCAAGTATTCCAACTTTCCTCTTCTCATGATGTGCCCGAAAAATTTTGATTGCTTCTTTCTGATGTTTTTTTAAGAGCTCCCTTTCCATGTTGGCCTCTTTGAGAACTTCCTCATTTGTCCTTTTAGCTGTCCAGGGAACTTTCAACATTCTTCTGAGAAATCCCATCTCTGTGGCCTCTAATCGTCTTTTCATTTGTTTGTCTACTGCCCATGATTCGCTTCCATAGGTCAGATTTGGTTCTATATAGCACCAATGAACTCTCTTTCTCATTTTATTGACATTGATTTGTTGCATAAGATATTTTTCATTTTCTAAAATGCTATTTTGGCCTGAGCTATTCTGCTTTTTATTTCTGTGGTGCATCTCCCATCTGATGTTATTATTGTGCCCACGTATTTGAAACGTTGCACTTGTTTCAGATTTGTCTAATTTATTTTATGCTGCATGATGGTGGTGATTGTTTCTTCGATATAACCATTACTTCTGTTTTCTTACTATTCAGACTGAGACCTTTCTTGTTGCTTTCATTTACTATTATGTCTATCATTCCTTGTAGTTCATTCTCTGTCTCTGCTATTAAGACTGCGTCATCCGCATATCGCAAATTATTTATGTTGTGACCGTTGACTTCAATTCCTTTTTTGTCTACTATTGATCTCATAATATATTCGCTGTCCTTTCAATCCGTAACTTGTTGATCAGACCAGCCCCAGGGCAGAAGGCATCAATCTCGTGCGGACTAACTACAAACCTTGATACATTGTTACATGAGGCAGAACCATTCAGTTTTATCGTGAAACTGTCCGGATATTTTAAGTCATTCGCATAAATCCTAAACCAGGAGCACGGCAAAGATTGATTGAGAGTTGCCTCAACTGATGTAGAATCTGTGTCCGGATTACATGAGGTGTCGTTGCCATCAAACAGGAAAGTAGGTTCAGATTTTTGGGCATATTTGCAAACAAAATCCAAGTACTGACACTGGGGTGCGAAAATTTTGTGCTGACAACTGTCATTGTTTGGGTATGTCCCTGTAGTTTTGTCACAAACTAAGCCATTATAGCAGTGACATTGTAACGTACAATTTGTCCCAAACCAACCGGCTGCACAAGTAAGGTCATTAGCTTCCATTGTTGCTAACGAAGCTAGGGAATAAAGACTTGATCTACAGCGATGGTTAACGAACTGTGTACACACATTTATTATCAAACCCGTGTTTACATTTCAAAAAAATCCGCCATCTCACTGTGGTAACAGATAGCGTGAAATTCTCTAACAGAATGAGATAAACTGTTGAAGACAAGGAAAGTCAACATTGTTTACATGGCTTGGACGCAAGAAGCGTCCATTTTGGTGCGTCAAACAGAACAATGTGTTTCTGTGCTAGACATGGTTCATTTCTTGGTGTTTTTTAGTGAAACCATGGCTCATATCTTGCTGTGTTTCTGTCCTAGCCATGGCTCATATCTTAGCTTGTGTGTGCTGGCCATGGCTCATATCTTGGTGTGTGTCATGTTTAGGGTTGCCAGAACCTTCGAAGCAGAAAGCGGGACAAATGGAACTTATTTAGACGCGAAAGCGGGACACATCATGTAAAGCATAATAGCCATAGGAAAAGTCAGAGATAGCACACACATAGACTAATTATTATTACATTATAATTCTAATACATGTACCAGTAATTTTTTTAATTAATAAAAAAAATGTTTACCTTGATTTCCAGCGGTTGGCTTACCACGGCAACAGCCGGGGTTCGTAACCTGGCGAGGACACCTGGGTTTTACTAATTCCCTAAAAATTAGTGGGAGCCGCGATAGCTCAGTGGTTAGTGAACTGGACTACTACGGACAAGGGGTAGGGTTCGATCCCAACCGACGGCTCCGGGTTCACCCAGCCTTAAATGGGTACCGGATTTTTTCTGGGAAAGTAAAGCAGCACGGGCGTAATACCGACCACATTACCCCAAAAGTCATGTGCTGAAGGTCTGTAAAATATAGGGTCACTAACACCATATTTCCCTATACGCCACTTGGCGTGACGGGGGCACTTTACTTTTTTTGATTTCCAGCTTCTTAAGTCGGTGTCGGCTGCATCTCATATTTGTCTGACTTCAGACTCTGAGTGAGAAGATCTTGTCGCTGGATTACGTAGTCATAAAACTCGGTGCAGCTAAGTTTATAATTAAACACACATTTCATTATTGCTTCACAGTTGCTACGTGCAACCGATTTCGTTCATCTGTCCACTGCACATTCATTAAAGAAAATATTCTTTCCACATTAGCATTGTGTCCTGGAACGCTGAAGATGAATTCACATAAATGTAATAACTGGGAATACTGATCCGCACATTTACATTGTCTTAAGAAAAACGTCCATTTCTCCTGACATGATTTACTATTCCATCTATCTCCATTTTTACAAAGTTCTAATTCAATAAACTCTTTCAAATATGTGAACAAATTTAATATTTCACAACCACCGGTAACAACAGACTGGATTCCTGGAAGCAACCTCCAGCCTCCAACACATAAAGAAAGAATGAAGCCAAAATTTCTTCTTGCTGCTGGTGAGGATGGCCCGATGTTGTTGAATGAATTATTAGCGCCTACAGAAATACGACAAGGACAAAAGCATGCAGATTGTCACGTAGGCACAGATCACGTGAGCGGTGAGATGGGTAGAGTAAGGCTCAGCGCCTCGGCTAAGAGTCGCCTAAGAGTAAGACGAAGCCGAAGACGTCATCTTTTGTAAATTTTTAAATAATACCGCCTTCCGCACTAACAATTTTGTGCTGGATATTCTCAAATGAGTATTTATGAGTTGTATCTACAAACTTTATTATTAAACAGCGATAGCGCAGGACTCTACAAATAGACGTTTCGGACTAAGAAGCTTCATTTTGTAACAAAACTCAAACCAATAATAAATAATTTAAGAGAATATTAAAATTTGTAGGTGAAAAATTTGGCTGGATTAAAAAGCGGGACAAATTGCTGTCCCCCAGACCCTTAGGCGGGACAATTAATTTTGATGAAAAAGTGGGACAATCCGGAAAAAGCGGGACGGATGGCAACCCTAGTCATGTTAGTCATATCTCATATCTCGGTGTGTCCGTGTTAATCATGTCTCATATCTTTATGTGTGTCTGTGTTTAGTCATATCTCATATCTTAGTGTGTACCAGTGTTAGTCATATGTCATATCTTTGTGTGTGCATGTCTGGGTTAGTGATATCTCATATCTTTGTGTGCATGTTTATGTTAGTCATATCTCATATCTTTGTGTGTGCATGTCTGTGTTTGTCGCATCTCATATCCTTGTGTGTGCATGGCTATGTTAGTCCCATCTAATATCTTTGTGTGTGCATATCTATGTTAGTCATATCTCTTATCTTTGTGTGCATGTCTATGTTAGGCATGTGTCATATCTTTGTGTGTGCATGTTAATGTCATTTATATCTCATATCTTTATGTGCATGTTTATGTTAGTCATGTGTCATATATCTTGATGTGTGTCAGTGTTAGTCATGCCCCGTATCGCTGTGTGCATGTCTGTATTAGTCACATCTCATATCTTTGTGTGTGCATGTCTGTGTTAGTCACATCTCACATCTTTGTGTGTGTATGTCTGTGTTAGTCACATCTCACATCTTTGTGTGTCCGTGTCTGTGTTAGTCACCTTTAGTGACTCGGGCAGATGGTGCTCGTAAACCTGGGAGGGCCTACCATCTAAGGGCAGAATCCCCCTACAGAAAAGATCATCTGCTGCCTTGCAGGAAGATTGGGGACAATCAAAGGCTAGGGAAAGCAAACCCGAATAAAATGCTGTCTGAAATCGGATGCACTGGGCCACTGGCGCAGAACACAGTGCAACGTATTAACGGGTGTTCAGTCAGAGTGGATCTGACAGACTCTAATTGTGATGTTCTGTCTGTGGGGGCGATCAACACACTTAGCCTGACAGCTGACCTCATATGAGAGTCTGGAATCCTTACTCTGATTTAGTCCTGAACGCAGAGAGAGAGAGAGAGATATATTCGCTGTAAAGTGAAAACAAATCCGGCGACAGAACACAGCTTTGTCTGACTCCTTGCTTTATATATTGGAATTGTCCTGTTTTGTTGTTAATTCATATAGCTTCTGTCTGATGCCAGTACATGTTTTTTTTTTATGATTCGCAGATCCTTGCCATCAATGTTTAATTTCTCCAGCATATTGATTATTTCCACATGCTTTACTATGTCAAATGCTTTCGTGTAGACTATAAAGCACATATATAGATCTTTTTTTTACCTCTATAGATCTTTCTATCAATGTTCTTAAGATGTATATTGCATTATTGGTGCCCTTTCCTTCCACAATCCACATTGTTCCTCACTTATTTCTGGTTTTATTTTGTTCCTTACACGTCTCATGGGATTCTTAGTAATATTTTAGTCATATGGCTCATGAGACTAATAGTGTGATGGTCTTCACAATCAGTGGCTCCTGACTTTTTCGGTATGGCTACAAAGATATATTTTAGTAGATCTTCGGGTATGTGTCCAGTGTTATATATGATATTGAGTAATTTTGTTATGACTTGTACTCCCAGCTCTCCTAATGCATTTATCTCTTCGATTGTTATATTGTCAGGACCTGAAGCTTTGCCTCTTTTCGTGTGTTGAATTGCGTCCTCCACTTCACTCTGCATTATTGATGGTCCTGTGTCTTCATTTGAATTGTTCAATTCTGGTCTTTCATCATCATAGAGTTGACTGATATGTTCTGTCCATCTTTCCATTGTTTTCTCTTGTGCCATTATTATATTTCCTTCCTTTGATTTCACATATCCTGAAACTTTGACTTCTTTTCTTCCTGTTAATTCATTTAACTGATTGTTCATAAATTTTGAGTCTTTCTTTTGTTTTTTTTTCCATTTCTTCACATTTCTGTTTTAACCATCCTTGCTTTGCTTCACTGCACTTGTTTTGGATCTCTTTGTGCAATATTTTGTATGTCCGTTCTTCTTTCTTATGTTTTCTTCTTTCGTCCATTAGTTGTAATATTTCTTCTGTCATCCATTTCTTTTTGTTGATTCTTTTAGTAACTGGTATTACTTATTTTGATGTTTGTTGAAACGATTGTTTGAGCATTTCCCACTGCTCCTGGATGTCCTGTATTTTCTCAATAGCATTATATCTATTTTGTACTATCGTGCTGTACTTATCACTCATCTGTTTATCTACTCTTAGCATATCTAGTTCTAATTTTATATTTCTTGGTGATTTCTGTGCCTTCCGCAGTTTTATTCTTATATTTCCAACTACTGGTACATGGACACTATTGCAATCTGCTCCTGACCTTGTTTTAACCGATGTTAGCCCATTCCTGATATATATATATATATATATATATATATATATATATATATATATATATATATATATATATATATATTTGTGTTTGTGTGTGTGTCACTGCACCTACGACTGGTACGGACATTTTCAACAATAAAAACGGGAAAACAACATAATCGCGGTAATGATGACAAAGAAAGATTTCGAATACTACGTTGCACGATTCCCATAGAGATGATGACATTTCCTTTCTAATTGTGCTGATTTCTGCGTGTATTTTCGCTCAACGTCTATTCCATTTTACCTCACACTGACATTACCCGTAAAACGAAACCTTAATGTAGTTTTCTGCCGGTACAGTCAACTTTTATGCTATTTTCTGCCAATACAGGTCAATCGTAATGTAATGTAGCTTTCTGCTATAACAGGGCGACTTTTTTTCTGTTTTCTACTGCTACTAGTATGAGTCATGTTTTTACATGAATTCAGTAATGTTTAATCTTTGAAACTCTTGCCGCGAGGCGTTTTGACTCATGCGTACATTTTGAGATTAACTGAGATCTATAAATACATTTTTGATTTTCACATTTCGTATGGAGATCATACATTTCTTCCTCTGATGTACTTTTTTCGTTGTGTATATTGAAAGATCTTATCTCGTCCCAATTGTTGTAGCATGTGGCACTAGCATAGACATTGCTACAGTAAAAATAGATATTGATAATTATAGGCATAACGTTAAAGGAGATTATGAATCCGATGTAACATTTATGGATTATGCTTAAACATAAATAAGGAGAGAAACAAGTCAAGAGAGATGGGGAAGGGAGATAAGAAAGAAAAAATATACCTGAAGTGAGGTAGTGAGGATGATACATAAATAAGAAAGCGGAGAGGAAGATATAGGAAGATATAGGGAGGAAAGTAGAGATAGGTATGGGGAAATAGATGAGAAGATATATGAAAGGAGTGGCAGAAATAGGGAAATAATTTATGACAGACAAGCAACTGTAAATTAGTTGAAATAAGTGGAAGATATAAAACAAGTACATGCGTTTGAGATAAATAAATAGAGACAGAAATATAGAAATTGTTGACTACTGTTAGAGTAGTTGAAATAGATAAGTAACAGCCAGGGAGTGTTAAAAAATGCGTGTCATGCAATATAAGGAAGAAGCTTCTTGAAATATATCGGTTATGAGTTAAGAATTCACGGAAGAATCATCTCACTTCTGGCCCTCAAATAGACTGGGTAATTAAAGGTAACAAAGAAATACAAAAAGTATAAGTAGTATACAAGGGTCCATTTGACCCGCATCCCCTGGCAAATACTATATCGCGAACTAACACACGGAAAAGACAAATCGGCAGGCCTAAACTGTGATATAGAGATATCTGTAAATCATCTCTGAAAGACTTCTCCATATGTGAATAAGACTGGGAACATCTAGCAAGTGATCGCACATCATGGAAAGCATGTATAAGGAACGGTATTAGATCATTTGAGACTGTGCTAAAGCAAAACTTAGAAGAGAAAAGACTCATGAAAAAGGATGGAAAACCCTGTGGACAAGTGGACCTGACTTGTTCATTCTGTGACCGCGTGTTTGTCAAACATTGGTAGAATTAGCAGCAAGAGAATCTGTTCAACAAAAACAAAACCTCAAAAAAAAATACACAATAGCCTCCACTAGACCGTCTGACAAGACGAAAAGGGCCATATAGATATATGTATATCACTTTGTGTTAATCTATTTCTATATATTTCTTTCTACTATATCTACTCTACTTATGTTTTTCTCTTTATATGTTGCTCTATACATATGTATACTTATATATTTGAGAACAACAGTAGCATGGCTGCGGATATAAAATGAGCGTGGAATCCATCACAGCTTTACTCTTCCTAGCCTAGCCAACTGAAAAAGGGTACCTGATTCAATGAGTTGGGTAAGGTAAAGGAAGAGCATGACCCCATCACCTCCTAACGATGTGGCCTAGTAAAGCGTAATGTAATAATTCACTTAGACATTAACATGTCTCTAGACACCATTTTTTTTTTCTCGGGCCAGGGCATAGCTCTCTACGTCTAACAATTAATTCACTGCTAGATCTTGTATTTATTGTTTTCCTTTTGTTGAGAAGTCTGTTTTTCTGCCTCAAGTATACTAGTAGTATACAAGGGTCCATTTGTCCCGTATTGTGGCGCTAAATTAACAAAGATATATAGGGCGGCGCGCGGCGCGCATAACACGTGCGGCGCAGGGGGAGTTAACCGTGACCTCTGGTCCGGTTGACCCCGCAAGTGACCTGTTTATGTCTGGTGTATGCTGACTTTGGAGTTCTTGATCGACAGTGATAGGTTAGTAGATTATACAACATCAATGAAAAACATTAAATATAAAACAAAAGACAAAGATATATTTTATTCTTTTATTATCTCAATAGGTGTATAACATACAATGGATATTATATAACATTACAAAAATATTCAGTACATTGAGTAAATATATAGTACAAGTATAACATTTATTTATTGCTATGTAGTTGGATGTCTGCTTAGCTCTATGTCATAAATGAATCATAAGGGGTGAAACTTGTTAGAGATTACTGGTCAGTCCATGCTGGTAGTGTAAAGAGTTAAATATCTAGAGGCATAGTCGAGACGTTATCATCAGCTACCTTTCTTTTTATATAGAAATAGGAAAGAGCATTTCTTGTTTGACTGTAGGAAAATATAGAATTATTTAAGACTTTGAAACCTACATTTTTTCCCACCCTTAGCCTTTTGCGTAGCGAGAACCTCTAAAAACATATCTTTATCTAATTTGTTGTGTTGCTTGCTTAACCCTTTACAACTGATTTTATCGTAATCCCCACTACAATGGTACGTCTTACTACATAAGCTAACAAGAGCTGTCCCTTCGTACTCTAGTTTAAAAAGCCCAGGCGTTCGCTTGGTGTACACTTTAATGCCCTTACAGTTTATACAGTCTGTCTTGCTAGTATGTTCATCGCAGCGATGGTTGTATAGGGTCGTCTAGTGTGTCATGAGGGCTGTATGGCTATTGTCTAGTGCATTGCGATGTGTGTATGGAGGTCGTATATTGTGTCATGAGGTCCGTATGCCGGTCACCTAGTGTGGCATGAGGGCTGAATACCGGTTGTCTAGTGTGTTGTGACGGGTGTACGGAGGTCGTCTAGTGTGTCATGATGGGTGTATGGAGGTCGTCTAGTTCATCGTCATGTATGTATTTGTCGTGACGGGTGTATGGAGGTCGTCTAGTGTGTCATGATGGGTGTATGGTGGTGTAGTCTAGTGTGTCGTGAGGGGTGTATGGAGGTCGTCTAGTGTGGTATGAGGGGTGTATGGAGGTCGTCTAGTGTGATATGAGGGCTGTATCCCGGGCGTCTAGTGTGACATGATAGTTGTAGGTAGAATGTCTGGTATATCATACTTTTATACAACCAATAAGAAAACATGAAAAAACGAAGGAATTCAACAATACTTATCTTAACAACTTTACATCAATACAGTTGAATAACCTGTTATCGTTAACCCTTACCATACTTTAAGAGAAAACATTCAAACTTACAGTATAAAATATAGTCTCAATCATCTACAATGAATATAACCTATTATCGATAAGCGTTAACATACTTTAAGAGAAAACAAGCCAACTTACTGTGCAAAATATAGTCTCCGCTAGAGTGAACAGTAACTTTCCTTGAATCAACCAAACTTATAACACAAAGTCTCGCATGAGACTAGTTTAAATATAGCCTGGTAGCAGATTTTAACCAATCAGCGAGTGAGTACGTCAACATCGCTTGTTATCGGGATTAACCAATCAGAAAAGAGTATTAACATAGGAGGCGGGGCGAAGAAATGGCTGACAGGTGGATTAACCAATCAGAAAAGCGCGTTAGCCGAAGCGTAGGTAGTGGCTGTCGGGTCAGTGGTGGGGAAAAATGTTGGGTGGTGGGTTACTTGAACTCGTTTTGACCCCTGAGGCAATTCCAGAAGAGTTCTATGACCGCATTTTGACCGCTGAAGGCTTTAATACCAATGTTTCCCACTTCAACGAACGACATACATCATTAAAGGTGATTACTTCAGCTCTTAGACTTTGGAGTTCCATATCTTTATCACTTCAACGAATGACAGACAACAGTAAAGATGATCATTTCAGGTAAGAAAACTTAGTTCCAAACCCTAAAATTTTGGTTCATACCCAAAGTGGTACTAGTTCACCACAAAAGGCGTAAATGTTATATTCAAATCCAAAAGTTTGTCAAAAAGACAACCCAAACTCAAAATAGTTAGACACAAAGCCCAACAATTTATATGCAAAGGCCAAAAAGTTACTCCAAAAGACAACTAATGTAACACTTAACCCCAAAATTTCGTCGCATAACCAAACAGTTGAACTCAAAAGCCTAAAAATTTAGTCCCAAAGTCGTAATTGTTCGACACGAAAGTCGTAAATGTTATATGCAAAGTCCAAAAGTTTGTCAAAAAGACAACCTAAACTCAAAATAGTTAGACACGAAAGGTCAAAAAAGTATATGCAAAGTCCAAAAGGTTACTCCAAAAGACAACTAATGCAACACCATTGCACAAAAATTTTTTGCATAACCAAAAAGTTGAACTCAAAACCCTACAAAATTTAAACCCAAAATCAAAATAGTTAGACACGAAAGACCAAATAGTTATATTCAAAGTCCAAAAGTTTGTCAAAAGACAACCTTAACTCAAAATAGTTAGACACAAAGCCCAACAATTTATATGCAAAGTCCAAAAAGTTACTCCAAAAGACAACTAATGTAGCACTTAACCCCAAAATTTCGTCTCATAACCAAAAAGTTGAACTCAAAACCCTAAAAAGTGTCCACTTATCAACCAAAGTCTTTAATACAGCTGAGAAAACCCTAATAAATAATTACAATTTACTAAAAATGTTGCACTTGATGATAGCTGCGACTGTGTCTAAATCATTATTGAAAATATTCATAGAACTCTAGTAAAAACCACACTAAAACACCACATTGAAAGAATGAACTTAAAGTTCACGCCCCTGTCACAACTCTGCTAAGAAAAGTACTGCAAAGCATGAAAGTTATGGCCCCTGCTATAACTTTACTAAACGAAAGTATTACCAAATACGTAGGTTACACTCCTACCATAACCCACTAAGAAAAACAAGATTTTGCTTAAAATACCACATTTATGATTGTTACGCCCCTTGTCCCTTTATGAGGGGTACGCCCATGAAACTGTTAGAAATAGTAAATTTACACTCTAGGGCTACTCCAAACTTTACATTAAGCATCCCCGTATCAAGAATTTACTTAAAAGTCACTTTTAGGGTTGTTACGCCCCTTGACCCTTTATGAGGGGACGCCCATGAAACTGTTAAAGATAGTCAATTTACCATCTAGACATACCACAAACTTTATATTAAACATCCCCGTATCAAGAATTTACATAAAAAACAACTTTTGAAATTACTAGCCCTGTACCCATTTTTGGCGGTTACGCCCATGAAACTGTTAAAGATAGTAAATTTAACATCTAGACATACCCCAAACTTTATATTAAACATCCCCGTATCAAGAATTTACTTAAAAACCACTTTTATGAGTGTGACCCCCCTTACCCATTTTTGATGGTTACGCCCATGAAACTGTTAAAAATAGTCAATTTACCATCTAGACATACCACGAACTTTATATTAAACATCCCCGTATCAAGAATTTACATAAAAAACAACTTTTGAAATTACTACCCCTGTACCCATTTTTGGCGGTTACGCCCATGAAACTGTTAAAGATAGTAAATTTAACATCTAGACATACCCCAAACTTTATATTAAACATCCCCATATCAAGAATTTACATAAAAAGCACTTTTGAAATTACTACCCCTGTACCCATTTTTGATGGTTACGCCCATGAAACTGTTAAAAATAGTCAATTTACCATCTAGACATACCACAAACTTTATATTAAACATCCCCGTATCAAGAATTTACATAAAAAACAACTTTTGAAATTACTACCCCTGTACCCATTTTTGGCGGTTACGCCCATGAAACTGTTAAAGATAGTAAATTTAACATCTAGACATACCCCAAACTTTATATTAAACATCCCCGTATCAAGAATTTACTTAAAAACCACTTTTATGAGTGTGACCCCCCTTACCCATTTTTGATGGTTACGCCCATGAAACTGTTAAAAATAGTCAATTTACCATCTAGACATACCACAAACTTTATATTAAACATCCCCGTATCAAGAATTTACATAAAAAACAACTTTTGAAATTACTACCCCTGTACCCATTTTTGGCAGTTACGCCCATGAAACTGTTAAAAATAGTAAATTTAACCTCTAGACATACCCCAAACTTTATATTAAGCATCCCCATATCAAGAATTTACATAAAAAGCACTTTTGAAATTACTACCCCCGTACCCATTTTTGGCGGTTACGCCCATGAAACTGTTAAAAATAGTAAATTTAACATCTAGACATACCACAAACTTTATATTAAGTATCCCCGTATCAAGAATTTACATAAAAACAACTTTTGAAATTACTACCCCCGTACACATTTTTGGCGGTTACGCCCATGAAATCGATAAAAAAATTGAAGTTTAAGCTATTGGCATACATAACACATAATATGTGACACGCCCATGTATCAAATTTGCCTAAAAAATCAACCCAAAATTAGTAGTATAGATTGGCACTTAGGACCACTGAATGTGCTTCCAGCCGCACATAATTTCTTATATAAATAGTCTACCCGTACATGGAAGCACATTTTTCCTTATATGAGAGTCTACCCGTACATGGAAGCACATTTTTTCCTTATATGAGAGTCTACATTTTTTCCTTATATGAGAGTCTACATTTTTCCTTATAAGCTATCCATCCTAAGTGCCAATATACACTACTAATTTTTGGTTGATGTTTTAGGCAAATTTGATACATGGGCGTGTCACATATTATGTTTGATGTATGCCAATAGGTTAAACTTCAATTTTTTTTATCGATTTCATGGGCGTAACCGCCAAAAATGGGTACGGGGGTAGTAATTTCAAAAGTTGTTTTTATGTAAATTCTTGATACGGGGATACTTAATATAAAGTTTGGGGTATGTCTAGATGTTAAATTTACTATTTTTAACAGTTTCATGGGCGTAACTGCCAAAAATGGGTACAGGGGTAGTAATTTCAAAAGTTGTTTTTTATGTAAATTCTTGATACGGGGATGTTTAATATAAAGTGTGTGGTATGTCTAGATGGTAAATTGACTATTTTTAACAGTTTCATGGGCGTAACCATCAAAAATGGGTAAGGGGGTCACACTCATAAAAGTGGTTTTTAAGTAAATTCTTGATACGGGGATGTTTAATATAAAGTTTGGGGTATGTCTAGATGTTAAATTTACTATCTTTAACAGTTTCATGGGCGTAACCGCCAAAAATGGGTACAGGGGTAGTAATTTCAAAAGTTGTTTTTTATGTAAATTCTTGATACGGGGATGTTTAATATAAAGTTCGTGGTATGTCTAGATGGTAAATTGACTATTTTTAACAGTTTCATGGGCGTAACCATCAAAAATGGGTAAGGGGGTCACACTCATAAAAGTGGTTTTTAAGTAAATTCTTGATACGGGGATGTTTAATATAAAGTTTGGGGTATGTCTAGATGTTAAATTTACTATCTTTAACAGTTTCATGGGCGTAAACGCCAAAAATGGGTACAGGGGTAGTAATTTCAAAAGTTGTTTTTATGTAAATTTTTGCTATGGGGATGCTTAATATAAAGTTTGTGGTATGTCTAGAGTGTAAATTTACTATCTTTAACAGTTTCATGGGCGTAACCGCCAAAAATGGGTACAGGGGTAGTAATTTCAAAAGTTGTTTTTATGTAAATTTTTGCTATGGGGATGCTTAATATAAAGTTTGGGTATGTCTAGAGGTTAAATTTACTATCTTTAACAGTTTCATGGGCGTCCCCTCATAAAGGGTCAAGGGGCGTAACAACCCTAAAAGTGACTTTTAAGTAAATTTTTGATATGGGGATGCTTAATGTAAAGTTTGGAGTAGCCCTAGAGTGTAAATTTACTATTTCTAACAGTTTCATGGGCGTACCCATCATAAAGGGACAAGGGGCGTAACAATCATAAATGTGGTATTTTAAGCAAAATCTTGTTTTTCTTAGTGGGTTATGGTAGGAGTGTAACTTACGTGTTTGGTAATACTTTCCTTTAGTAGAGTTATAGCAAGGGCCATAACTTTCATGCTTTGCAGTACTTTTCTTAGCAGAGTTGTGACAGGGGCGTGAACTTTAAGTTCATTCTTTCAATGTGGTGTTTTAGTGTGGTTTTTACTAGAGTTCTATGAATATTTTCAATAATGATTTAGACACAGTCGCAGCTATCATCAAGTGCAACATTTTTAGTAAATTGTAATTATTTATTAGGGTTTTCTCAGCTGTATTAAAGACTTTGGTTGATAAGTGGACACTTTTTAGGGTTTTGAGTTCAACTTTTTGGTTATGAGACGAAATTTTGGGGTTAAGTGCTACATTAGTTGTCTTTTGGAGTAACTTTTTGGACTTTGCATATAAATTGTTGGGCTTTGTGTCTAACTATTTTGAGTTAAGGTTGTCTTTTTGACAAACTTTTGGACTTTGAATATAACTATTTGGTCTTTCGTGTCTAACTATTTTGATTTTGGGTTTAAATTTTGTAGGGTTTTGAGTTCAACTTTTTGGTTGCGCAAAAAATTTTTGTGCAATGGTGTTGCATTAGTTGTCTTTTGCAGTAACCTTTTGGACTTCGCATATACTTTTTTGACCTTTCGTGTCTAACTATTTTGAGTTTAGGTTGTCTTTTTAACAAACTTTTGGACTTTGCATATAACATTTACGACTTTCGTGTCGAACAATTACGACTTTGGGACTAAATTTTTAGGCTTTTGAGTTCAACTGTTTGGTTATGCGACGAAATTTTGGGGTTAAGTGTTACATTAGTTGTCTTTTGGAGTAACTTTTTGGCCTTTGCATATAAATTGTTGGGCTTTGTGTCTAACTATTTTGAGTTAAGGTTGTCTTTTTGACAAACTTTTGGACTTTAAATATAACTATTTGGTCTTTCGTGTCGAACTAGTATCACTTTGGGACTAAATTTTTAGGCTTTTGAGTTCAACTGTTTGGTTATGCGACGAAATTTTGGGGTTAAGTATTACATTAGTTGTCTTTTGGAGTAACCTTTTGGACTTTGCATATACTTTTTTGACCTTTCGTGTCTAACTATTTTGAGTTTAGGTTGTCTTTTTGACAAACTTTTGGACTTTGCATATAACATTTACGACTTTCGTGTCGAACAATTACGACTTTGGGACTAAATTTTTAGGCTTTTGAGTTCAACTGTTTGGTTATGCGACTAAATTTTGGGGTTAAGTGTTACATTAGTTGTCTTTTGGAGTAACTTTTTGGCCTTTGCATATAAATTGTTGGGCTTTGTGTCTAACTATTTTGAGTTTGGGTTGTCTTTTTGACAAACTTTTGGATTTGAATATAACATTTACGCCTTTTGTGGTGAACTAGTACCACTTTGGGACTAAGTTTTTAGGGTTTTGAATTCAACTTTTTGGTTATGAGACGAAATTTTGGGATTAAGTGTTATATTAGTTGTCTTTTGGAGTAACTTTTTGGCCTTTGCATATAAATTGTTGGGCTTTGTGTCTAACTATTTTGAGTTTGGGTTGTCTTTTTGACAAACTTTTGGATTTGAATATAACATTTACGCCTTTTGTGGTTAACTAGTACCACTTTGGGACTAAGTTTTTAGGGTTTTGAGTTCAACTTTTTGGTTATGAGACGAAATTTTGGGATTAAGTGTTATATTAGTTGTCTTTAGGAGTAACTTTTTGGACTTTGCCTATAAATTGTTGGGCTTTGTGTCTAACTATTTTGAGTTTAGGTTGTCTTTTTGACAAACTTTTGGACTTTGCATATAACATTTACGACTTTCGTGTCTAACATTTACAACTTTGGGCCTAAATTTGTAGAGTTTGTGTTCAACTTTGTGAGTATGAACCAAAATTTTAGGGTTTGGAACTAAGTTTTCTTACCTGAAATGATCATCTTTACTGTTGTCTGTCATTCGTTGAAGTGATAAAGATATGGAACTCTAAAGTCTAAGAGCTGAAGTAATCACCTTTAATGATGAATGTCGTTCGTTGAAGTGGGAAACATTGGTATTAAAGCCTTCAGCGGTCAAAATGCGGTCATAGAACTCTTCTGGAATTGCCTCAGGGGTCAAAACGTGTTCAAGTAACCCACCACCCACATTTTTCCCCCACCACTGACCCGACAGCCACTACCTACGCTTCGGCTAACGCGCTTTTCTGATTGGTTAATCCACCTGTCAGCCATTTCTTCGCCCCGCCTCCTATGTTAATACTCTTTTCTGATTGGTTAATCCCGATATCAAGCGATGTTGACGCACTCACTCGCTGATTGGTTAAAATCTGCTACCAGGCTATATTTAAACTAGTCTCATGCGAGACTTTGTGTTATAAGTTTGGTTGATTCAAGGAAAGTTACTGTTCACTCTAGCGGAGACTATATTTTGCACAGTAAGTTGGCTTGTTTTCTCTTAAAGTATGTTAACGCTTATCGATAATAGGTTATATTCATTGTAGATGATTGAGACTATATTTTATACTGTAAGTTTGAATGTTTTCTCTTAAAGTATGGTAAGGGTTAACGATAACAGGTTATTCAACTGTATTGATGTAAAGTTGTTAAGATAAGTATTGTTGAATTCCTTCGTTTTTTTCATGTTTTCTTATTGGTTGTATAAAAGTTGATATACCAGACATTCTACCTACAACTATCATGTCACACTAGACGCCCGGGATACAGCCCTCATATCATACTAGACGACCTCCATACACCCCTCATACCACACTAGACGACCTCCATACACCCCTCACGACACACTAGACGACACCACCATACACCCATCATGACACACTAGACGACCTCCATACACCCGTCACGACAAATACATACATGACGATGAACTAGACGACCTCCATACACCCATCATGACACACTAGACGACCTCCGTACACCCGTCACAACACACTAGACAACCGGTATTCAGCCCTCATGCCACACTAGGTGACCGGCATACGGACCTCATGACACAATATACGACCTCCATACACACATCGCAATGCACTAGACAATAGCCATACAGCCCTCATGACACACTAGACGACCCCTATACAACCATCGCTGCGATGAACATACTAGCAAGACAGACTGTATAAACTGTAAGGGCATTAAAGTGTACACCAAGCGAACGCCTGGGCTTTTTAAACTAGAGTACGAAGGGACAGCTCTTGTTAGCTTATGTAGTAAGACGTACCATTGTAGTGGGGATTACGATAAAATCAGTTGTAAAGAGTTAAGCAAGCAACACAACAAATTAGATAAAGATATGTTTTTAGAGGTTCTCGCTACGCAAAAGGCTAAGGGTGGGAAAAAATGTAGGTTTCAAAGTCTTAAATAATTCTATATTTTCCTACAGTCAAACAAGAAATGCTCTTTCCTATTTCTATATAAAAAGAAAGGTAGCTGATGATAACGTCTCGACTATGCCTCTAGATATTTAACTCTTTACACTACCAGCATGGACTGACCAGTAATCTCTAACAAGTTTCACCCCTTATGATTCATTTATGACATAGAGCTAAGCAGACATCCAACTACATAGCAATAAATAAATGTTATACTTGTACTATATATTTACTCAATGTACTGAATATTTTTGTAATGTTATATAATATCCATTGTATGTTATACACCTATTGAGATAATAAAAGAATAAAATATATCTTTGTCTTTTGTTTTATATTTAATGTTTTTCATTGGTGTTGTATAATCTACTAACCTATCACTGTCGATCAAGAACTCCAAAGTCAGCATACACCAGACATAAACAGGTCACTTACGGGGTCAACCGGACCAGAGGTCACGGTTAACTCCCCTGCGCCGCACGTGTTATGCGCGCCGCGCGCCGCCCTATATATCTTTGTTAATTTAGCGCCACAATACGGGACAAATGGACCCTTGTATACTACTAGTATACTTGAGGCAGAAAAACAGACTTCTCAACAAAAGGCTGCAGAAGAAAACAATAAATACAAGATCTAGCAGTGAATTAATTGTTAGACGTAGAGAGCTATGCCCTGGCCCGAGAAAAAAAAATGGTGTCTAGAGACATGTTAATGTCTAAGTGAATTATTACATTACGCTTTACTAGGCCACATCGTTAGGAGGTGATGGGGTCATGCTCTTCCTTTACCTTACCCAACTCATTGAATCAGGTACCCTTTTTCAGTTGGCTAGGCTAGGAAGAGTAAAGCTGTGATGGATTCCGCGCTCATTTTATATCCGCAGCCATGCTACTGTTGTTCTCAAATATATAAGTATACATATGTATAGAGCAACAGATAAAGAGAAAAACATAAGTAGAGTAGATATAGTAGAAAGAAATATATAGAAATAGATTAACACAAAGTGATATACATATATCTATATGGCCCTTTTCGTCTTGTCAGACGGTCTAGTGGAGGCTATTGTGTATTTTTTTTTTGAGGTTTTGTTTTTGTTGAACAGATTCTCTTGCTGCTAATTCTACCAATGTTTGACAAACACGCGGTCACAGAATGAACAAGTCAGGTCCACTTGTCCACAGGGTTTTCCATCCTTTTTCATGAGTCTTTTCTCTTCTAAGTTTTGCTTTAGCACAGTCTCAAATGATCTAATACCGTTCCTTATACATGCTTTCCATGATGTGCGATCACTTGCTAGATGTTCCCAGTCTTATTCACATATGGAGAAGTCTTTCAGAGATGATTTACAGATATCTCTATATCACAGTTTAGGCCTGCCGATTTGTCTTTTTCCGTGTGATAGTTCGCGATATAGTATTTGCCTGGGGATGCGCTTTTCTTCCATTCGCTGGACATACCCCAGCCATCTTAGTCTTCGACATCTGAGCATCGACATGATTGTTGGGGGTCTTAGCACGTTGCAGGGCAGTTAAGTTGGTTATTTTGTCCTGCCATTTGGTGTGCATTATTCTGCGGAGACATCGCATGTGGAAGACATTTAGTCTTTTTTCCAGGTTACCAAAAAAAAGTAATGCAAGGATTTTTAAATAAGTTTACAAAGGCAAGTAGTAGTAAAGGATAATTTAGAAACAGATAAACAAAACAAATGTAAACTGATATTGCTTGAAATAAATGAACAGAAATAGATAAGTACTGCGTCGTCCGTTCATGAATACACTCAAAAGGATTTCAGCACAGATGCACGAAACACAGCACCGACGAAGACTTTAAAGAGTGGACCCTCTGTTAACTTATTTGCACTACACTACATATAATGGAAATGAGTAAAGCCATCCTTCATGCAAAAAGTACTGGTGATAAAAAAAAACACCACTTGTTAGACAGCCATTTTCGTTCGGAAATTGGATATCTAAAACTGTGGTTTAATTAGTCTGTTACCAAGCCTGTAGCCCAGGTGGTATGAAAGAGCACGTCTACGATAAGGGTCGGGCTTTCAGTAAAGGGTGAGTAGCGACATCTTGTTTTCTTACACTATGGGTCAGTCTTAACTGTGATTGATTAAATTAGCGCTTCTGACTCTCAGTAAAACACAAATTGAACGACTGGAAGGTGTGATTGATTAAATTAGCGCTTCTGACTCTCAGTAAAACACAAATTGAATGACTGGAAGGTGTGATTGATTAAATTAGCGCTTCTGACTCTCAGTAAAACACAAATTGAATGACTGGAAGGGATATGTGATGAGGCAATGCGATTCATGCCTGTGTGTACAAAATATCCCGAGTACAGGACGATAATTTACCTTCCAGATTTTTCAAACTTGGCAGAAAGAATAAGACATTGCCGAGCACATGCCTACCTCTTTGCAGACACACACACCATCCGCTATACAATGAATTTATGAATACAAAAAGCAGTAGATTAAGAAGATAAAAATCATGCCTGGGTCGCGGACATATTTCGTCAGATATGTTCAGTCTAGGACACAGAAACCAGTGAAGAATTAACATTACTTCCAATACGTTCTGTCTTTAGTAATGACACTGGACAGAGAAGGTAAACAACAAAACCCATTGGTTGTTGAGACAAACGGCAAATCTTGTATTTTTCGAGTAATCTTCTGAGAGTCACATAGCCACTTACAACAATAGGTCTGCTATTCAATATCTACTGAGTTTAAGAGCGTTCACGGCTAAATGGACCGCACAGACATTTTCAATGACCTCGGGGACGCTTGATGAAACCATGGACACGCTGCACGAATTTCATGTTAAGGTGGGAGATGCTAGTCGGGAACACTTTGCAGGAAGCCAAAATAAGGCTAATAAACCAACACAAAACTGGCGTCATTAGTCGCTGCACGTTGAGGTATATATTTAGTAGGAGATCTGAACAGTCATGGACTTATCCGATATGCAATGAAGATGACATGCCAATTAAACTAAACTAAACTAGATAAGTACAATTACATAAATGGAGATAGAACAAGCGAACTGGATAACGAGAAATTGATAAAGAGACAAAAGAATTGAGAGATGGGAAATTGAAATAAATATAATTATGTAAGTCAACATTTTGTAGAAGTAAAGATATATATAGCAAAGACGTAACTTTGTACAGGGTGTCTCACTCCATACGAACCCGGAATTTCCTCAATAATCCTTACACCAAAAAGATATTTTGCAATAATTGTTGAACAGAAATTCGATGTGAGAAAAATGAAAAGAAATGTGTGTTTGTGTGTGTGTGTGTGCCCCCGCGTGTGTGTGTGTGCCCGCGCGTGTGTGTGTGTGTGTTGCGACATGGAGTAGTGAATTATGGGCCTCCGGTGGTCACTTTCAGCTTACGATACATGACGTCACATTTCTTACAAAATGGCGTAAATCGGTTTCAACTTTAGCTTTAGTTTACAATATCCTCATTTTCGGTAAAAACCATTAGAAATGCCCCGTTACGTAGCGTGTGTGACATCATATATAATGAGTTTAAAAACTGGTAGGTAGTAAGTTGCTTTTTTTTAAGAAACAAAATTCAAAACCAAAATGTTTTTGGCCATGAACAATAGACAATACCATCGGTATCAGAAGTCAATGTTATAGCCTATAAGACTTGAATGCGCACTAATCTCGCTCTATAACTGGCATAGAAGCAGCTGGTAAATACTTTAAAGTAGCAGTTTTATCAACAACAACAGTAATCGCATAATTACCTGCCAGACTCGCGTGTTTCTTTGTGCAGGGACTCGCCATTGATATCCACAATCTCGTCGTTAACATTGACTCTGCCATCGAGATTACAACGACTGCCCTGGGTCAAGGCCACAACTTTAAAGGTCATGCCTTGAGTCTTGGAACTGCTTGATGCAGCTGAATCTTGTTGTGTGGAATTAGCGGGCACCATAGTGGAACCTTTTTCGTTTCCGTCATCTTTACCTTTACTGTTTGGAGAATCGGGTTCAGAACATTTGTTCTTGCGGATACTAGCAGTCGAGGATGGGAGACAGTCAATCTCCACACCGATGTCGTTCAATCCTTCAGTGTCCAGCTGTATAGAGAACACGAGATCTCTTCGTGGCGGCTTAGAGGGAGGTGGTGTACGCGTGATGTCACGTCTGCTTTGTTGTAGTCCTTCACGAGGAGATCCTCGTGGGTCTGAGATCGGGGATTTGAAAGTCTCTAAGTTGGGCGTGAACATTCTCATCGAGCCCATGGAGATGGCGAACATATCCGGGTCGTGAGAATCTAAATCGACGTGGGACGTTGAGGCTGATCGATGAGGTATCTTCCCAAACCTAGCTCTTTCGGCACTACGTTCTCTCTTCCACTTGCCACTACCTTTCCTCATCACTTGATTTGGCGAAAGAATTTTGCTGAAATATGATTTGATTGCGTCCATGTTGATGTCATGTGATCATCTAGTGAAAGGTTAAAGGTTTACCAACTATAACAAACCGCCCACAACGAATTAGTTATAATTCAACTAAACTATGACAATTCAGTTACATATCTGAAGCCGTTGAACTATAATGTGAAAGTTCATGATACACCACTCTGTTATCAAGGATATTCTATAAGAAATGAGAGGTCGTACTATACAAAAAGACCTTTTCAGTGACATAGGTAAGAACGTTCAGTTATCCTATAACATCGTGACAGGTAAATTGTGTTCAGTACGAACTCCAGCCGATTAATGATGTATCCTCAATATATCACAGACTGGTAATTAAAGTTTGATGAAGTAAACTGGGTCAACGTCTAAATCAATATAGCCAAAAGATACACCAATTCCATAATCTTGTATTAAGTGTGAGTGTGAGTTTCACTCATTGGCCACATTTATTTACTTTTTTTTTTCCATTAACACGATATTTTAAATGGTGTTCTGTTATTCCATTAGAATCTGTCAACAATACTGACATTGTCGGCCTGCATCCAAATGATCTGTATTTCATGAATTAACAGTGTAAGCGAACATATAAGTAAATCAAAATGAGTTATGCAGATATGTTAAGCTCTGGACAGTTTAATTTCTAAATAAACTCAGGAACTATTAGGTACACGTCCAATGCCGTATTATCACTGTCTGATGCGTGTGTCAAGAAACTGATATTTCAGTACTGCAGAAGCTGATTCAAAGAATGTCTAAAGCGCAGCAGTTACCCCACCATCTCGTGCCTGGCGAGCTAAGACATTGTAGAGTGATTCGTTATATCAATTTTAAAACTGGCATGTTTCTTCCATTGCAACAGACACGCGTGCTGCGTATCTCTTTTCAAAATTCTTCTGCAAAGTTTTAAATTCGCTAAATTTATTCTTGGCTTGGTCTGTGAGTGCTTGCTTCAGTTTCCTGAAACCTGAAAATACAGAACAACAAAAAAATAGCTAAAATTTGCGAAAGCTTATATTTTCAAATACAAACTTCTGGCATATTTCATTTAATTTTTGTAATGTAAAGAGATAAAGTAGGTATCTGTTTGCAGATACGTTGTCCCCAGTACTGATTTTATTTTCTGTAAATAATTTATTTGTTTGCACTGAGTGAGGAAACGCTTTAAAATATGTTTTAATGTTAAAATTCTGGTTACTTTAATTTGTTCTCTAATAAGTTGTGTGAATGGGGAGGGGAGAAAACGGTGTCGTGGAAATTATTTTTTAAATATCTGTATTTTTACAAGAATTCACCATGGAAGGTTTCAATCTTCAAAATAATTATTGTATTTCTTGTGTGGCTATTGTGAAATCCTTGGGCAATGTGGAGCTCTGGTTTAGCCCCCTTATCAGGGTTACGTGAAGCCATTGGAGCAGGTGGTGGATGGTGTTGTGGGAGCAGCCGATAAGTAGTGCCGGTTATGGTCCCCACTCCGCGATGGCAGGCAGAGGATCTTATGTATAGAGACAATGGCTGCCATCTTCGACTAGTACAGTCACTGCCAAGAAGGAAAGGAATGGCAAACTACCTTCTTATATTGCCTAGAATAATCATGTCAAAACACAACCTAACTTGATAGCTTAGTGTCATGGCATGGAAAACTGTCAACAGAACTGGTACGATGCACTGTAGATAGAAGATTCTGGAAGGACATGATCGCCTACGCCAACCGGTATAACACATGATGATGATTATGAAATCATGGTGTTTTATCTTTACAAAAAGGAGTTCGAGGTTATTTAGTTACTTCTATTAAAAAAAAACACACTTATGTGTTACCTGGCCTCATTATGAGGGAAGAAAAGAATATTGACACTGTGACCTTCCAGGCATGTCGTAAGAGGCGACTAAGGAAGTTGATCGATGGCTTGACAAGCTGTTATTGTAAAAATTATTGTTATGGAAACAGAGCCATAGATTTTAGAAGCAGTGATCTCTGCAATATGTGCCATTTTAGCATGCACGGTTTCTGTTTTTGAGATTGTGGTTCTTTCCTATGTGCCGTTATCAGCTCGAGAGGACAATAGATAGATTTAAAAAATAGTCCCAGGTTATTTGGTTACTATAAGACGGATGCCCAGGATAATTTGCTTTTATAAAAGAGTTCGCATGCTGAGCAGCTACGCAACTATTACAAAAAGGGCTCGCAGTGAGCGTGACTCATACAAGGGGTTCGCAGTGTCGTGACTATTATAAAAGAGGTTAGGAGACTGCCAATTACAAAAGTAGCACACAGGCTACGTGGCTATTGGAAAAGGAGCCCACAGGCTGCGTAATTCTAATAAGAGATGTTCACAGGCTGCGTAATTCTAATAAGAGATGTTCACAGGCTGCGTAATTCTAATAAGAGATGTTCACAGGCTGCGTGACTATTATAAAAGGAGCTCACAGGCTGAGTAATTCTAATAAGAGATGTTCACAGGCTGCGTGACTATTATAAAAGGAGCTCACAGGCTGCGTAATTCTAATAAGAGATGTTCACAGGCTGCGTGACTATTATAAAAGGAGCCCACAGGCTGCGTAATTCTAATAAGAGATGTTCACAGGCTGCGTAATTCTAATAAGAGATGTTCACAGGCTGCGTGACTATTATAAAAGGAGCTCACAGGCTGCGTAATTCTAATAAGAGATGTTCACAGGCTGCGTGACTATTATAAAAGGAGCCCACAGGCTGCGTAATTCTAATAAGAGATGTTCACAGGCTGCGTGACTATTATAAAAGGAGCTCACAGGCTGCGTGACTCTTATAAAAGAAGTTCACAGGCTGCGTAATTCTTATAAAAGAAGTTCACAGGCTGCGTAATTCTAATAAGAGATGTTCACAGGCTGCGTGACTATTATAAAAGGAGCTCACAGGCTGTGTCATTCTTATAAGAGATGTTCACAGGCTGCGTGACTATTATAAAAGGAGCTCACAGGCTGCGTGACTCTTATAAAAGAAGTTCACAGGCTGCGTAATTCTTATAAGAGATGTTCACAGGCTGCGTGACTATTATAAAAGGAGCTCACAGGCTGCGTGACTCTTATAAAAGAAGTTCACAGGCTGCGTAATTCTTATAAGAGATGTTCACAGGCTGCGTAATTCTTATAAGAGATGTTCACAGGCTGCGTGACTATTATAAAAGGAGCCCACAGGCTGCGTGACTATTATAAAAGGAGCCCACAGGCTGCGTGACTATTATAAAAGTAGCCCACAGGCTGCGTGACTATTATAAAAGGAGCCCACAGGCTGCGTGACTATTATAAAAGGAGCTCACAGGCTGCGTGACTATTATAAAAGGAGCCCACAGGCTGCGTGACTATTATAAAAGGAGCCCACAGGCTGCGTGACTATTATAAAAGGAGCCCACAGGCTGCGTGACTATTATAAAAGGAGCCCACAGGCTGCGTGACTATTATAAAAGGAGCGCACAGGCTGCGTGACTATTATAAAAGGAGCCCACAGGCTGCGTGACTATTATAAAAGGAGCCCACAGGCTGCGTGACTATTATAAAAGGAGCCCACAGGCTGCGTGACTATTATAAAAGGAGCCCACAGGCTGCGTGACTATTATAAAAGGAGCTCACAGGCTGCGTGACTATTATAAAAGAAGTTCACAGGCTGCGTCATTCTTATAAGAGATGTTCACAGGCTGCGTGACTATTATAAAAGGAGCTCACAGGCTGCGTGACTATTATAAAAGGAGCTCACATGCTGCGTGACTATTATAAAAGGAGCTCATAGGCTGCGTGACTATTATAAAAGGAGCTCATAGGCTGTGTGACTATTAATAAAGGAGCTCACAGGCTACGTGACTATTATAAATGGAGCTCATAGGCTGCGTAATTCTTACAAGATATGTTCATAGGCTGCGTGACTATTATAAAAGGAGCCCACAGGCTGTGTGACTCTTATAAAAGGAGCTCACAGGCTGCGTGACTCTTATAAAAGGAGCTCACAGGCTGCGTAATTCTTACAAGATATGTTCATAGGCTGCGTGACTCTTATAAAAGGAGCTCACAGGCTACGTGACTATTATAAAAGGAGCTCATAGGCTGCGTAATTCTTACAAGATATGTTCACAGGCTACGTGACTATTATAAAAGGAGCTCATAGGCTGCGTAATTCTTACAAGATATGTTCATAGGCTGCGTAATTCTTACAAGATATGTTCATAGGCTGCGTGACCATTATAAAGGAGCTCACAGGCTACGTGACCATTATAAAAGGAACTCACAGGCTGCGTAAATCTTACAAGATATGTTCACAGTCTGCGTGACTATTATTAAAGTGGGTCACACTTTACTTGCCGCTTATAAAAGGAGTGGCAGGTTACTTTTTTTCTTTCAATAACACGATATTTTAAATGGTGTTCTGTTATTCCATTTGAATGGCTCATCATACATCCTTAGACCGGCCGTACGATAATCTTACGGTCTGCTGTTTGATGTGCGGCGGGGATAATCTGACGACTATCTGTGTGTCTAAATGTTCGGAATTGGAGTCAACAACGATGGTCTAATATCATCAAGCGCTGTACATTTATTTTTTTTAAATACGACGATCATCATTTTCAAGAGGACGTGAACTTCCAGTATATTGTGGATAGGCATCGGGAACAATTAAAGGCTCTGTATGAAAAGTGTTCCTTGTTGCAATTTCCTTATATTCCATGTCCGACTTGTTGCAGGAGCTACTGAGTTAAGTGCTCTGTGCACACCGTGTGCTGTGTGTCTCATCCGTTTTCATCATGTTTCGATATTTCAATGTTTACGATGAATGACGATATCGTATGACAGGGAACAGTTGGAATGTTCACTTTCTGCGCGGTTTCGCCTTATGTCTTTTGGCGTGTGCTGAGACTGCAACGATGGGGACCACAGTTACCTTTCTTTGTTTGGGAGATGAGATATTAATTCGGATGATTACGCTGGCACGGGCGGGTGAGCTATTATGGATTTTAATTCGTTTGCAGTGATACCGGGGCCTTCCATAACGAAATAACCAAATCTTTGTGTGTGTCTGTGTTTAGTCATATCTCATATCTTAGTGTGTATCTGTGTTAGTCATGTGTCATATCTTTGTGCGTGCATGTCTGTGTTAGTCATATCTCATATCTTTGTGTGCATGTATATGTTAGTCATATCTCATATCTTTGTGTGCATGTCTATGTTAGTCACATCTCATACCATTGTGTGTGCATGTCTGTGCTAGTCATGTCTCATATATTTGTGTGTATGTCTATGTTAGTTACATCTCCTATCTTTGTGAGTGCATGTTTATGTTAGTCATGTTTCATATCTTTGTGTGTTTCTGTTTAGTCATATCTCATATACTAGTGTGTGTATCTGTGTTAGTCATATCTCATATTTTAGAGTGTGTCTGTGTTAGTCACATCTCATATCTTAGTGTGTGTGTGTGTGTGTGTGTGTTAGCCATATCTCATATTTTGGTGTGTGACAGTGTTAGTAATGCCTCATATCGTTGTGTACATGCCAGTGTTAGCCACATCTCATATCTCTGTGTGTGCATGTCTGTGTTAGTCACATCTCATATCTCTGTGTGTGCATGTATGTGTTAGTCACATCTCATATCTCTGTGTGTGCATGTCTGTGTTAGTCACATCTCATATCTTTGTGTGTGCATGTCTGTGTTAGTCACCTCGAGTGACTCGGGCAGATGGTGCTCGTAAACCTGGGAGGGCCGACCATCTAAGGGCAGAATCCCCCTACAGAAAATACAATCTGCTGCCTTGCAGGACGATTTGGGACAATCAAAGGCTAAGGAAAGCAAATCTGAATAAAATGCTGGCTGAAATCGGATGCATTGGGCCACTGGCGCAGAACACAGGTCAACGTTTTAACAGGTATTCAATCAGAGTGGATCTAACAGACTCGAATTATGATGTTCTGTCTGTGGGGTCGATCAATTCACTTAAACAGACAGGTGTCTTCATGTGAGAGTCTGAAATCCTACTCTGATTGAGTCTTGATCGCAGAGAGAGAGAGAGAGAGAGAGAGAGAGAGAGAGAGAGAGAGAGAGAGAGAGAGAGAATAATGATAAAAGAATATTATTGTGAGCGGAAACTTCCGAGGCGACAGATCAGCGAATCATCTCAGGGGAAGTTGTATGTTTGCAACACACAGAAAAATGCAAGGCTAGTTAGCGTATTACTTTGATGCTATAAAATGGGGTGTCTAATCGAAGTGGGTTTGAACATAAATTGTTTTTACACATTTCAGTTACCCGCTCTCCAGGTATGGGGTGTATTTTCATTGTATTGACATTCACGTTTTTCAGCTTAAGACATTTGAGATTTCATTTTCCTTGCGTATAGAATCACGATCACGGTACTATTCTCTAACAGCGCCACTTAAGCACACCTTATTACAGAGAACTATTACAACATTTCGTGCAACTCCCTAACACTAATTAGTGCTCCTGTTTGAAATGTATTACTTTTGAACAACAGGATAAACTAGTTATTTTTTTGTTTTTTCTATATTTGCAGAAAACAAGATCTTATGTTTTATTGTTTGCGTCAGACAATGAAAATATTCTCCAGCATATCAGTTTTGACGTCGGCTCTGCGGTGATACACATTCACTGGCACTTACACGACTTTAAACACGTTTGCAAACTTGTGCTCCCTTTCACTACCATGTTATTGACGTTGCACATAAAACTCTTCTGGCCGTCAATAAATTGTTGCTTAAATTACATTTTGTATAAGTGGCTTTTCCGTCTACAGTGCCGTGATCGAAGTCACACGGTTGTGATCTGTTTGTGCTTCTTTTATTTTGTCCTTACATTTCATATACACTTGTTTCGTGTGGACAGAAACATTGGAGAAGAAAATTTAATTTGAACAAGCAAATAAAAATAAAAACGAATCACAAAAGAGATTCGCGGAAACTTTGAGTGAGGAGGGTTAGATAAGATAAAACATGTAACGAAATAGAGAGAGAGAGAGAGAGAGAGAGAGAGAGAGAGAGAGAGAGAGAGAGAGAGAGAGAGAGAGAGAGAGAGAATATACAGAGAAAATTTAAATTACAAAATTGAACAATTACTTTGGTGAGATAGTTATTTAAACAAAAATATTTCCCAAGTAATAATTCGGTCCAAAGGAAAATAAAGACAGCCATCACAGAATCAGGAAAACTAATAAGCACATAAGTAAAAGAGACGATTTAAATTCTACGTGAGTAGGAAAAATTACGAAAGAAAAGAAAGGAAAACTGCTCAACAAATAATTATACCTACAGAGAAACTAATAGAAAACGCTTGCTTCTTGATAAAAACAATTGAATCGGTGACATGATATATTGAAAAATAAACAAAGAATATTTTTAATCTCTCATCGTTGTGTTTTTGCAAGTGCGTATGCGTTTTATTTAATGTTGTCTTTTAGTTGCCTGAAAACATAATTAAGGCACTGTAAATTGAACAAGGTAATCGTCGTGAGAAAACAAAGCTTACCTGGTGAGGGTGACTTATACGAAACGTCTGTTGACGCATCATGAGCTTTATCATTAAACTAATAATAAAGCTCAGCCTGCCGCTAGCTAACACAACTAACACGCCTCTGGAGAAACAAAAGCATGGCATCATTGCTCCATAAATGAAGGGAAACGTAACTGTGGGTGAGATCGAATCAAATGCTGGACTCTTGCTTTATTATATTTAACTCTTTCCGTACGTTTCGACGCACCGTGCGCCATGCCGATTTCGGTAATGTACGTTTAGCCGCACAGTGCGTCACTCTCAATTTGATTACTGTAAACTGTCATCAAAGCATATTCTTTTTACATGCTTTGTATCGTCTTGGTATTCATCATCAAGTACCGGGCCTAGTGGCGTAGGTGACCATGTCTCTCCACAACTTTCGATCTCGGCAGCTATTTATCATTTCTGTTGTTGACCTTCTACCAAGCCATTCTCTTAAGCTGTCTGTTATTTTTTTCTCTTTGCTTCCCTCTATCTCTTCGTCCCTCAATTTTTCCAGTTGTTACAATATAATTCAAGTTGTTCTCTTCTCATTACATGGCCAAACAATTATGATTGTCTCTTCCTAACATTGGAAATTATCTCCTTGTATTAGTGAAATATAATTCCTTGTTTAATTATCTAAAAATTCATAATATAATAAGTTATGTGTTAGACACATATAAACATGCAGATTGATATTTAAAATCGTGAACAATTATCTCTCTGAGATCTCTACCACTAAATTAATAAAAACATTCCGTAATGAAAGGGTTTTAAGGAAGGTTCATTTGACGATGTGGATCTTTCTAACGATGTGATGCGAAAGTCACCAGCCTGATCTCGTTATTTAGGGAAAAGAAATGTACAATCACTACAGAGAACCTTTGCCTCACTGTGCTTTAAAAAAGATTTGGTATGACAATTATTTTACGAAATGCATCCTTGTCAATGAAATTAAGAACAAGATATGTTAAGTGTTAAAGTGGAGCCGGCATACTGAAATTGCATTTTGAGCAATCGGAAAACAAACAAGAAAATGTTTGACAGTCTCGGAAATGGGGTTTTACAGCAAAGTGTTAAGTTAGCTATACCAGCAACAAAACAAATTACATAGTGATCTTACTAAAAGAACAGTGTAAAAAAAGAGAGAAAAAACATTTTTTTAAACAATTAAATGAAAGAAGTGGATGGAACATATTCTGGCATTTGGAAATACAGTGGATAAAGAGAGAAACAATAGCAATTTTAATTAAAGAAAGGCATGATAAGAAGCCAACGACTAAGATGATGAGTAACTATAAGAAAGTTGTGATTGGACATGGTCACCAACGCCAGTAGGCATATTCCATGATGGTGGTGATATAGATTCACTGTACGATTGTATTCACTTTACTAAGTAATATTTTTAAAAAACCGAATTACGTTGGATAATGTGTGTGAGAAACATAAAACTTGAAGTAAACATTTGCAATGCATACGTTATGGTTATAGTTATGGAAGGCCCTGGTATCACTGCAAGTGAATTAAAATCCATAATTGCTCAACCGCCCGTGCCAGTGGAGTCATCCGAATTAATATTTCGTCTCCCAAACAGAGAAAGTTAGCTGCAGTCCCCATCATAGCCGTCTCAGTACACGCCACAAGACATAAGGCGAAACCGCACTGAAAGTGAACACAGTCATTTTTCCCCGCCATACGATATCATCATTCATCGTAAGCAATCGAAATATCAAAACATTATCAAAACGGATGAAACGCACAGCTCACGGTGTGCATAAAGCACTAAACTCAGTAGCTCCGGCAGCAAGCCGTGTGGACGTGTGGTACACAATAAACTAAAGAGCTGATGTGTAGAAGAAGACAGAACAAATTATTAACCAATTGTGTATCACATCCAGAAATATGATTGGTCTCTTTTCAATTCTTCAGGTTCACGAGATCTGCGTCCTACAAGCATGGCTATTCAAGCTTCTGCAATTTGTTCTAACGGTACATTGCCATTTACAGTATTACGCATGTCCCTGTAGGTGTTATGTGTCATGTATCTTTTATTTGTGCTACAGGGCATTGTATCACTGGAAACTTACCTTTCTTTTACTACACTACTACTAATCTCAATCAATCATTCACCCCTCCCTTAACCGGCTGAGATTTTTGTAACAACCAATCATCACTTAAGGAACATTTGTTGCACTGGGAAACATATGGAAGTCCAAAGAAATTAGGTTAAATACTAAAATAAAAATTTTCAACTCCAGTGTCAGTTTTATTATATGGCTGTGAAATGCGGAGAATAACTAAAATGACAGTCATGAAGATACCGACTTTCATTAATGGGTGCTTATGCAGAAGAAAAGAATGGAAATGGCAGGACAAAATCACTAACATAGAATTATGGAAATGTACCAGTCAAAGACCAGTGGATAAAGAGATACAGCGAAGGCGATCGCGCTGGAGAGGACACACACTGCGGAAGCCAACTGAGAGTATTACACAACAGGCCCTTTTTGGAATCTCCAGGGAAAAAGACAAAGAGGAAGACCAAGGAATTCTTGGAGAAGACAGATAGAAGCAGAGATGAAGATGATGGGGAAGACATGGAACGATCTTAAAAGAATGGCATGAAATAGAACGACTTGGAAAGTGTTTGTTGAAGACCATTGCTACACAGGGAGCTAAAAGGTAGAAAAAGAATCATCACTTATGTGTCTTTCGAGGGTACCGGAAAGTCGTCAGCAAAGCAATTTATCTATTTTCTGACTTTCGACGAAGCCAACCTCTGACGTTAAACAAAGTCATCTGTCCAATTACCTACAAATTTGCGGTCTCTGAACAAAGTCAGTAATCCAAAATGCAGAATTTAATCAAAGTAGCCTGAGTAATTGATGACTTTAAACAGTCACCAGCCAAATTACTGACATTAAATACTTTGGGCGGTGACTACAAGATCACCTACCCAACTGCTGACTTTAAATAGATTTACCTACCCAGTTCCTAACTTTGGATAAAACTAGCTGTCCAATTTATGACTTTAAATAGATTTACCTACCCAGTTGCTAACTTTGGATAAACTAGCTGTCCAATTTATGACTTTAAATAGATTTACCTACCCAGTTGCTAACTTTGGATAACACTAGCTGTCCAATTTATGACTTTAAATAGATTTACATACCCAGTTCCTAACTTTGGATAAAACTAGCTGTCCAATTTCTGACTTTAAATAGATTTACCTACCCAGTTGCTAACTTTGGATAAAACTAGCTGTCCAATTCTTCCTACCTTTTTAGCTCCCAGTGGAGCATAGGTCTTCTACAAACACTTTCCAAGTCGTTCTTGAACGACTAACTAGATGTCCTATTGCTGATTTTAAATAGATTAATCTACCCTGTTGCTAACTTTGGACAGAACTAATTGCCCAAATGCTGACTTTAAGCAAAGCCACCAGTTTACTTCTAGCTGTAAATAAAGTATTATTTTTACACCTAAATTTAAATAAAACCTCTAGTCTAGTTCTGACACTAAATAAAGTAATACTTTAATTCCTTATTCTATACAAAACCACATATGCACGACTAAAAATGTTAGCAGTCTTTCTATTATTAATTCTCAACAAAATCACGGATATGATTACTAATTGTAATAATCAGAACTTTAATTCTAGCTTAAACAAAAATAGCAGAAAAGACGATGAATCACAATCAGCGTATGCACTTGTATATAGTTTTCTATGACCATGAAAACAACTTGATCGAGTAAACAAAGAACAATTGTCTAACAACAAACGGAGCAAACCAACATCTAACGAACCTATGTAAACGTTTCAATATAAACAGCAGCTGCACAATCAGAACAGCAGCAGGCTGCACAGATCGCTTTGAAGTTAGAACAGGAGTGAGACAGGGGTGCATGCTATCTCGCCCGTTGTTTATTACCTACATGGATTACATATGTTATCATGTGATCAATGTTATTATGTTAGCCAACCCATGAGAGACCGAATATTAACGAGCTTCTGTTTGCAACTGATGAGGCAATAATATATTGAAAAATAGAAGATCTATATGAACACTTAAATAGACTTAACAGCACAGGCTGCTAGTACATGAAAATCAACACCAATAAAATACAAGTCGAAAACATAAAATAGAAAATCAACATAACGATAAACATCATACAATTAAAACAAGTGGCGAAATATACCAAGGAAATCTAGTGACAAACAATAATTCACAAGCAGCAGAAATAAACTCAAGATGCAACTTTGCTTGTCAAATCATCTGATAGATGTCCCCACTGATGTCCAACAAGGAAATAACACTAAAGGCAAAACGGGCACTCTACAACGCAATCTTCATACGAAAGTTGCACTACCAAAGCCAGACCTGAACGCTAGACTCCAGAACAATAAGAAAATAACTATTACCGAAATGAAATGTGTTAGACATGAAACATTATGAAAGGCAAGATCATAAATGAATAACTTTAAAAAAATCTAGAAATAAATCCCGCAAAATTAATACATAAATAAACAACCGATTAAAAAAAACAAAGGTGTGGCTCGTGATAAGACAAGGGAAAAAAACCAGTCAAAAACCTTCAGTGAAATCTACGAGAATACCAGACCCAAATCCCGTCCACGAAAAAAAAGGATTGAAGGAATGTTAGAAATACTAAGAAGCATTACAACAGGAGAGGTCAACATAAAAGCAAAGCACCGCAGATTATATTATCCCTCGACGCTGAAAGGCAAAATCCGGAAGAGAAGTAAAAAAAAAATAAACAGAAGAAGAAAAACAAAGCTACACATCCTAATATTAACTGTAAACAAAGTTACTTTTGTTATTTTAATTTTTAAAACCCCACCATTTGACTTTTTAAAAAAAATACACGACAGCCTCAAACTGTAAACAGTAAATAGCTAACAGTTTCAAGGTGCAGGTTAATACGTAAACATTTCAAACATCCACGCCCACCTATTTTTTTTATTATCTTCGAACGGAGCATAAAAAGACTTCGTCCTGAAGGTTCACATGAATCTGAGCTTTGAATCAAGCAAGCCATTCCGGTACTGTTAAGTCGAGCATACTTCTAACTCATCTGTCTACTTACCGGTCGGAAATGGTTACCGAGTACATTCCCCCAGACAGGAAAATACAAAGTTATGATGGACGGCTACGATCACTTCAATTTGCATTAGTCTGACAGTTTGAATGTTATGTTGGCGACAGTTACAATAATAACAATAAACATATTTATGATATGAACAAATATGAGACCAGAGACATATAAATTACAGGAACACAAATATTGTATTACACTCGGAAAATCAGCAAAAAAAAAAAAAACAACAGGAAATAAATAGGAGTACAATAAAGAACCTTCATCTTCCCCTTATTTTCCTTCCTCTTCTTCTTCTTTATTTTTCTTCTTCTCCTTCATTATCATTAACATCATCTTCCTTCTCTACGTTTTCTTATTCTCTTCCTCTACTTCTTCATCACTATCTTCTTCTTCATCATCATCTTCTTTTTCTTCCTCCTCTTCTTCTTCTGCCGACTGACGACTACTCATCTACATCATCCACCAGTAACAGAACGTTCAGTGGACAAATTCAAACTGTTTTGAACTCAGCAAACAAAACTCCCAAAATAGGTCTCCATTCCAAGCAATAAATCGATATTTCAAGAAACTTTCAAAAAATATGAATAGTAATTTCCATCCAAATCAATGGCCCCTATCTCTGTTAACGAACCTCATCCCAACTCATTATTAAAAATCAATTACCTTCATTTAAAATAGTGAACCCCAACAATATCGATATTGTTGATACAAAACAGTAGTCTCAATCTCAAAAATAAGTTCTCAGAAAGATACCAAAAACAGTAGTCTCAGCCTCAAAAATAAGTTCTCAGAAAGATACCAAAAAATCAGTAGTCTCAGTCTCAAAAATAAGTTCTCAGAAAGATACCAAAAACAGTAGTCTCAGTCTCAAAAATAAGTTCTCATAAAGATACCAAAAATAGTAGTCTCAGTCTCAAAAATAAGTTCTCAGAAAGATACCAAAAATAGTAGTCTCAGTCTCAAAATAAGTTCTCATAAAGATACCAAAAATAGTAGTCTCAGTCTCAAAAATAAGTTCTCAGAAAGATACCAAAAACAGTAGTCACAGTCTCAAAAATAAGTTCTCAGAAAGATACCAAAAACAGTAGTCACAGTCTCAAAAATAAGTTCTCAGAAAGATACCAAAAACAGTAGTCACAATCTCAAAAATAAGTTCTCAGAAAGATACCAAAAAGGAAAAACTCTTATCAAAAACAGTAAAAATTAACTTAAAGAACAAACTCCTTCCTAGCAATAGTAACTCAAAAGTAACTAACCCTAAATAAACCATTAATTCATATTCTGAATTAGCAATTTCCATCTACAACAGTAGATCCTAATCCAAACAATAATTTCCGTAGTAGTTCCAATACCAAGCAATGATTATCATCTAAAACAAAGCGGTCCCAATAGCAAACAGTAGTGTAGCGTGTAAGCTGTGATTTATATGTGAAACAACAACAGTGATTCACATGTAAAACAATGGTCCCAATTTCAAATACTCGCAGTGATTATTATCTAAAACAGTCAACACTATTCCAACCAGTGATTATCATCTAAAACAGTCAACACTACTCCAAACAGTGATTATCATACAAAACAGTGGACACAATGTCCAAACAGTGATTATAATCTAAAACAGTCGACACTATTCCAAGAAGTAATTATCATCTAAAACAGTTGATACTATTTCAAACAGTGATTACCATCGAAAACAGTTGACATTATTCCAAACAGTGATTTCCAACTATAACATCGGCCCCAATATCAAAGCGCGATTTCGGTAAATCGATCTGTGTTCTCAATACAAACATTATTTTACAGATATATTCCATATATAACCAAAACTTTGCTCTATATATGGCCTTTGGCGTCTTGACAGACGGTTGGTAGCAAGCAATCATGATAAGTCAGTTGTTTGGTAAAGCATTAGTGTCTCATACTGGATGCTGCTTTACTGAACATCTTTTCTCGTGGCTGAATTTGCCAATCCTGGATAGACATATCCATCCACAGAACGAGCAAGTTTTACCCCCGGTATCTTTCTCTTGCGCTTTTTGTCTTCTGAATTTGACATCAGCACTGTCTCGAAAGTTGCTGTGCCATTTTTTATGTTTGCTCTCCATGTGCTACAATCCACAGCCACATTTTCCCAGTTCCTTTCACTTATAGAAAATGCTCCTAAAGAAAGCCCTACAAACATCCTTATACCTCAGCACTGGTCTGCCCTTTGGTCTCTTTCCGTCCTTAAGTTCTCCATACAATATTTGTTTGGGAATACGATTGTTTGCCATTCTTCTTACATAGCCCAGCCACCTTAGTCTACGAATCCTAAGTGTTGCCATGATAGATGGGAGTTTAGCTTGTTCTAAGACATTAGATTTAGTTACTTTGTCCTATCATTTGATGTTCATAAACTTGCGAAGGCAACGTACATGAAAGCTGTTTAACCTTATCTCCTACCCTGCACAGGTAGTCCAAGTTTCTAATCCGTATATGTGTACTAAGCACACACCATTGGTAAATTTGAATCTTAGTCCTGAGTGTTAAGTGCTTGCTCAATACTCTCATCATAATGTGATTCCCATCCCAAACAACATCATATGTGGTACCATGAAATGAGTTTCCTAAGTAAAACAGCTCCTAACAAAATAAAAATGATCACATAATTTCAAATAACTCTTCAGTTTACAAAACAATTTTTTTTTAAAAAGGCATATTTTATATAGACAGAATTTGAATTATTAATTCTGTAAGAATTTAGTCCTTCAAAGAAACTCGCTTGAACGAGAGCAAACGAGATCGCATGAGGGTTTCAAGATGTGCTCTCAAACATATTTATCAGAAATTTATTGCACAGACTTCATAAGAAAGCAATCTTTGAGAAAAAAAAATAATTTTCACTGACACGTGTGCCCATGTGTACGTTAGGGTTGAAATGATGATAGAAAGACAACACAGTACTGCGAAGAAAACTATTATCTTCGCAAGTAGATAAATCAAGCAGAAATAGCAAAACCTTACACAAAGTTCAAAGAATATAGCTTATCATATTTCAAGAAGTCTAAAGAATATGATAAAGTGCATTGCTTCTGTGGCATTTATGACATTTATATGTGAGCTGTTTTTTTTTAAACAGAACACAAGGAAAATATGTTAAATTCTATCAGGATAAAGGCGGTCCGCTTCCTTTGAGCATACGATAAGAAGAGGACAATGCGAAAGTAACATGACAACAGGAAAGGTTGAAAGGGACAAAAGTTATAATAGGAAGATAAAGTAAGAAAATAAAATACTTAACAACGTGGAACTGAAAGAAGTCAATAAGGGAATATATAAGTTGCACTGGTAAACAAGACAATACCCCAAAAACCATATAGCGAAGGTCTATAAAAATGATGGTCACTAACACCGTATTCCCTATACGCCACGTGGCCTGAAGGGCTCTTTATATTACCTTTTTTTTTTTTTACAGGTAAACAAGAGAGTAATTGGGAGACATGAACGTCAGCGCCTCCGTTCATAGCACATGATGATGATTACAGTCTGTGAGCTAATCCACAAGATGTTTTTATAATTGCAGCAGTTGTTATTTCCTAAACATAAATAATAACAAAGCCATAAAGTGAAGAATAATTTATTATACTTGTATGTTGTAGGAGAGAAGTTGCTAGTAACAAGAGCTTATGTTCTTTTTCATGGACAAAGGAACAATAGATTAGATTAGATTAGATTAGATCAGATTAGATTAGATTAGATTAGATTAGATTAGATTAGATTAGATTAGATTAGATTAGATCAGATTAGATTAGATTAGATTAGATTAGATCAGATTAGATTAGATTAGATTAGATTAGATTAGATTAGATTAGATCAGATCAGATTAGATTAGATTAGATTAGATTAGATTAGATTAGATCAGATTAGATTAGATTAGATTAGATTAGATTAGATTGTTAGGTTAGGTTAGTTTATGTTAGGTTATGTTATGTTAGGTTAGGTTAGTTTGGGTTGGGTTGGGTTGGGTTGGGTTAAGGTAGGTTAGGTTGGGTTGGGTTGGGTTAGGTTGGGTTAGGTTAGGTTAGGCTAAATTAGGTTAGGTTAGGTTAGGTTGGGTTGAGTTAGGTTAGGTTAGGTTAGGCTAAGTTAGGTTAGGTTAGGTTAGGTTAGGCTAAGTTAGGTTAGGTTAGGTTAGGCTAAGTTAGGTTAGGTTAGGTTAGGTTAGGCTAAGTTAGGTTAGGTTAGGTTGGGTTGGGTTGAGTTAGGTTAGGTTATGTTATGGTAGGTTAGATTTGTACGAATCAAAACTGATTTGGATTAAACTAAACATAACAATATTAGATAAACATATTAGAGTTAGTGTAAAAGAAAATTATAACAATTACACAGAATAACGTGCACATTAATATCAAAAGCACGAACAAAGGAACAAACAAATTTAGAGACAGACAGACAGATAAACAGATAAACTGGCAGAAATTTAGACAGACAAACCCATTAATATATGGGTAGATAGTGTATAGAAGGAAGGACTATAATACTGTGTACAAACGCTATTGTTGACCTGAATGAAATAAAGTATGCAAATACAATTGAAAACAAAGAACAATAGAAAACTATACTTTTTAACATACATAACGAAACCCATATTAAGCATAATATTGTTGCCAGAATATGGGTAGAGTATGATAACCAGGTAATTTATATTCTAGCCAGTTGGTGTGTTACCTATCCTCTACTACGTCACACTTGAAATTGTCCACTTTCACTTTTTCATTGATGTGCTCTTTGATGACCGATTTTGCTTCTTCACAATTTATTAGGCAACACAAATCTAAGTGGTAACTTCAGAACAAAATGAAACAAAGGATTACTTACAAATATTTAGAACAGTGAGGTCTAAAACAAAATTAAGCTGAATAATGAACATATGAACAGTTGCAAGACTGTCACAGCAGTGAAAAATGTGTGATGTGTGAAACTTTCTGCTTCACTAGGAGTATGCACAGCTGGTAATCATGTATCATACCATGACTTTTACCAAAGTCAGAATTAAGACAAACAAACCGCAGGCTTGAAAAATGTTTATATTCAGTATTTTGCCTAAACAAGTCTAACAATACGTATGCATCAACCTAGTCCTAGTCATTCATCAAACTCATACTTACAACTACACATTCGCGTTAACGTTAACACACCGGAATCACATTCTAAGTTCTCAATATAAGATCACATACTCTTATTCGGTATAATACATGTATATTTCCGAACTCTCGAATACTGGAAGCCAAGAGTAAGTAAACAGCTGTTAAAAATTACACTTGAAATTCCACATTCCTGTTCCCAGGCTTGCAGTACTCACACCAGGCTAACTAGCTAGCCAGTGCCAAGGGGAGAAAACGTCAACATCTGCTACCAAAAAATTGCCCTGGAAAATGGGTTAGCTCCTACCCAGAGTTATGCAGCCCAAGTCTCGTTACTCATTGGATGATCCTACACTCCCTCGACCAATCAGAACAACTGGCGCCTGCGCTAAGCTCTGATTCTCACTAAGTGATCAGTATCTGAAGCTCGTGAGGGTTCAGGTGGACACACGGTTGGAGGGAGCAAAAATGGGTCGGGAAATCCATAACACTAACTCAAAAGTGCAAACGTTCTAGTTATGATAATCAATACTATGACAACTCAAGTTATCAATTAGCTATAAAAATCGTGACATATGTTCCTTATCTGCAACACCTCTTATACACAATCAGTAGGGTTTAAAAAAAAAAAAAAAAGATACATTTCTACAAGTAAAACTAACTAATAAATAAGACCAAATAAGAGCAGTGTGCAAAGTGAGCAAATAAATATAAGAGCAAAATGGCACCGATGTGGATTGCAATTCTGAATCAAACTTTTATTTATGGCAAGACATTTCTTCTTCAGATCCTGCCATAAATTCTTACAGTTGTATCAAATGAAACTTGTAAACAATGAGAATACCATGGACAGCTAAGAAGAATAATGAAAATGTTCTCAAAGAGGCCAAAGCAAGAAGAGAGCTAATATATAATATTAGGAATAAACAATCATCATTTTTTGGCCATGTAATGAGAAGGGAACGACTGAAATATATTGTAACAACTGGGAGTTCGCATTGAGGGACGAAGAGATAGAGGGAAGCAAAGAGAAAAAATACCAGACAGCTTAAGAGAGTGGCTTGGCAGAAGGTCAACAACGGATATGATAAATAACTGTCGAGATAGAAAATTGTGGAGAGATATGATCACCTAAGTCAGCTAGCATGGTACTTGATGATGATGTTGTAACAAGTGACACATGTTAATCAGTGAGTACATCCATTCAACTATGACATTCGTCATCGATAGAGGCGCTAAACTCTCGCACTTGAGTATACAAGAGTCGTCATCTAGGAGAAGACAATCTATTTATTTCCATCTCTGCTAACCTGAGGCTGACCCGCGATAGCTCAGTGGTTAGTGAACTGGACTACAAAGGACAAGAGGTAGGGTTCGATCCCAACCGACGGCTTCCGGGTTCACCCAGTTTTTAACGGGTATCGAATTTTTTTTTTTCTGGGAAAGTAGAGCGGCACGGGCGTAATACCGACCACATTACCCCAAAAATCATGTGCCGAAGGTCTGTAAAATCTATGGTTACTAACACCATATTCCATATACGCCACTTGACGTGACGGGGACACTTTAACCTGAGGCCATTCTCGCACACGGGACAGACTTTAGGAGTAAATTGAGAGAGCAAATCAGAAAACAGGGTCTCGAAGGAAGTCAGACTCTGTTTTCAATGTCTTTTTGACCGAGTATATACCCTGTGCACTGTAACAATGTGGCTTCCGGTTTTTTTTCGGATCAGTGTTTGATTTGAGTATTTACATTTCTTTGTTTATTTCATGATAAGTATTTGTTGACATTTGTGCATTTTTTGTTTTGTACCCTGATGAAGAATTTTGCTGAAACGTCTTAGTTTGTCTCGTCTCTTTAATTTTTTGAGTCGCTTAATACCATTTGTGTTTATTTTATTAATTTCTCTCATGCTTTTTCTAAGGCATGACCTAGGTTTCTCCCGTACAAGCAATGTAACAAACAACGAAGTGATGGATCGTGCAATGGGACAACAAACGTGTTCGCATTCCTCCAGCAACGTCGTCCAAGATGGCTGAATCACCAGTGCATAATTCAGGATGGACAAATTCTTAAAGACATCCTACATACTACTACATAGTAAACTAGAGTACCCCCGTCACGCCAAGTGGCGTATAGAGAATATAGTGTTAGTGACCATACATTTTGCAGACCTTCGGCACATGAATTTTAAGGTAATGTGGTCGGTATTACGGCCGTGCCGCTTTACTTTCCAGAAAAAAATCTGGTACCCATTAAAGGCTGGGTGAACCGGAGGCCATCGGTTGAGATCGAACCTTACCTCTTGTCCTTTGTAGTCCAGTTCACTAACCACTGAGCTATGGCGGCTCCTACATCCTACATTCTATCTATTGACCTTTCGAGCCGTAACCGGCCCATAGGGCGTAGACCAAGATACACCTTCTCCTATATGAATTTTTGTTCTAGCAGTTTTCTTTTAAAGATATTTTATCAAATCTCGCCATCTGTCTCTGTTCTGTGCAAGCAGTTCTATCTCATTGAGGGAGCCGATTCCTGCTGCTCTTGCCTCTCTCATCAATGTTCTTCTCAGTGTCTCCCTGGGTCTTCCTCTTTTTCTTTTACCTGTTGTTTCCCATATGAGGGCTTGCTTTGCTATTTGATTATTATCTCTTCTCATCACATGTCCAACGTATGACCATCGTCTTTTCTTTATTACTGAAGATATTAGTGGTTGATTGGCGATTTCTCTAATTTCCTCGTTTGTTTGAATTCGTTCCATTCTATACCAAGTATTTTCCTTAGACATTTATTTTCGAATGCGTTCAACTTTGTTTCTATATCTCTTGTTGTTTTCCAGCTTTCACACGCATACGTAAGGGTTGATAGTACATTTGATTTGAATAGCCTAAGTTTTGTGTTTGTGCTAATGAGTTTTGATTTCCACAACTTTTCAAGGCTTCTGAAAGACATTGCTGCTTTAGCCAGTCTGATTCTAATTTCTTTGCTCGTATCCCCTTCTCGATCAATGTGACTTCCAAGATAGATGAAGTGATCGATCTCTTCTACTGGTTTGTTTTCCATGTATATTTTGTCACTTGTTGGAATTAAACTTTTCATGACTTTAGTCTTTTCATGATTGACCTCAAGCCCAATTTTGCTGGCTATTGATGATAGTTCATTTGTGTTTTCCTGCATCGTTTTTATCTGATTGCTGATGAGAACTATGTCATCAGCAAAGTCCAGGTCCTCCAAATGGTCTCCTTGTATCCATTCGATGCCTTTATTACCAGTGCAGCATTTCTTCATTATGAAGTCCATAACAATTCCAAATAACAAGGGCAATAAAATACATCCTTGTTTAACCCCAGTTTCTATTGGGAAACATTCGCTCAGTCCTTCCTCTGTTCGAACTGCACATGTGTAACCATCATACATGTCTTTGAATTTCTACATACATCCTACATGGAGAGACAATATTTGGCAAAAGAAACCCTTTGTATGCTGCAAAGACGTTCGTTAACTTGGCATAATATGGATGTGTCTGACTGTGAAGAGCTTGCTAAAGTCAGATCGAGCTGGAGGTTCTGAAAGAGTAAGCGTTTGTGTGAAAGCAGATGAACTCAGTTTTAGATAGTTACCTGCTCCAAATACAAGAAGTAAAACCAACGTCAAATAAGAATCTTTAAGCCATTGCCTCTATAGACTAATAGAATGCTACTATAATTATTAAGACTACTGTTGCTGCTGTATTACTATTACTGCTGCTGCTACTATTACTACTATTACTGCTACTGTTACTACTACAGTAGTATACAAGGGTCCATCTGCTTAGTATTTAGACGTAAATTAACAAAGCTATAGAGTAGGCGCATTTCGCGCCTAATGTACACGAGAGACAAGGGGAGTTAAGCGGTCGTGCGACGGCGTGACCCCTCGGCGCTCCGGCTTGGCTCGTGTGAGCCCGGTCGGCGTGGTGACCTCGGGGCGGATCGCGTGTTGGCGGGTGACCCCTCGGGATTATCTCGAGTGGTTCGGACAGCGTGCTAGCGGATCGGGGATTATCTCGGTTCGGTGTGACGCTATCGCGCCAGGTAGACGTTAGAAAATATTTATAGCTATGTAGTTGGGTGTCTGCTTAACGTTGTACCATAAATGAAGCATAAGGGTGAAACAGTTAGAGATTACTGGTTAGTCTAAACTGGTAGTGTAAATATGTTCCTCGGTGTTAGTGGTTCGCTATCTCTCTCTCTCTGTCTCTCTCTCTCTCTCTTTCTCTCTTTCTCTCTCTCTTCTCTCTCTCTCTCTCTCTCTCTCTCTCTCTCTACTATTCCAGCCTAGATTTCCCTCCATTGAAACACTTACTCATTCTCTCCATTTATCCCTATCATCGCGCCTTCCTTCTCTCTCTCTCTCTCTCTCTCTCTCTCGCTTTCTCCCCTATCCTCTCTTAGACTTCTAACCTATCACTCCACCCTCCGCCTCTCCCTTTAGCTCCCGCGCCCTCCCTCATATTTTTAGCGTCCCTCCTATTGTAACACTTGATTATTCTCACCATTAATACATAGCATCTCGCCTTCTTTCTCATAGGCTTCTCTCGCTCTCTCTCTCTCTCTCTCGCTCTTCTAACCCCTACTAGACTTCTCTCCTACCATTCCACCTTTCTTCCTCTCTCTCTCTCTCTCTCTCTCTCTCTCTCTCTCTCTCTCTCTTTACCTCGCCTAGCGTTCCGCCTTCATTCGTATTTTTACCTTACCACCAGTGTAACACATTAATAACATTGAATATCAATTACAAAAAGACTTGAAATATTTACTTTTTAAAGAACCAGTAAGATAAACATATGAAAAACGAAGGAATAATATACTCGACAAGGCTTAACAGACGTACTTTATACACATCACCATTAATACAACTGAAATTCCTTTAATGATAACATATCACATCGTTATGAGCTAAGAGAAAAACAGAAAAAAAATTCAACTTACACCGTAAAATATTCCACTACAACACAGACCGCTAGACTGAACAGTACTATGAAAATAAACGTCCGTGAATCAAGCGCGCTTATAACACGAAGTCTCACATCCGACTAGTTTAAATATAATCTGGTAAATAAAATTTGGACGATACTATTCCACCCTCGACTAATATCTAGGTTAACCAATCAGAGAAGAAGATTTCTATCGGACACCCATCAACGAAATGACTGACCTCTGGATTAACTAATCAGAGAAGAGGATTACTGTTATCGTGATAACTGACCTCATTTTCAACTTGAAGTGCTGTCGAGTCTGATGCATGGGTTACTTTAAATCGATTCGGCCCCTGATACAATCCACCTAGCGGGTCAATGGTGAGGGAAATAACACAAGTGGCGGGTTACTTGAAAGCGTTTTGACCCCTGCTGCAATACTAGGAGTTCCATGACAGTTATAAATAGTTGGATACAACGAGCAGGAAGTTATATTCAAGGTCCAAAATGTTAGACCAAATCACTAAGATTTTACCGCCAGAACACACAAATTTAGGCTCATAGTCAAAAAGTCGACCTTAAAACCATACAAATCTACTCCCATACTCATAAAAGTTAGACACATCAGACAGATAATTACTCCAAACAACAAAAAGTTAGAACAAATCACGCCTCGATCGTTCTCTAACATTGCCACGATCGTTCTTTAACACTGCCTCCAGCGTTCTTCGATCGTTCTCTAACATTACCTCGAGCGTTCTCTAACATTGCCTCGATCGTTCTCTAACATTACCTCGAGCGTTCTCTAACATTGCCACGATCGTTCTTTAACATTGCCTCCAGCGTTCTCTTCACAAGTTTCGGTAGGGAACCATTTGTCGTACTGGGAGAAAAACTCGTTAACCCTATCCCTTTTAACGACCCCTTCTAATGATGACTCGCTGAGTGCCAAGTACAGACTATCTGTATCCATTTCACAGAGTTGAAAGTCGGACCTCTCTACGAATCTATCCAGGAAGTCATAGTAAAATTCCAACATTCGCAATTTGGCGTACTGGTAGACGAAAAAACCAATCTGTGAAGGAAGATCCCACAGGATACTTCGTTTTCCAAGCGACACCTCATACAGGTCTTCACCAATAGGCGTCATGGTTTTAAACAGGGGTTATTTACCAACTTTGTTGTATTGGCCCCCTCTTTAACATAGGTCACGTTCACATGTTTCCCCAAATTCGTCAAGGTCTTCCCATAGGCCGAGAAAAATATTACCACCAGATCACAAAAATGTAGGCAGAAACCTAGGAGGCAAGGTCAGAAACCTAGGAGACAAGGTCAGAAACCTAGGAGGCAAGGGCAGAAACCAAAGAGGTAAGGGCAGAAACCTAGGAGGCACGGGCAGAAACCTAAGAGGCAAGGGCAGAAACCTAAGAGGTAAAGACAGAAACCTAGGAGGCAAGGTCAGAAACCTAGGAGGCAAGGGCAGAAACCTAGGAGGCAAGGGCAGAAACCTAAGAGGCAAAGACAGAAACTAGGAGGCAAGGTCAGAAAACTAGGAGGCAAGGGCAGAAACCTAGGAGGCAAGGGCAGAAACCTAAGAGGCAAGGGCAGAAACCTAAGAGGCAAAGACAGAAACCTAGGAGGCAAGGGCAGAAACCTAGGAGGCAAGAACAGAAACCTAGGAGGCAAGGGCAGAAACCTACGAGGCAAGGACAGAAACCTAGGAGGCAAGGACATAAATCTAGGAGGCAATGGCAGAAACCTAAGAGGCAAGGACAGAAAACTAGGAAGCAAAGGCTGAAAAACACTCGTACTGACTAAGGCTTCCAAGGTGTATTTGATTGTCTCCCTATTTTTGTCTGTATAACCTAATATATCACTTTCATTTAATCTATCGATAAACGTTTCAAAGTCATTTCTGTTGTTAACTAACAAGGGTTTGTCTAACCCTGTCGCGTTATTTGAGCTTGTGTGTGAAAGTAACGCAGCCCCTGTGTCTCTCTATGTCTTAAAACTAGATGATGACTATAATTTTAGGTTACACAAATAACACGTGGATACTAAAAAAAACAACTTTTCGAAAATAGGTTACAAAAGTAACATACTATAACATTAAAGATCTAAGATAACACTTACTTTTATGTGTTTGAAGGTACGAGACACATCCATCGTCAACAACTGTAAGCGTATGTCTGATTACAAGCTTCTCAGATATATATACACTTGAAACCCTAGAGGTGTTACTAAAAATAGAACTGACCTCTGAGGCAATACCGGATGTGTTACTAAAAAGATTTTGACGTATGATGGCAATTTCATGAGTTTACCCCCTGATCATTTTTAGGGATACGCCCATGAAATCGGTAAAAATCGTAAATTTTCACTCTTGGCATAGCCCAAACTCTATTTTAGACATCCCCATTGCAAAAATTTACATTAAAAACCACTTTTAGGATTTTACCCCTTATCATTTTTCAGGGTTACGCCCATGGAATCGATCAAAATCGTAAATTTAGCACGTAGGCTTACCTAAAACTTTATTTTAGACATCCCCACACCAAAAATTAACTTAAAAATAACTTTTGAAATTGTAACCCCCCTTACCATTTTTTAGGGTTACGCCCCTGAAATCGATAAAAAATTGAAATATAACCTCAATGCATATCCCAAACATAATATTTGACACCCCTACATATCAAACTCCATCAAAAAATCAACAAAAACTAGTAGTGGTATAGTGGTTTTTGAGCCGTTCATACTACGCAGATGTACGGTGCAGCACGTGCAATCGATTAAAAAAATTGAAATATAACCTCAAGGCATACCCCAAATATAATATTTGACACCCCTACATATCAAACTCCATCAAAAAATCAACAAAAACTAGTAGTGGTATAGTGGTTTTTGAGCCGTTCATACTACGCAGATGTACGGTGCAGCACGTGCAATCGATAAAAAAATTGAAATATAACCTCAAGGCATACCCCAAACATAATATTTGACACCCCTACATATCAAATTCCAACAAAAAAAAACAACAAAAACTAGTAGTGCTATAGTGGTTTTTGAGCCGTTCATACTACGCAGATGTACGGTGCAGCACGTGCAATCGATAAAAAAAAATTGAAATATAACCTCAAGGCATACCCAAACATAATATTTGACACCCCTACATATCAAATTCCAACAAAAAAACAACAAAAAACTAGTAGTAAGGAAGGGTGTTTTGTGCTAGGATTTTAACATTTTCACTCCACTCTAGATGTATGGTGCTTTTAGCACCATACATCTGCGTAGTATGCACGGCTCAAAAACCCCTCTTACTACTAGTTTTTTGTTGTTTTTTTTGTGGCAATTTGATATGTAGGGGTGTCAAATATTATGTTTGGGGTATGCCTTGAGGTTATATTTCAATTTTTTTTTATCGATTGCACGTGCTGCACCGTACATCTGCGTAGTATGAAGAGCTCAAAAACCATTATACCACTACTAGTTTTTGTTGTTTTTTTGTTGGAATTTGATATGTAGGGGTGTCAAATATTATGTTTGGGGTATGCCTTGAGGTTATATTTCAATTTTTTTATCGATTGCACGTGCTGCACCGTACATCTGCGTAGTATGAACGGCTCAAAAACCACTATACCACTACTAGTTTTTGTTGATTTTTTGATGGAGTTTGATATGTAGGGGTGACAAATATTATGTTTGGGGTATGCCTTGAGGTTATATTTCAATTTTTTTAATCGATTGCACGTGCTGCACCGTACATCTGCGTAGTATGAACGGCTCAAAAACCACTATACCACTACTAGTTTTTGTTAATTTTTGATGGAGTTTGATATGTAGGGGTGTCAAATATTATGCTTGGGGTATGCCTTGAGGTTATATTTCAATTTTTTATCGATTTCAGGGGCGTAACCCTCAAAAATGGTAAGGGGGGTTACAATTTCAAAAGTTATTTTTAAGTTAATTTTTGGTGTGGGGATGTCTAAAATAAAGTTTTAGGTAAGCCTACGTGCTAAATTTACGATTTTGATCGATTCCATGGGCGTAACCCTGAAAAATGATAAGGGGGTAAAATCCTAAAAGTGGTTTTTAATGTAAATTTTTGCAATGGGGATGTCTAAAATAGAGTTTGGGCTATGCCTAGAGTGAAAATTTACGATTTTTACCGATTTCATGGGCGTATCCCTAAAAAATGATCAGGGGGTAAACTCATGAAATTGCCATCATACGTCAAAATCTTTTTAGTAACACATCCGGTATTGCCTCAGAGGTCAGTTCTATTTTTAGTAACACCTCTAGGGTTTCAAGTGTATATATATCTGAGAAGCTTGTAATCAGACATACGCTTACAGTTGTTGACGATGGATGTGTCTCGTACCTTCAAACACATAAAAGTAAGTGTTATCTTAGATCTTTAATGTTATAGTATGTTACTTTTGTAACCTATTTTCGAAAAGTTGTTTTTTTTAGTATCCACGTGTTATTTGTGTAACCTAAAATTATAGTCATCATCTAGTTTTAAGACATAGAGAGACACAGGGGCTGCGTTACTTTCACACACAAGCTCAAATAACGCGACAGGGTTAGACAAACCCTTGTTAGTTAACAACAGAAATGACTTTGAAACGTTTATCGATAGATTAAATGAAAGTGATATATTAGGTTATACAGACAAAAATAGGGAGACAATCAAATACACCTTGGAAGCCTTAGTCAGTACGAGTGTTTTTCAGCCTTTGCTTCCTAGTTTTCTGTCCTTGCCTCTTAGGTTTCTGCCATTGCCTCCTAGATTTATGTCCTTGCCTCGTAGGTTTCTGCCCTTGCCTCCTAGGTTTCTGTCTTTGCCTCTTAGGTTTCTGCCCTTGCCTCTTAGGTTTCTGCCGTTGCCTCCTAGGTTTCTGCCCTTGCCTCCTCGGTTTCTGACCTTGCCTCCTAGGTTTCTGTCTTTACCTCTTAGGTTTCTGCCCTTGCCTCTTAGGTTTCTGCCCGTGCCTCCTAGGTTTCTGCCCTTACCTCTTTGGTTTCTGCCCTTGCCTCCTAGGTTTCTGACCTTGTCTCCTAGGTTTCTGACCTTGCCTCCTAGGTTTCTGCCTACATTTTTGTGATCTGGTGGTAATATTTTTCTCTGCCTATGGGAAGACCTTGACGAATTTGGGGAAACATGTGAACGTGACCTATGTTAAAGAGGGGGCCAATACAACAAAGTTGGTAAATAACCCCCTGTTTAAAACCATGACGCCTATTGGTGAAGACCTGTATGAGGTGTCGCTTGGAAAACGAAGTATCCTGTGGGATCTTCCTTCACAGATTGGTTTTTTCGTCTACCAGTACGCCAAATTGCGAATGTTGGAATTTTACTATGACTTCCTGGATAGATTCGTAGAGAGGTCCGACTTTCAACTCTGTGAAATGGATACAGATAGTCTGTACTTGGCACTCAGCGAGTCATCATTAGAAGGGGTCGTTAAAAGGGATAGGGTAAACGAGTTTTTCTCCCAGTACGACAAATGGTTCCCTTCCGAAACTTGTGAAGAGAACGCTGGAGGCAATGTTAAAGAACGATCGTGGCAATGTTAGAGAACGCTCGAGGTAATGTTAGAGAACGATCGAGGCAATGTTAGAGAACGCTCGAGGTAATGTTAGAGAACGATCGAAGAACGCTGGAGGCAGTGTTAAAGAACGATCGTGGCAATGTTAGAGAACGATCGAGGCGTGATTTGTTCTAACTTTTTGTTGTTTGGAAGTAATTATCTGTCTGATGTGTCTAACTTTTATGAGTATGGGAGTAGATTTGTATGGTTTTAAGGTCGACTTTTTGACTATGAGCCTAAATTTGTGTGTTCTGGCGGTAAAATCTTAGTGATTTGGTCTAACATTTGGACCTTGAATATAACTTCCTGCTCGTTGTATCCAACTATTTATAACTGTCATGGAACTCCTAGTATTGCAGCAGGGGTCAAAACGCGTTCAAGTAACCCGCCACTTGTATTATTTCCCTCACCATTGACCCGCTAGGTGGATTGTATCAGGGGCCGAATCGATTTAAAGTAACCCATGCATCAGACTCGACAGCACTTCAAGTTGAAAATGAGGTCAGTTATCACGATAACAGTAATCCTCTTCTCTGATTAGTTAATCCAGAGGTCAGTCATTTCGTTGATGGGTGTCCGATAGAAATCTTCTTCTCTGATTGGTTAACCTAGATATTAGTCGAGGGTGGAATAGTATCGTCCAAATTTTATTTACCAGATTATATTTAAACTAGTCGGATGTGAGACGTCGTGTTATAAGCGCGCTTGATTCACGGACGTTTATTTTCATAGTACTGTTCAGTCTAGCGGTCTGTGTTGTAGTGGAATATTTTACGGTGTAAGTTGAATTTTTTTCTGTTTTCTCTTAGCTCATAACGATGTGATAGGTTATCATCTCGAGATATCTCTCTCTCTCTCTCTCTCGAGAGAGAGAGAGAGAGAGAGAGAGAGAGAGAGAGCGAGAGAAGCCTATGAGAAAGAAGGCGAGATGCTATGTATTAATGGTGAGAATAATCAAGTGTTACAATAGGAGGGACGCTAAAAATATGAGGGAGGGCGGGGGAGCTAAAGGGAGAGGCGGAGGGTGGAGTGATAGGTTAGAAGTCTAAGAGAGGATAGGGGAGAAAGCGAGAGAGAGAGAGAGAGAGAAGGAAGGCGCGATGATAGGGATAAATGGAGAGAATGAGTAAGTGTTTCAATGGAGGGAAATCTAGGCTGGAATAGTAATGAGAGAGAGAGAGATAGAGAAAGAGAGAGAGAGAAAGAGAGAAAGAGAGAGAGAGAGAGAGAGAGAGAGAGAGAGATAGCGAACCACTAACACCGAGGAACATATTTACACTACCAGCTTAGACTAACCAGTAATCTCTAACTGTTTCACCCTTATGCTTCATTTATGGTACAACGTTAAGCAGACACCCAACTACATAGCTATAAATATTTTCTAACGTCTACCTGGCGCGATAGCGTCACACCGAACCGAGATAATCCCCGATCCGCTAGCACGCTGTCCGAACCACTCGAGATAATCCCGAGGGGTCACCCGCCAACACGCGATCCGCCCCGAGGTCACCACGCCGACCGGGCTCACACGAGCCAAGCCGGAGCGCCGAGGGGTCACGCCGTCGCACGACCGCTTAACTCCCCTTGTCTCTCGTGTACATTAGGCGCGAAATGCGCCTACTCTATAGCTTTGTTAATTTTCGCCTAAATACTAAACAGATGGACCCTTGTATACTACTTACTACTGCTGTTAGTGCCACTGTTTCTACTACTTCTCCTGCAAGTGCTACTTTTACTACTACTGCTCCTGCTGTTACCACTACTTTTAACAATGCTGCTGTAGTAAGTACTACTATTACTGCTTATAATGCTGATGCTGCTACTGCTACTACTACTCCTGCTAATGCTACTACTACTACTACTGTTACTGCTACTACCACTGCTGCTACTACTATTGCTACTACTACTGTTACTGTTACTACCACTGCTGCTACTACTATTGCTACTACTACTGTTACTGTTACTACCACTGCTGCTACTACTATTACTACTACTACTACTACTGTTACTGCTACTACCACTGCTGCTACTACTATTGCTACTACAACTGTTACTGTTACTACCACTGCTGCTACTACTATTGCTACTACTACTGTTACTGTTACTACCACTGCTGCTACTACTATTACTACTACTACTGTTTCTGCTACTACCACTGCTGCTACTATTGCTACTACCACTGCTGCTACTACTATTGCTACTACTACTGCTACTACTACTCCTGCTACTACTACTACTACTACTACTATTACTACTACTATTGCTACTACCACTGCTGCTACTACTATTGCTACTCCTACTATTACTACTACTACTATTACTACTATTACTACTACTACTACTACTACTATTACTACTACTATTGCTACCACCACTGCTGCTACTACTATTGCTACTACTACTATTACTACTACTACTATTACTACTACTATTGCTACTACTGCTACTACTACTATTACTACTACTACTATTGCTACTACTACTATTACTACTACTACTATTACTACTATAACTACTACTACTACTATTATTACTACTACTATTGCTACCACCACCGCTTCTTCTACGATTACTACTACTACTATTACTACTACTACTATTGCTACTACTACTGCTGCTACTTTTTATTGCTTGAAGTTTCACCCCGTTCGATGAAAATAAAAACGTGTCGTCGCCCTCAGAAGCGCACATAATCTGTGTGGAGTAGAGGAAATGGATGAGGATTTTCTTTGACCATCTGCGAGTTTAAGTAGAAATGAAATTTAATTTTGTGTCTCTTTTGTTTTGTTGTATTTTCAGACTTAAAGGCGGGTCCGAAACCCGCATTTGGACGGAACACATTTTATAGATTTACTTTGAACGTTACATTTATACGAATTTATTGATTATTATTATCCTTTTTATTTTGTTTGGTCATGTACCTGTATATAAAGGTCCAGGATTGGCTTCAATTTATTTACAATTAAGGTAAAGTGCCCCGTCACGCTAAGTGACGTATAGGGAATGTGGTGTTAGTGGCCATAATTTTTATAGACCGTCGGAACATAATTTTTGAGTTAATGTGGTCGGTATTTAGCGTGTGTCGCTTTACTTTCCCAGAAAAAATATCCGGTACTCGGCTGGGTGAACTCGGAAGCCGTCTATAAGGATCGAACCCATACAAGAAGCTAAAATTCTGAGAAGAAAAATGTAAAAACAGGAAATGATTCATTTGTTAAATAAATTAAATTTCAGTATTTTAAATCCAAATGGAGTCTTTTCTCTGGTAACCAACAGTACGCCCCCCCCCCCCCCCAACAGTTCATGTTTTTTTAAACTTGTGTCTTCACACCCCCCCCCCCCCCCCCCCGCCCCCTTCCTCCCCTTGCGACCACTGTTATCAGCCATTGTTAGAACAAGCCCATTATTAGTGGTTTCGTGAATGTTCTTATAGCGCGGACCTTCACCCCTTCCCACACAGAACCAAATGTCCGAGTGAACAAACTCAATTACTTATCTACAGAAAATTGATAAAAATGACTATATATATATATATATATATATATATATATATATATATATATATATATATAGTGAGCCGGAACTCTAACACCCTTTACATAAAACGAGAAAATTACAACTTCTCATGCTTCTTAAACTCTTTTGTACGAACATTTATGTTTTCGTTGCCAAATATCCTTAAATGGGAATGTAAAATGGCGGCAATCTGCTTTTAATTTACCAATGAAATATGAATTTCCGGACAGGTAAAGTTCTGAAAGTTTATCTGAACTCATTCCGGACCGTTTCGACAGTGAAGGAAAGCACTGTGTACATCCATATAGCAAATGTGCGCTGCTGAAGAAGGGTAAGAAAAAGAAGAAACGTGGACGACAAATAGGACAAATCGCCAGTTGAACTTCGGGAAAAAAACACAAAAAAAGCAAACTTTCTTTCTTTCTTTCTTTCTTTCTTTCTTTCTTTCTTTCTTTCTTTCTATGCATTGAAAAGAATAAGTGAGTCCTCATCGTTGTACGTCCTTTAAAGGAGATCAAGTGGGCGTAGATGGGTTGTTTTATGGGTTGCCAACAAAACTGCAATATGCCTTTCGGCCCAAAACATCCGTCTTCAGCGTGAGTACCCGGCTGCCTTCCTTCTCGATTTCTATTCACTAAGGCAGGCTAGACTGGTTCGTTTGTTTCTAGGGGCACCGAGATTGAGTAGGATTTGGATAGTTCTGCTTCACTGCGCCTGACTGAAAGCAGTCAACTTTGACTTGCTGACTGTTTCATCTTGGTGCTGACATACGTGCCCCTTCGCCCTATTGACAGCACTGAAGGATATATAATGGTACAATTTACATTGTGGGGGGGGGGGTGGAACAGGCAAATAACTTCAGGACTGTGGTAACAGTTTACATAGGGGCAGTTGACATACATGAATCTGTGCCTTCCGGAAGTTGATTCTAAGCTGACACAATCATTAACTGTAATCATCATCATGTGCCATACCGGTTGGCGTAGGCGATCATGTCCCTCCACAATCTTCTATCTACAGTGCATCGTATCAGTTCTGTTGTTGACTGTTTTCCATGCCATGACACCAAGTTATCCATATTTTTTTCTCTTTGTCGTCCGCGATCTCTCTTTCCTTTTATTTTGCCAGTTGTAACCAAGTATTCCAACTTTCCTCTTCTCATGATGTGCCCGAAAAATGTTGATTGGTTCTTTCTGATGTTTTTAAGAGCTCCCTTTTTGTGTTGGCCTCTTTGAGAACTTCCTCGTTGGTCTTTTTAGCTGTTCAGGGAACTTTCAATATTCTTCTGAGAAATCCCATCTCTGTGGCCTCTAATCGTCTTTTTGTTTGTCTGCTGTCCATGATTCCATTTCATAGGTCAGAATTGGTTCTATATAGCACCGATGAACTCTCTTCTCATTTTATTGACATAGATTTGTTGCATAAGATATTTTTCAACTGTAATAGCCGGGTTATATGTTATGATGAGGTATGCTGTTGTTGTTTAATATGTGGTTTAGCTAATCTAACAACTCACTCATCCTCATAATGTGGATGTTAGCGAAATCGACAGTTTCACTAAGTTATACATCTTAGATTGCCATCTGATACCTTCATTATTATTCAATTAACAACACGAGTCAGATGTTTATTACCTACGTCGCGGAGGTTATGTTGCAATCAATTCCGGTTCATGGCATAATACCAGGAAATGGAGGGGAAAAAAAGTAGAAATGTTATGTATACCAGCGAGTACATCAACACGTTGAAGTTTCAATACATGAAAACTAAGATGTGATTATCAAGACGAATGGCTGAACCAGTGGGCGACTGAGAAAACTGGTCGCTCACTGTTCAAATATCGAACAAATCAGAAATCGCATGACCTAATCAATCAGCAACAAAACAGAAAAAGAGAGACAAAAGCCTAGTCTTTTGAAAGAACACAGGAAATGTCTATATCAGTCAAGAAAATAATATACTAAATCCTTGCATAAACCAAACTGCCGCACTGCAACTCCCATATGACATTAATGCTACCAACTAGTCCTACATGACTGACCTATAATGACAGTTTCTATCAACACACAAATCTATTGACAACACACGCTTTTAACTTTTAACCAGTGTTACAACTCAGGTAGACATGAATCTTTATACGAGAAGTGTTTTCTATCAAGAACAACTATGGTTACCAGATTTAAAAAAAAAGTAGAACATGACATTTGACATCACAAAGAGGAATTAATCCACCAAAAACTAACGAGGCGCTTATTCTCAATAACTCAAATTTTCAAAGTGTTAATCATTAATTGAATTAACGTTTTAAACATTCTTCAGACGATACACAAGCATATTACCTTGATTAATATCCTGATTGTTGGCATTTCTTAGCGGCCCACTTTGATTGTTGTTTCAAATCCTGTTAATATTTTGGGAATCCACACAAGATAAATGTTTTAAATTAAATGTAACGAACATAATTCTTCTGACAGACTCCAGGCACAGAAGTTTTTTTCTCTTTGGTTCGCTAAGAACTGAGTAAAGAAAATATCCTCTTAACATTTGCTTATAGTTTTGCAAAATAAAATCAGCAGATATGAAGTAATTCAGAGTTCTTACTCAGAATTTGGATGTCACTTCAGGGAGTCACTGCTTGTTTAAAGTAAATGTATAATCTACTTTATACAGATAAATTGTATGCTGTTTTAGGCAGAAAATTGATAAAAAAATGTTTCGATTTTTCAATTTTAATTTGTTTACTTTGTAGAAAGTGAAAACATGAATCAGGTTGACCAAACTGGTGTTCAGTCTTTTTTTATTTTCATCCGTTGAAAGAATTTTAGTCCTTTTCAAAGATCAAGCAAAAACCATTTCTTCTAAATTTATTATTGAATACAAAAATGATTTCGACATGATTTATAGAAGTACATTGTGGAAGATATTCAAAGGATACCATAAAGAAATCGTCATAATCAAAAATATTCCCATATGCAGCTCCTTCAGTGTCAGGAACTGAACAAATGGTTCCAAACTGAAACCAGAATGAACCCAGGATGCATTTATCTCCCATGTTTTTATTTTTTTTGCATCTCATGTGACTTCATAATGGAGAAATGCTGCACACGTAACAAAGGCATCGGACGAATTAGATTTTGCAGACAATATAGTTCTCATCAATAGCAATGTGAACATGATGCAAGAAAATACAGATGCCCTGTTATCAGTGACTATGAAAATAGGATTTGAGGTCAACCAAGAAAAGACGAAGGTAATGAAAAATGAAATTCGTCCTGAAGAAAAAATATATGCTTGGAAGAAAAAAACAGTGGAAGAAGTTGATCACTTTGTAAACATAGATCAAGAAGGAGGAAGTACAAATAAAGAAATTAGAATCGGAATAACAAAGCAGCAATGACTTTCGACAATCGTGGTAAAATGTGGAAATCATAATAGCAAAGCACACAAAAAAACAAAGCTCAGGATTAACCAAAAAAACATTAATGTATTCTTAATTGTATATGCCAGAGTTTAAAAACAATTAAGTAAATTTGTAAAAAAAAATAATTAGACGCATTCAAAAACAAATGTCTCAGGAAAATACTTCGGAATACTATGGAATAAATTCAAGACTTACGCAGAAATAAGTTAAATGGCAAACAAATAAAAAAATATCGTCTATAACCAGGAGATCAAGGACGACATATGTCAGCCATGTGATGAGAAGAGATAACAAAAGAATCTCAAAGACCAACATATAGGAAACAGATGGTAAGAGGAAAAGAAGTCGACCTACATAAACACTAAAAGAACAGTAAGGCGAAAGGCAACAACAGCAGACATCAGTTTCCATGACGTGGTCAAGAGGCTCGCCCGGAACAAAGACAATGTGCACAATCTGACACATAATAGCAAAGATCGTCGAACATGGAGAGTCTAGAATGTCTGCTCCATGTACCGCCTTCAGTTCGAAATTACAATAAACAGAGAATCAGACAGACAGACAGATAGTGATAAAGCCCATTTATGCACAAACTCAATGAGTGGTGTAAAATTCAGCAGTTTGCTCTCTGAAGTATATACAATTTTGTTATAATCACTTTTCTGTAAGAAACTCTCTCTGACATTCACGACACAAACTCTTCATCATGTCTATTCCTCGGAGGAGCTAAAAAACATAGATCTGGACATGATATATAAACACATTAAATGATACAGAGTGTATGATTTATTGCTAGTTGTTCTTCAGATAATTTTTTGTTAATGGTTGTAGAAGAAGTGATGCGAGTTGTGGAAGAAAGTATACATCAGATGCTAGATGCAGTTTTGGGGCTCTTCAATAGCAGAGATGAGAATCAAACATCTTGTTTTAGTGTTATATAACAGTTCTTCATATCTGATTTCAAACAAAATCACAGAATTCTTTCAACTCTTCTACTCTCACTGTATAATTATGTATCAATCTGTGTTTGCAAACCTCCTTCGCCCCTCCCCCGTGTGTCAAAACAGTAACATACTACATGTATGTTCACTTTCATTTCATGAACACAATGAACTGTAAAGAGATGTTTCCGAATCTAAACCACAACATGCTAGTTCGATCCAGTACTAAGTGAATAGTAAACTAAGGTTGTCATAATTGAACTTTTATCATACTGTGAAATGGACGGCAGGAATAGCGTAGAAAAAAATGAAATATCAAATGGCATTGTCTCTCAGTTGCGCACAAAAATTGCATATTTATAACCGCTAGTGAAAGCAGCTTTCCAAAAAATGAGGAAGATACTATGCAATCCATTTTTTACAATCGAAACAAGAAAAAGAGTTCTTAAATGTTATGTAGAGCCAGTCTTAACATATGAATGTGAATCATGGACAATAGGACAACAGACAAGAAAATCACTGAAGTCTGTAGAAATGTGGTTTTACATAAGAATGTTGAGAATACCAAGGACAGCTAAGAAGAAAATGAAAATTTTCTGAAAGAGGTCAAAGCAAAAAGAGCGCAAATTTCCAATATTAGGAAGAAACAATCATCATTTTTTGGCCATGTAATGAGAAGAGAACAACTGGAATATATTGTAACAACTGGAAAATTGAGGGACGAAGAGATTGAGGGAAGCAAAGAGAAAAAAACCAGACAGCTTAAGAGAATGGCTTGGCAGAAGGTCAACAACAGAAATGATAAATTACTGTCGAGATCGAAAGTTGTGGAGAGACATGATCACCTACGCCAGCAGACCCGGTACTTGATGATGATGACTGATTCTTTTACAAAGCCTGACCGAACGCCGGACAAAACATTTTAAAAGTAGGACATGTCCGACGAAGTGTTGACGTCTGGTAATCCAAAGAGCAACATATAAAGATAAAAGAAATTGATCTAGTCCAAGGTAATGTAAGTTTCAAAGTGATACTGTGATCCAAATATTCTACTTGGTGAAACACCAGAACGTCAGCACAACTAAGACACAATTTATTCTGAAATATCCCACCTTTGGTTCTATCTTCATATTGTTATTCCTGTGACCAGGAGGCACTTTTTTAGCGGTTTTGCTGCATTGAAATTATAGTGAGCTCTTTTAATCAGCCGAAAGAACAGCACAAATATTAGTGGACTGATATTTTATTTAGGACGAAATGTTGGGTTCGTACCCTGAGAGATCAGCTTCTATCTTTACACAACTATTCTTCAAATGGTTACCGGAGGTTGTTTTTTTTTTTCCCAGACAACAAACAAAATTGACATAGCAGTCCGCTGACCATATCCCCAAAAATGTGCCGAGGGTCGAAATTATAAGGGAATTAACTCTATATTCTTTGACAACAATGAAAGCTTGATGTTATTTTTTTTTTTTTTTTTGTGCTTTCTAATAATGTGTGCACTATGTGCGCATGTGTTTGTGTGTGTATGTGTGTGTGTGTGTGTGTGTGCGCGTGCGCATCCCCCTTTTTTTAAAGCACTTAGGGAATTACTAAGCAGCTTTCCAAAAAATTTGAAAGACACTGTGCAATCCATTTTTGACAACATAAACAAGAAAATGAGTTTGATGAGAATCAAAAAGAGGTAGCTAATTTCCAATATTAGGAAGAAACAATCATCATTTATTGGCCATGTAATGAGAAGAGAATAGCTGGGTATAATATAACAGCTGGGAAATCGAGGGAAGCAAAGAGAAAAGATACCAGATGGCTCAAGAGAATGGCTTTTGCAGAAGGTCAACAACAGAAATTGTAAATAACTGTCGAGATCGAAAGTTGTGGAGAGACAAGATCACCTACGCCAGCAGGCACGGTACTAGATGATGATAGAATTACCTTAGTTATTTTTTATTTCTTTGAAAAGTAGCTCGTGACTTTATTATAAATATATGCAATTTCAGTTATTTCGAAAGGCCTCGATGAAATAAGCTAAACAGTGATATTGGTGTATGCAGATGAGGTGGTTAGAGCTTTTTTCTGTGACTTCCCATTCCCTATTGTGCTCATCAGCAATGTAGATTTAAAGCTATAATTTAGTCGTAATTCTGACACGCTACTAAATGCTGGCACAACATAACTAAAATGTATTTTTTTTCAAGATTATGTTGCTATTAGATAACTGTCAGCTCATCGTTTTATATTTGTAACGTTGCTGTTACAACTATGGGTACTCAGCCGTCTATCCTTTTCTTCTAAAAACAAAGGAATCCTCATAAGTAGAAAATGCTGGAATTGAAAATTTGGATTACCAAATGGGGATAAAGTGGACTTTTTAAAAATAGGGAGAACAAATATAGAAGTGCATTTGTCTGTAGTTGAGAGGTGCCATGGGGTATCTCCAATGCTGGGTGGGGGGGGGGGGGGAGGGAGATAAAGCCTCTACAAGAACGAGCATCGAATATTGTACTGTGGAGCTTTTCCTACAACGTGAGGCTGCAAAATTCACATTTTAAATTTCTTCTTCTAACGTCACTTCCCGATAGCAAACTATACGACAATCTGTAGATAATTCTACGTCTATCTTCTGGATTAACAACTATTTTTCCTGGAAGTGTGTGAGTTTTTTTGTTTCTTTTTCAACTTCATCTCGTTTTACCAGACACATTTCTGCTGAAGCTAAATCCGTTTAGCTAAAAATGGTTGAGATCCCGAGAAGTTTGATGCATCTTGTGTTTAGACTGCAATAACCCTAAAGAGTTTAACACTTCCCTGGTGTTAGGCCAGCTGACGTGGGCGGTGTTGGAATTCCATTTACAGTTTGAAGTAATGCTTAACAGTTATGTTGTTCTGTTTAGCTCTGCTACTCCAGTATCTTGTCTCTACAACCCTCAAATTTCTCAATGCTTGTCACTTTTTTCGCGAAATATCTGAATAATTATTATTGTTCTGAGAGCCGCGATAGCTCAGTGGTTAGTGAACTGGACTACAAAGGACAAGAGGTAGGGTTCGATCCCAACCGACGGCTTCCGGGTTCACCCAGCCTTAAATTGGTACCTGATTTTTTTCTGGGAAAGTACAGCAGCACGGGCGTAATACCGACCACATTACCCCAAAAATCATGTGCTGAAGGTCTGTAAAACATAGGGTCACTAACACCATATTTCCCTATACGCCACTTGGCGTGACGGGGGTACTTTACTTTTTTTTCACTATTATTGTTCTAATACGAAATAACAAGAGAATCACAAATCAAGCCTCAAATAACAAAATTAACAAGGAAAAATTTTAATGGGCCAACTTTGAAACACATTGATATCAAGTATATTGATAAGTTATAAGAGAAGTTAGGCCAGCAGGTCTGTGAATGAGTTTGAGAAGGATAACCAAAACTAGGGCTAACTTAGATAAAGAGCTAGCCCTGTGTGACGTTTGGCGGCCATGTAACAATGACGATGTGTTTGTTCTCTAACCGCATGACTACCAATGTGCCATTCTATTCAGGTCGTCTTACTCGCTTCCAAATCCGGAATTTCTTAAATAATTCAAACACCAATGAAGATATCGCAACGACATTTGATCAGGAGTGTGTTTGTTGTGTGTGAAATGAAGAGTAAATGTGTCAATAGTGTATGTGTGTTTGTTTTGTGGCGCTTAATTGTTGCGACACTGAGTAGCGTAGTCTGCCATACGCGCCTTTATGCTGATCTTTGTCAGTTGGCTGAGGGCGTCTACACAATCCGATTACTATTTGTGACTGTTAGTGAACAAGTACTTATGAGTTCACACATGATCGCTGAGAAATGTGTTGGCATACTCTAGTGTTCTCAGCAACAATGAGGTAATGAGATATCATTCCAACAATGATAAGCAAAGTTCATTTCTTATTGTCTTTCGGTGCAGAGTTGCAGAACAGTCTGAGGCATGGATTATGGTATCGTGTTATGGCAACAACTACATCTCACAACTTTGATCATTATATGGATATACTTTGCAAAGTGTCCCAAGTATATTACACACTGTAAATCTCTTCCTCCCTTATTTTCAAGATTGCATTTGTCGACCTCGTTTTGCCTTTCATCCGGATCCAACTGTTGGGCAGTTGCTAGGACTGTCTCTAGACGTCTGTACATGTGTCACGAACTAAGGTGCTGGCACTGAAATTACTTTGTATAAACACTGGATCGCCTTTTACTACACTGTCTTCATCTAGTGGACGTAGAGTAGCAGTATATACAACCACTGATAGCACTTTTCTCACCAGCAGAACAGCCAGGGACATGAGTTTACCGACGAGAGGCATGTGTTGTCAAGGACAACCAGGGACAAGCGTTTGCCTACGAGAGGCAAGTGTTGTCAAGGACAACCAAGGACAAGCGTTTGCCTACGAGAGGCATGTGTTGTCAAGGACAACCAAGGACAAGCGTTTGCCTACGAGAGGCATGTGATGTCAAGAATAACCAGGGACAAGCGTTTGCCTACGAGAGGCATGTGATGTCAAGAATAACCAGGGACAAGCGTTTGCCTACGAGAGGCATGTGTTGTCAAGGACAACCAGGGACAAGCGTTTGCCTACGAGAGGCAAGTGTTGTCAAGAATAACCAGGGACAAGCGTTTGCCTACGAGAGGCATGTGATGTCAAGAATAACAAGTTCACATCAGAACTGAATTATGTCAATCAAAAGAACGCGGCCCATCCAGCTTCAGCGTCTACTTGTTATCACTATGTTAATATCACACATTAAGTGACTCTTGGTCCCTGACTTTGTTTTAAAAAAGACCACATTCGGACGATGTTCTCGAGGAGAAGATTCGCCGATTCAGCGGCTGATTCGCCCAACACTGACCAGAAAGGAACTATTTTTATTATTTTCGGACCAACACGGCTTCCAAGTTAATCCAGCCCAATTGGGTACCATCGATATTTCTGTGAAATAAAAGCGGTCTGACGTTATACCGACCACGTTACTCACAAAAAAAAATACAATTGGTCATATAAATATATAGATACTAACACCATATTCCTAAGGCGTGGAGCAAATTATTTTTCAGATCGAATGAAATGATGCGAGTGTTAGCTTCTCCTTTCTATTTTGTTAAACAACATTCTTCATCCACACAAAAGCACCGAAAGTAAACATTTCGCATTAAACCTTTCATTAACATGGGCGGATGCTGACACTGTATTTAGCTTGGCAGAAGCTATTCTGGCTTTATAATTTTTTGTTGATATTTTTACTGGCTGCTCGATCTTGTATTACAACACTTCCAAATTATGTGAAGAATTGAGAAAGTTGTTTCTCCCCGTACGTCTTCGTCGGATGGTAATGCTGCTGCAGGAGATAAGCACATATATCACATATAACAAATATTAAATACTAAGCGGGGCCGCAAAAGATAATACACATAAAATGGTATCGAGCAGCTATACTAACATATGTAGCAGGTATCCTCTTATACACATAGGATATCTGCTACATATTTCTTACCCTTACGCGCACCCACACCTATTTATGTGTGTATATTTGTCTGCACGTGTGCTTGTACATTAGGACATTGATGTGCTTTGTGGTAATATATACAGATATGTGCGTTTATGAATGCATGGTTACATACGCATGTGTTTGTGCACTTCTTTTCGGTGAGCACCCATAGTTGCAGATATACACATATTTATATGTTTGTTGGGGTACACCACTATTAATTTCCACGTGGATTCACCTATTGGGAATCAACCCACATTAACTTTTCCACTCATAGTAGAGTCTAGATTCTTGTACCCACCTCCACATATTTTTAGAACCCTTCCCCTTCTACTGCATTTCACACCTGGGTCCTGCCCTGTCCGCCAGCAATATTAATTTCAGTTCAGTGGATGCGTGACCAAGCTTCATACCCGACCGACCAAGCTCTGGACCACAGGGAAGTGATTTATTTTCCTCTTTTAAGAGTCTAGAACAGGGATGGCCAATTAGTTGCCCGCGGGCCACTTGTGGCCCGCGACGTCCTTTTTGTGGCCCGCGGCGGATAAAAAATAAAATCAGGTTGCATTGAGCAAAATGTCCTGGGTAAAATTTATTAAAAATTTGTTACATTAACTTCTACCGTGGAGAAAGCTAACTCAAATATTCCCTAGTAGACCTATGTTTAAAACTCGGAACACTCTAGTAGTTAGTTTAACGTCGACTTCCTGTCATTCCCGACCCATCCTTTTTTTCCCTTTGATCATCCTGCGACCGACTTAAACAAAGGAAGAAGCCAACGAATGGTTCTAGAGCTGACGCTCGGTTCGGCGAGTTCAAACAGTTTCCGCCAAGAAATACTGTCAGTCACCCACCTCCTCCACCCCAACACATTCACCTCACAATTATTTTACTTTCAGTTTCTTTCTCTCCAAACCTCTTTTCATCAGTCAAAATTATATATCCGATCCGATCATTCTGATTTTGTCGAGTTACAGTGAACAGTTCCATTTTAACAGGAAACAGTGCTAATGTTGTAATCTGTGTTTTCATTGTCTGTTGCTTCGGTCGTATTATAATATGAACAATAAACGTCAATTAAATGAAAAAATCAGATTTTTTCATGAGAAATGGGAACATGATTTTTTATTTATCAACAATAAGGATAGCAAACCGCAGTGCCTTGTGTGTTTGCAAGTGTTGTCTGTAAATAAAGAGTATAATCTGAAACGGCATTACACACAGCACCACGCTGCTAAATACAAGGACTACATTGGTACAATACGTTCTACACTTGTGTGCGATTTGAAGAAAAAGGTTAGTGCTCATAAATCTGTTTTTACTACATTAACAACAAAACAAACAAGTTCCTTAATGGCATCGTTTGTTGTAAGCGCAGAGATAGCAAAATAAAAAAAAATCATTATGTGACGGTGACTTCGTAAAGCGTTGTTCTATTAACATGGCGCGTGCATATGGGGAAGAAAAAATTGCCAGTCATTTGGAGAGCATTCCACTATCAAAACAGACAGTCACCAGAAGGGTTGAGGAAATAAGTTCTCAAATATCTAGTAAATTAAAGAGTGTCGTTACAAATTCCGCTTACTTTTCTCTGGCTTTGGATGAATCTACTGACATATCAGACACAGTACAACTTTTAATTTTCATAAGAACTGTTTCAAAAGACTTTATTATCAATGAAGAGCTACTAGCTTTAGACTCATTGCATAATATGACCAAAGGTCAAGACATTTATAACTCAGTTATGAAAGTTGTTAACGGTATCGGTGACATAACCAGACTTTCAGCAATAGTGACAGATGGCACTAAGTCAATGTGTGGTACTCAAACAGGTCTAGTTGGATTATTAAGGAAGGCTGGAATCCATTGCCCAGCATTACACTGCATTATACACCAGGAGGCGCTGTGTGGCAAGATTCTAGACGTGGAGGATGTTATGAAAACTGTAATAAAGTGTGTGAATTTAATAAAAGGCGGGAATCGGTCTTTGACACACCGACAGTTTATAAATTTTCTATCAGAAGTTGAGGTGGAATATGGCGATTTGGTGCTCTACACATAAGTACACTGGCTAAGCAAAATTGTTTGAGGGAATTGTTTGAGGGGGTTTTTTGCTTTGAGAAACTAGATAAAGCAGTTTTTAGAGAAACATGATACCAACAAAGAACTGATCAGAAAAATGTCTGATCCACATTTTAACAGCGTATTGGCCTTTTTAACTAACATCACCCAGCACATGAATGAACTCAACGTGAAGCTACAGGGACGTTCCCAAACAGTCTCAGATTTGGTAGGACACCTAGATTGATTTATAAGTCAACTAAAAGTTTTTAGATTTACCCTGGCCAAAGAAAACTTCATTCATTTTCCTTCGTGCAAAGAATTGATTGAGGAGCGCAGTGACACTGATTTCAAATTTTCTGTATTAATGTTAGACAAACTATTGGAGCAATTCAATGAACGATTTTCTGACTTCAGTGGTATACGACCAGAACTGGCATTGTTTAACAACCCTATGAAGTGTGACATTTTCCAACAACATGACACTTTTCAGTTGGAGTTATGTAACCTGCAAAGTGACCCCTTTTTCCAATCAAGGATGGAGATAGGAGTTGACTTTTGGAAACTTGTGTCACAGGAAAAATATCCCGCATTGAGTGATTTCAGTTTGAAAATTACTTCTATGTTCGGAAGCACATATATATGTGAATGCGCTTTTTCAACAATGAAGGAGATTAAATTATCACAAAGAAACCGACTCACTGATGGCCACCTTCAGGATTTATTATGAATATCATCATCATATTTACACATTGACTTTGATGAACTTGTTGCTGCACATGAACGTCCACATTGTTCTCATTAAGGTTTGTTACATGTCAACTTTAAAATGACCTAACTAAAACATGTTTGTTAAACTATATAAATAGCAAATTTTATTCATTTTTATAAATCAACTAGGCATTTTTAACTCTGTTGCAATAAAATGATTTATGTAAGCAAATAATGCCGATAAATAACAAAAATATTACCTTAAAACAAATGCCAAGTTTATTTGTATTGATGTTGTTATGTGTGTGGCCTGCCACAAAAAAAAATAATAAAAAAGTGGCCCGCCATTTAAAAGAAATTGGCCATCCCTGGTCTAGAATATGTAGTTAGATTTCTGTGTATATCCTTATAAATATTATTGTTTGTTGTTCCAGTTGAAGGCCTTTTTGGCCGAAACCTTGTTCCACTTTTATTTTGTTTCTTACCTACGTAAAGATTTAACAATACCACTATTTCCTTTTCAAAAAAATTGTTACTTCAATGCCCTACAACAAGACCCCAAAGGAAAGGGGTGCTATGATAAAGAAGAATAAACTAAAAATGTGAAAAAAGGGGACAGGGGCAACTGATTAAAGAAAGACCTTTATTAAAACATTTTTAGTCCGTGCCAGCCAGAACTTTATTGAAAAGGTATCCAAGGCTAAGACGCCATGGTAGCTCAGTGGTTAGTGAACTGGTCTACTAAAGACAAGAAGTTGAGTTTCATGCACATCGATGGCTTCCAGGTTCTTCCAGGATTTAATGGGTACAAGTTTTTTCTTGGAAAGCAAAACAGTACTTGCGTAATATTGACCTCTTTACCTCAAAATAATTATGTCTATAAAATAGAAGGGCACTAGCATAACATTCCCTATGCACCACCATGTTTAGTGAAGGGCTATTTCTTTTCTTTTTTTTCTCTGGCTTATATTATTACATTGATGAGGACTGCAGTTTGAAGTCTACAATTTTTTTGGACACATCTTTTTTTTTTTTAGGAGGGGGATGGGGTGTGGGGAGGGAAAGTGACTCAGTGTCCTCTACCTGGAATGCCTTACCTCTATCTCCCTAATAAACGACCACATTTGTGTCTGCTGCTTCGACTAGAGCACATGTTTTGAACTATGATGCTCCATATTAAAAGAAAGCCTCCAACAAGTTCATGAATACGTCATTATAAAATTAAAGACAAGAAATATGCTTTAATTGTTTATGTTTTTTACCATCGTTCATATTGACAGTAACAATTTCTTGACAACGTATGCTCTGTACTTTTCATTGCTTCCAAAACATCCATGAAAGACACATTGGATCTAATCACTTAAACATGCAGCTAACTTCATGAGAGACTCTGGAATCCTACTCTGATTGAGTCCTGATCGCAGAGAGAGAGAAAGAGACATTAAAAAATGAATAAAGTCATATGATAAAACTTAAATAAACAAGGATTGACTAGTGACATTAAGTAACTAGAGAAAATAGACATATATTGGTCATTTTGAGCACTTGGATGGGCTTACAAGAACAACAACGTAAGGTATAGTTCCCGAAGGGAACAATCTAGTAGTTGACAAGGCATCAAGAACTCCCTTCCAAATGCATACATTAAGAACAACACATCTAAACAGTGAGAAACTTTCAGACTAAAGTTCATTTTAGGTCATATATTTATTATAACTTGTGTGTTATCCCCATCCCTTTTTTTCCACTGATTAAATAAAATGTTTAAATAAAAAAACTGTTCAATTTTCCCATTATTCATTAACTCTTTCCGTATGTTTCGCCGCACTGTGCGCCATGCTGATTTTGGCAGCGTACGTTAAACCACATAGTGCACCACACTCAATTTGATAGTGTGAACACCATCAAGCCATATTCTTTTTACATGTCTTGTATCATCTTTATATTGGTGAAATCTAATACCTTGTTCAATTATCTAAACATTCATATATAATATGTCATAAGTTAGATAAATATAAATATGTAGATTGATTCTTAAAACCATGAACAATTTTGTCTCCAAAATCTCTTCCGTTGCGTCGATAAAAAGCTTCCGTATGGAAAGAGTTAATAGTTTCCAGCAACTGGAACATCCTTTGAAGCAGACGGATGCAGTATCCAATTTTTGCCCACTTACCAATCTGTCCTTGTCAAAAGTACAGTGATTTTCAGGGTCACTATTGGGTTAAAGAATTCTGAACAGTAGACAAACAGATGAAAAGATGATTAGAGCCTTCAGAGATTGAGTTGGACAGCTAAAAAGACCAGTCAGGAAATTCTCAAAGTGATCAACATGAAAATGCTTTCTCAGTGTCTGCATGCAGGCTATGATGTGCAAAAACAAATGCGTTACAATCACCAAATAAAATGTATAAATATTGATTATTGAAATCCACTTTCCTTTATTATGTGTAATTAGTAAACATAATGATTGCTATACTCATCATCATCATCATCATATGCCACACCGGTTGGTATAGGCGATCACGTCCTTCCACAAAATCTAATCACCGTGCATCGTACCAATTCTGTTGTTCACTGTTTTCCATGCCATGACACCAAGCTATCCAGTATTTTCTCTCTTTGACATCCGCGATCTCTCTTTCCCTGTATTTTGCCAGTTGCAACCATTTTTTAGGAGCTCCCTTTTTGTGTTGGTCTCTTTGAGAATCTTCTCGTTAGTCTTTTTAGCTTTCCAGGGAACTTTCGACATTCTTCTGAGAAATCCCATCTCTGTGGCCTCTAATCGTCTTTTCATCTGCTTGTCTACTGTCCATGATTTGCTTCCATAGTTCAGAATTGGCTCTATATAGCACCATTGAACTTTCTTTCTCACTTCTGATATAGATTTGTTGCATAAGAGGATTTTCATTTTCTGAAATGCTATTTTGGTCGGAGCTATTCTGCTTTTTATTTCTGTGGTGCATCTTCCATCTGATGTTATTATTGTGCCCAAGTATTTGACGCAATATACTTGTTTCAGATTTGTCCTGTTTATTTTTATGCTGCATGATGGTGATGGCTGTTTCTTTAATATGATCTTTACTTCTGTTTTCCTACTATTCAGACTGAGACCTTTCTTGTTGCTTTCTTTTACTGTTATGTCTATCTTTTCTTGTAGTTCATTCTCCATCTCTGCTATTAAGACTGTGTCATCCACGTATCGTAAATTCATACTGATATTAATTAATACTGAGCACTAGAACAAAATATTAAGTATTTTAATAAGTAATCTAAAAAAAAAATGTTTACTTTGAGCTTATTAAAATATTACTTTATTATTATATTATTTTTGTGCAAATTTCAAGAATTTGGCTATTTCATTTTAAAAACAGCATTACATGATACAGAAACTAAAGAAGATGACTGTTAGGAATCCTCAGTTGCTTGAATGATATTTCTAATCTTTGCTGCATCATTTGCTACTGCTTCATTGCTAGGATCAATAGCCAAAGCTGCTTCGTAGTCTCTCAAACCTGTAGAGGGATTAAAAAAAAGTGTTTCATTTATAACAAGCACACGGAATGTAATCCTAATGTAATACACATTTTAAGAAAATATTATCAAGTCTAATTCTTTTACTCCACCTTTAAATGCAAACTGCCAATTAATATTAATATTTTTATGGCTTGCAATTATGTCAAGTAAAAATTAGAGAAATAAACAAGCTCAGGAAAAAAAAGACTCTTATTTTGTCTAGACAAATCTGAAACAAGTGCAACGTTTGAAATACTTGGGCACAGTGATAACATCAGATGGAAGATGCAACACAGAAATGAAAAGCAGAATAGGTCAGGCCAAAATAGCATTTCAGAAAATGAAAAATATCTTATGCAACAAATCTATGTCAATAGAGATGAGAAAGAGAGTTCATCGGTGCTATATAGAACCAATTCTGACCTATGGAAGCGAATCATGGACAATAGACAAACAAATGAAAAGATGATTAGAGGCCACAGAGATGGGATTTCTCAGAAGAATGTTGAAAGTTCCCTGGACAGCTAAAAAGACCAATGTGAAAGTTGTCAAACTTTCCAACACAAAAAGGGAGCTCTTAAAAAACATCAGAAAGAAGCAATCAACATTTTTTGGGCACATCATGAGAAGAGGAAAGTTGGAATACTTGGTTACAACTGGCAAAATAAAAGGAAAGAGAGATTGCAGACGGCAAAGAGAGAAAATACTGGATAGCTTGGTGTCATGGCATGGAAAACAGTCAACAACAGAACTGATACTATGCACTGTGATATGTGCACAATAGGATTTTAAGCTGTGATAGAAGATTGTGCAAGGACATGACCGCCAATGCCAACCGGTACGGCACATGATGATGATGATTTTGTCTACATTTATATTTTAACACATTTGAAAAAGAGGACAGAAACACCCAAACATTAAGCAGATATGAAGAAAGGATGACATAAAAATTGGCAAAAACAAAAATGTATTAATCCCATCATGCAAAAAAAAAAAAAAAAAAAAAAAATCACTACCACATATTTAGCTTTCATACATTAATATGCACCAAAACAAGACAATGTGCAATGTAACAGAACTCAAAGGTCTGCTGGACAAATAACTAAAAAAAATGATTAAATGATGGGATATAAAAACATCATCATCCACATTTGAACACCTCTTAGATTACACATCTTCAGTAAATATACATCATATTCTGTTGAAAGTTTTAAACATTTGTTTCGTAAAGGACAGGTTAGGCAAGGACATCTATAACAATCATCAGTAGTTACAATGACAAGCTTGTTGTCTAGACAGTTAAAGTATTACAATCCTTTCATCATCATCATCATCATGTGCCACACCGGTTGGCGTAGGCGATCATGTCCTTCTACAATCTTCTATCTACAGTGCATCGTATCAGTTCTGTTGTTGACTGTTTTCCATGCCATGACACTAAGCTATGCAGTATTTTCTCTCTTTCTTTTTATTTTTCCAGTTGTAACCAAGTATTCCAACTTTCCTCTTCTCATAATGTGCCCAAAAAATGTTGATTATTTCTTTCTGATGTTTTCAGGACTCCCTTTTTGTGTTGGCCTCTTTGAGAATTTCCTCATTGGTCTTTATAGCTGTCTAGGAAACTTTCAACATTCTTCTGATAAATCCCATCTCTGTGGTCTTTAACGATCTTTTCATTTGTTTGTCTACTGTCCATGATTAGCTTCCATAAGTCACAATTGGCTCTATATAGCACCGTTGACACAATCCCCTACGCCTTCAATTTTGTAGTTGCTGTAGCATTGATGCTTATATTTAAAAAAAAGCATGACTCTAATCCTATGGAAAATACTGGTGTTTCACGAACTGATCTAGAGTAAGTGAGACCAAGTGCTTAGTCCAATCAGAGACAGAAGATAACAAACACAACTCCAGCATTTGAGTTCAACACATAAAATAACTCTTGGCAGGTAAAAAAAAAAAAAAAAAAAAACTCTATGTTGCTATTCAGACAAACATTAAAAAACAATACAATTTCTCTATTACTTAAATGAAAAAATCTCTGAAACTGCTCCATAGAAATCACCGCTCACAATAGGATTTTAAGCAATTAAATTTATTGTGATTTTTCCTCAGTAATCAAGCAATAAATTGGATTATTAAACAACAAAAAGAATGAAATTGATTTATAATTCAACATTCAAGAACATAGACTCCCTAAAAAGTTTTCCAAACACACAAAAATAATGTAGTATTGAAACAACATTCTACAAGACTATCTTGTTTTTTTTTTTAAATCATACCAAACCAGTCTACAATTTTTTAATGAACAACCCAATATCCAAACTTTAGCACTTACAAGCACAAATTAATTCATTATTCTTTTTCTGAATAAAAAAAATTATCTCATATATTGTAGTCCTAGATGTAAGAAATCCACATGTAAAACTTTCTAGATTATCACCAAAGACGCTAACATCAGCTCTTACCTTCTACATACATTTCCAGCTGACAAAAAGCTGTCCCACGACGGATAAGTGCTTTGCAGCGGCTAGTGGCATTTTGTGGCACAGGTGGGTACAGTAGGTCCATAGCCTTTCAGGAAAGATAATACAAAGTGATAAGATGATAGTTGATGAAGAAGATGATTGTAGGTGATGGAAATAATAATGGTCATTGTTCCCTTGATAACAGGGAACCTGATGAACACAATGTATTGTGACAGCTTTACATGAGAGAATTTTAAAAAAAATGGTTTCATTCTCTCAAGAAAAGCTGTAATAATACAATGTATTCACTTTGTCCCTTGCTCACCAGCTTTACTGCATCACCATAATTCTTTGCCTATTCCCTTGACAACAGTAGACAGTATAGTTCTGTTAGACAGGTATGGTTAAAATATGGAAAAATTAAAAAATACAGAAAAATGGTATGTTAGAAGCTTTACATGATAAGTGGACGACACAGACTAAACGACATTTTGGCCCAAAAAATATGGTTATAATATGATGAACCAGTTTATGTTAGTGCTAGCAGATACAAAGGTGGCAACATATGTAATAATTCAGCAAACATTCATGGTGAAATAAATAGCAATGGTGAAGATAAAATCATCAATGTTTCCATGGATCACAATAACACTTAATGTTTCTTCTTCTTTGTTAGCATTCGGTTCCTTATGCTCAGAATGTTACACAATGAGATGAATTGTCCTTTTGAACCTCATTCTGTTAATAGTAGATCATAGAAGCTGACTAACATCTGATTTTTTACTACTGCTACTAGATTCCTAAATCAAAAACCTCTCAAAAGTTCCAAAGCAGTAATTATTGAATCATTATTTACAATATTTTTCACATCATTTCTTTCTTAAAGTACTTCTTCTTCTTCTTCTTTCCTTCCTCATTTGCCTTTCAGCATTGGGAGATATAATTTTCCGTCCTTTGCTCTTCTGTTCACCTCTGCTGCTATGTTTCCTAGTGTTTCCCGTATTCCATCAATCCTTCTTTTTCATGGTCGGCCTTTGGGTGTGGTGTTCTTGCAACATTTACTGAATGCTTGTTGTGTTGTGTTTTGATTTTTCTGTCTTTTCACGTGGCCAAACTATTTTATCTGTTGTTTCTTTATATATTCTATGACAGGGATTATTCATTACTTTTTTTCAGTTCTTCAATTCTGATCTAATTTCTCAAGCTGTTTCCTGTCATTCGTCTAACACATTTCATCTCTGCAGAGGTTATTTTTCTTATTAATTATTTTCTTAAAGTACATAAGTTTGTTAAGTCACTTGTTAGATAATATTTGTGGAAGGTGGTGACTGTAAGTGGTTGAAATAATAGAGGTGATGGCTACTATGATAAAAGAGGACAGCGTAGGCAAGATACCTTTGAGCAGTCTTCAATACATTTGTATAGGTTTCTCAACTTCAGATGACAAGCTGCTCTGTTAGAATATAGACTAGTGTTTGTTAAAGGAACTGTCAAAACTGTGTAAGATAAATAAAAGCCCATAGACTTTCATCTTGTAGTGATTGCTTATTGTTAATTTCATCTATAATATATTTACTTTTTATGTTTTTAAAATACATGTATGATAAAAAAAAACTGAAGAGAAAAAATATCCATACATATTGAATGTTAAGAAAATTCTAATTAGTCTAACTTATAAGAATATTGTATATAATTATTTAATTAGTGCAAATGTGTGCATGGATTTCTAAACAAGATCTGTGTATATTTTTAATAATTATTGTAATCATTGCTCTGCATACACAATACAATAAGAAATATATATAATACTTATATATATATATATATATATATATATATATATATATATATATATATATATACACATTTTTTTAAAAACAAATATACAAGTTATGTCCCATGCTCCCCTACAGTACGGGTCTATGTTTCATTTGGTCCTCAGGCAACAAAAGCTGAACCACAATGCTATAGTACCTCAAATTAGGCTAATTTAATTGGTTCACTCTTCTCATAAATACATGCATTTCTAATGTTCTCAGTTACTTTTCCATTCTGTCAGTCATAAACATTCTATGTCTTCATGCCTTATTTCCCTTATTAAGACAGTCTTGAGTGGTTACACTCTGTCCTGCACCATCAGACATTAATGGAGAAATAACCCTAACCTGTGGGGGAAGGCTCTATGATACACAAATTCAGCCATCTCTGCTGCACTGAAAGGGACATTCAAATTGCATGCTTACGGTTGTGGTTATAAATTTTGTGGATAAAGAACATGCCCTCAATATCTCAGGGTCTCTTCACATAAATTGACAGGAAATTATGGCAGACTGTCAATCATATTTTGTTAATTAAATGCCTGGCAACATTTTGATATGCATGGTATCAATACACATACTGTGTAGCTACACAACTTAAAGGGAACTATGCATACAGGTGATAGCAAAGGCACCCAGCTGAATACAGTTGTTCTTTTAAAACCTGCCCCCCAAAAAAAATACAGTAGGTACTTACAGCAGTGAGTAATTACCAAGCACTATCACTTACAAATTTATTAAGGCTTTTTTTAAAAGCTCTGTAAAACGATTATCCACAGCTGTCAGTTCATGTTAGCACAAGCGTGACCTCTAGACACAAAACAAATCTTCTCTGAGACTTTGAAATGAAACAAAATCGGGTCTATAAGTTATTTAACTATCATTCACAAAGTTGATACATCAGCATTAGATGACCTCCTTCTAATAGGCAATATTAATTACTCCTCTCAGGCCAAAGATGGCACATAAGGTAGAAATCAAAACTTCATGATCTTGTTTTGTTCTTAAGCACATAATTGAACCCTCAATTGTTCTTCTTGGAGTTTCTTTTGTTTTTGTTGTCCATGTTTTTTTTTTTGTTACACAATGTCTACATGAAGGCCTGATGCAGAAGTCTTTTCTCATCCATTCTGAACAAATGACTTCTGTACTTCCAGCAACTTCTCCATATATAGCTTGATACATATTCTTGTCTGGTCACTATTTTAAAGTGTTATTTTATGAAAGTCTCTCCAAGTTTTATGTTTAAGTCTTCAGAGATATCTATTTTCTAAGACAATTAGTTCCTTGGAGTCAAGATTCCTGTTTCAGTAACAGTGAAATGTTTCATGATGGTGGCTTTGTTAAACCTCCAATCAACTGCACATAAAGGGAACAATGTCCTCCACCTTGAACCACAATGAGCATTTGTAGGAAATATACTGTTATACAAGAAAGATTATAAACACTACAGTGATAGCTGTCATCTTAAGCAAGGATACGATGGAAGTTTTGGTGTGAGGTGAATCGCATGAGTGTATGCATTAATTGCTGACTTGAAGTCACCAGAAGCAAAGAAAGAGCTGAAAATAGACAAAAATTACATTTGTCATTTCATAAATAGAAGTAAACTTATTATACCGACTATTGTGTTTGTCAAGTAATTATTTATTTATACATTTGAGCAGTAAATGACCACTTTAAAGTTAGATAAGGAGTATGACAGGGATGCATACTATCTCCCCTAGTGCTTGTTACCTACATGGACCTCATATGTAAGTTAGCCAACCCATTGGAGACAGAGGAGATTAATGAGCTTCTATTTGCAGACAATCATGCACTAATGCATGGAAAAATGGACCTACATGAACACTTAGACTTCACAGCACAGAAAAAGAAATAAGACTTGAAAATCAATATCAATAAAACAGAAATCATGAATATCACAAAAGAGAAACAGAACATCAACATAAAAAAAAACAGAATACATGGCAGACAATTAAAGCAAGTGGAGGAATTTAAATATCTAGGAAGGCTAGTGACAAGCAACAATTCACAAGCAGCAGAAATAGACTCAAGATGCAACAAAGCTTGTCAAAACATAGGACAACTATCACCACTATTGTCCAACAAGGAAATAAATCTAGAGGCAAAACGGGCACTCTAGAACACAATCTTCATCCTAACATTGTGCTATCAATGCCAGACCTGCACCCTTGATACAAGAATGCAGGAAAAATAAAAATAAAAATAAAAATAAAAGAAAAATAACCACTATCGAGATGAAATGTGTTAGACAAATGACAAGAAACAGCCTGAGTGATAAAATCAGAAATAAAGAACTTAGATAAAATCTAGGAATAATTCCTGCCATAGAATATGTAAAGAAACAATAGAAAAATGGATTAGCCACGTGATAAGACAGAAATACCCAAAACATAACACAGCTAGCCTTTAAAAAACATTCTTGACAAACTGTCTTATTTCCTAACGGACACTTCGAGATTAACTTTTTCAGGACTATTATCCGACACCTCGGATCTATAAAACTGATGATTTCCAAGTATTCACTAATACGTTGGATATTTCGGGTGTTGCTGGATATTTGATTCGTTTACACTGATTTTCGTTTTTATTTCAACCAATACTTGATTTCAGGAAGTAGAAGAGTTCTCACTTTCACTTTCTGCTGATTCTGGCATGGTCTGAGTTTTGAACATTGGAAAATTTTTAATTTATATTCATAGTTTATTTCTCAAATTTCTGTCACATAATGGCCACGCCCACTGCTGGTACTTCTTGCAGTCGACCAAAATGATGTAGTGCAGAACAAGTTAGATCTATGTTCAAAATCTTGTTATTGAGTGATTCAGAAATAAAGTATTAATAGACTCGGACAATAATTTTGTTGTTGTGATAATGGGTCGCAATATTAGTAAAAGTTATGCTAAAAAGACAAGACAATCTGGCTTAGGTTTAGCTGCTGGATGCCCTCTATTCCAGCACTATCAGGGCCTCAGAGGAATCAAGTGGTAGTGATTCTGATAATGAAACTGGTACTTTAGGGACATATCACACAAAATAAGTCCAGTTGTGTAAATAAAAATAATAACATTGACTTGTAAATAATATTGTTCTAATGTCACATAAATTTATCATATTTTATATTCTGGGATCATTTACAAAAATGTACTTAATTTTGTTATTTGTGGACATAAATTAATCAAATAAAACTGTATTTTGCAGGAATTTTGATTATGTTGTATAATATTTCAAAATAAATGGATAGGAACACTTATACACATGGAAAAAGGTAAGTGAATTACAATATTTTGAATTAAAAATTACCTACCTTGAATATTTTATATTTTAAGAAATATAATTATTCCTACAAATAACCACATATTATAAATATATTGCTACTTTCGTTTTCTGTATCCATTTTCCTTTCCAGTGATGTATAACATATACCACATTTATCTAAATAATTGTGTGAAGTAGTCAAATGAAAAAGGTATATGGTGAAATTTTTTTAAACAGGAAAATTAATCTGGTCCAAAACTTAAAATAATGTGTTTCCTGTTCTGGTTCTGAAGGAGTTAAGCATGGCTTCACATGTGTGTCCTGAAACATCATTTATGCCATCATATGCCAACGATGCCACATGACTTATATTGGCGAGTCTGGGAGATATTTCGCGGAAAGATTTGTGAACATCTTCGAGATGTTCAACAGAATACTGGCACTCCAGTATCTTCCCATTTCAATTCCTCAGACTACAAGGGCAAAGACGACATCCGTGTCACTGGTATTGTCCTTTGCAACTCTGGCGACTGTAGCCAGTTTGCTTTGGAGAATCGCCTTATGGTCCAGTTTGGTTCATTGATCTCATGTGGGATGAATGTATCTCACTCGTACACATAGTTTCCCTTTAGTTGCTCCTCTATTGTATAGCCTTCTCTGCTGCCCATGTTTGGGCACTTTAATCTATCCACTATGCCATGCTATTAATAGCTCTCCTTCACTAGACCCCACTGTGATACTTCAGTGGTCTCCTATACCTCTTTTGTCTGTATTACTTACCTTTAATACGTTTTTTATTATACCCCACTCTCAGACATCTCATTCTTTCCGCTTTTCGAGTACCTGTTATTCTTATGTTCTATTCTTTCTCCTTTATGTATGCACACTGACCTCAGTGTGTACTCCACTCCATTTTTTTCTATTTTTTTTCAATTCTCACTTTAAAAAACATTGTAAGAACATGAGACTCAATGGCTGACAATGAAAAAGATGGACTGACTGAATATTAGAAATACTAGGAAACATAACACCAGTAAAGGCCAACAGAAGAGGAAAAGACTGCAAACTATATCTTCCCTCGACAGTGAAAGACAGGTGAGGAAGGAAAGATTAAGAAGATAATCTACAGTTATTTCTAAATCCTTTATACATATTATATCAAACATGCAATGAGCCTGTCACAGCAACCAACACAATGATTACAATTTTCAAACACAAAATGCTGTAACCAAGGTGTTTATTTCAACTAAAATGTCAACATTGCACTTACTTCCCTTTGTCTTGCAGCCATTGTGGATTTTTCTCCTCCTCTGTTAAATCTTTGTCCAAAGATAACTGAATTGACCGTCGTGCTTCTGCCTGCTTCTTCAACCACTAAAAAATAAAATGACCCTTTAATGTTTATTTTTTTTTCAGCTACAAACTTAACAACTCAAAATATTTTAAGGTAAACATGTTGTTAAACTAAAGCTATGTGCCACATTTTTTTTCCATGATACTTTCATTGAGTTGATCAGTTGTCTTTCCAGGAAGATGAAGCTTACACGATTCTCCATTACACATTTAATGTATAATTAGAAGAAGCTATATCTTAAAATTATTTTTAAAACTGTGTTGTTAAAAACTGAATATTACATCCCAGAAACTCTTAAATTTGTCAATCTTTGATATTTTTATTACAAGCATTACCTACTAAAGTATCATTCATACATAAATATTGACTTTAGCTAAAAATTTTACTTTTGTGTGAGTATGTGTAAGGTGTCACAGATTGAAACCACTTCCATACAATATCAGTTCCAAGAATGAGTGTAATGTATTAGTCTCAGGACATCTTCACCCTTAAACAAAGCAAAATTCCCAAAAATAGAACCAAAATGCTTCTTTACTGTAATTTATATTTTACTTTTTATTTCTTATTTGAAATTTACATATTATAATGTGTTTATTTCAAAGTAGTAGTTGAGGAACGACTGGTTGCAAATGCTCGACAAACTGTGATCTAGCAGATAGGGCACTTAATTGGCACAGTTTGACATCACCTCAGCTGCCTGTCTGATTTCCATGGATCTTTTTTCCGCCACCATTAGAGATACGAGAGAGCCACTATAGCTCAGTGGTTAGTGAACTGGACTACAAAGGACAAGAGGTAGGGTTCGATCCCAACCGATGGCTTCCGGTTCACCCAGCCTTTAATGGGTACCAAATTTTTTTTCTGGGAAAGTAAAGCGGCACGGGCGTAATACCGACCACATTACCACAAAAATCATGTGCCGTAGGTCTGTAAAATTTATGGTCACTGACACAATATTCCCTATACGCCACTTGGCGTGACGGGGTTACTTTATTTTTATTTTATTAGGGATACAACCGGCATGGCTGGTGTAGCGATGATGTAAGTCATGCTGGAGACTGGCTAACTGGTATTGAACAACTTATCAACTCTGACTTATCGGAATCAGCCATCAAAACCTTAACTTCTTGTGACTGTGAAAGACACAAGAGGAGTGGTGAGAAGAGGACTGATATTTGATATCTTTTGGCATTTATTTAGAAGTTGTAGTTGAGGAACGACTGGTTGCAAATGCTCGACAAACTGTGGTCTAGCAGATAGAGCACATAATTGGTGCGGGTTGATGTCACCTCAGTTACCTGTTTGATTTCCAAGGATCTTTTTTCAGCCGCCATTAGGGATATGACCGGCATGGCTGGTGTAATAATGATGTAAGTTTGCTGGAGACTAACTAACTGGTAATCAACAACTTATCAACACCAACTTATCAGAATCAGCTGTCATAAACTGCTTAATTTCTTGTGACTGTGAAAAACACAAGAGGAGTGGTGAGAATAGGACTGGTATTTGATATCTTTTTAGGAAGCCCTGATAGCTCAGTCATTAGTGAACTGGACTACGAAGGACTAGATGTTGGGTTTGATCCTGATTGATGGCTTCCGGGTTCACCCAGCCTTAAATGGGTACAAGATTTTTTCGGGCAAAGTAAAGCGGCACGTGCATAATACCGACCACATTACCCGAAAAATTATGTGCCAAAGGTCTGTAAAAATTATGATCACTAACACCATATTCCCTATACGCCACTTGGCGTGACAGGGTTCTTGACTTTTTTTACTATTTTTATCATCACCAGGTCACATGTCCTTTGCAAAAGGTTACGTTCACCACAGCCCATCTGAAAGAATCTCTGTCTCTAGCCAGATTTCCCCCTTCTTCTGTTGTCATGTTCAAGGTCTCCTTGATGTGTTGAAACCACCTTCTTCTTCATCTGCCCCTGATGCATCGCCCAGGAACCATTCCTGTCATTATTATCTTTTAAGCCCGCTGTGTCTTTAGATGTGGCTATAGTATTTCAATTTCCTCTGTAGAATGGTGTTTATGAGTCAGTTCTTTTTGATGTTAAAAATTGTTAGTATATCTTCATTGCTCTCTTTCATTATCTAAGGTAGCTTAAGGATTTTTCTGCAGAATTCTGTTTCGAATGAATCAATTTCTTCCTTGCTGTTTGCAAAATTGTCCATGATTCACAACTATGTGTTGCTATTGGGAAGATACATGTCCCAAGGAATTTTAACTTTACTGCCTTGCAGGTATTGTACCCCTATGTTCTTTATGGCATTTAATTTTTGTGTTGCTATTGCTAATCTTCTTTGATCTTTTCCTGGCAGCCTTCATTGTTAGTTACTACAGATCTCAGATATTGTTACAATTTCAAGTTGTTCACTGTTGAAGATGATTTTGGGGTGGCTTTATGTTTTGTCAATGGACATTATCTTAGTTTTCTGCATGTTTAGAAAGAGGATTTGCTCTTCACTGTGTTTGTTAACACACTCAATTGTCTCTATTAATCCTTTTGCACTATTTGATAGGTGGACTGAGTCATCAGCATATCTGAGTTCTGGAATTATGTTGCCATTTATTGTGAAAGGGTCAAACTTCACAAATCTGTCATCGTTTTTGACATTTCTCACAATGTTCTTAGCATAGATGTTGAACAGGTATGGAGAGAGGATGCATTACTACTTTTTGTACTTGAAACCAATTTGATGTTTCGTCCACTATTCTGTAAGCTTCTTGCTGTTTATTACATACTGAAAAGCTTACAAACTTATAAATTATATTAATATTTATTCTCTTTAAAAATGCAACAATTACACATTGAAACAATAGTTTACAATGTAATTATTAACCCTAGATTATGATACCATAGTAAAAATTACAGTATCAAAATACAATTTCTTCAAAATTTAGCATTTTGCTGAGTTGAAACATTTCCCCATTCTGTGTACCTTCCTAATTACCGCTTCCAGTGACCCCTGAATGTTGGATTTGTTTCTATTGTTGTTGTATTTTTTTATTTTTTATTTTGTGAGATACGATCTCATATAATACAAACAAAATTTGCCAATTTTCAAGAAATTGGTTGATTTTTCCATTTTTTATTTTTTTGCTGTGATCAGGGATATCCCCTTGGTCGTTGACTAACATCAAACAATCCATTGCAACTCAGGAAATGTAGCGAATAATGCTATGAGGTAGCTGTCCATACCGACAGACATTATAACATGCCTAACCCCTGTGGTTAAAGTCAGGTCATAAATCAAACTGAGACAGGAAATCTGAGTTCCCTGTGTCTCTCCTAGTGTAAACACACAGCTGTGTGTCAAAAACAAAAAATAAAAGAAAGCACTATTTTTAGAGTTCCTAATGTTAACAATTAAGTGGTAATTTTTACTACTGTATCGTAAACACGTTGGCCACAGATAAGTATTGTAATTAAAGGTTAAAAACTTACCTCTTCCTCTTGTGGAGTCTGAGATTCTCTAGCAGGAGTAGGGAAAACTCTGGATGTGTGGGTCACTGTTATCTTTCCATTCTCTCTGAGTGGTACTCCACGATTCTGACCTTGTAGGTCAAAAATGTTTGCTGCCTTGGCTATTTGAGAAAAAGCATTTCAAAAGTTCAACACTTCAATGTTTAGTACTAGACAAAGAACACCATTCTTAGAAGCTAACTATATTATTTATATACATCAATAAATAAATCATTCTCTGCTTTAGTTTATCTTAAAAATAATTATAAAGACTGTTTAAAATACGTAACCAGAAATCAGAATACAGCAATTAAGCCAAATATAGCAAGATTGTAAGCTAAATGTCTCACCATCTTTCTCATTAATTATATAAGTGTACAATGTTTCCTCTTTTATCATGTTTTGCATAGGCATGTCATACTAATAATGCATTTTTTTTCCAGAAAGAATTGAAGATAATTTGTAATTCTACCATTTTTTTTATAAAGTAGTCAGAAATCATTCAAATAAAACACATAGAAATATAGTAGGGGTGTGTGCAACAAGTTATTTCTCCTTATCATCAAATCTGAAATCCCATCATGAAAAACTTTAAATAAATATTTGGTGTACTTTATGGTTGTACATCTTGAGTTGAATCTTGGGGTACAAAAGATATTTAAAGGAGATCCATTGTAAGAAAACATTTAAGAACCGCTAATCTAAGTGCATATCATTCTTTCCCCTGGCTTGTTTTCTTTTTTTGGCTATCATATTATCATTAACATGATACTGCTTTTGCATATGGAGTAACTTAATTCTTTATTTTTTTTTTTTACTTCTGTTACATCCTGTTTTCCACTTTTTGGTGTTTGAACTTCTAAATAAATTAGAAAACATTCTATTTTTTTAATAATAGCCTGGTCTAAATTTATTCAGTATTTGCATCCCAATATAATCAAACATCATCATCATCAAGTACCAGGCCTGCTGGCGTAGGTGATCATGGCTCTCCACAACTTTCGATCTCGACAATTATTTATCATTTCTGTTGTTGACCTTCTGCCAAGCCATTCTCTTAAGCTGTCTGTTATTTTTTCTCTTTGTTTCACTCTATCTCTTCGTCCCTCAATTTTTCCAGTTGTTACAATATATTGCAGTTGTTCTCTTCTCATAACATGGCCAAAAAATGATGATTGTTACTTCCTAATATTGGAAATTAGCTCTCTTTTTGCTTTGACCTCTCTCAGAACCTCTTCATTACTGTTCTTAGCTGTCCATGGTATTCTCAACATTCTTCTGTAAAACTACATTTCTACAGACTCCAGTGATTTTCTTGTCTGTTGTCCCATTGTCCATGATTCGCATCCATATGTTAAGACTGGCTCTACGTAACATTTAAGAACTCTTTTTCTTGTTTCTATTGTCAAAAATGGATTGCATAGTATCTTCCTCATTTTTTGGAAAGCTGCTTTTGATTGAGCCATTCTGCATCTCATCTCTTTTCTACATCTTCCATCTGAGGTTAACAAAGTTCCCAAATATTTAAATTCATTTACCTGATAATCAAACATAGTGTGATTATTTTTACACGATTTTCCAAGTACATAGAAGTTTACATCATATTCTTTGGATATGTTAAATTTTAATCTATATTTCTTTCTAAGTGTGTTAAATATGTTGCCATTTTCATTCGCTCATTTAACTTCTTTTCGGTTAATCCCAGGATTATTCAGGTATTATGGAACAATTCAACATTGCATTACTGAACAATTAAGCCTAGCATTACTGAACAATTAAGCCTGGCATTACTTAATAATTCAGCCAGGCATTACTGAACAATACAGCCAGGCATTACTAAACAATTCAGCCTGACATTACTGAACAATTCATTGCCTGATATTCCTTCCTGGGTTAAATTGGCTTGTCTACAGACTTACAGCTATTGACAGAATATTGCTATCATCACACACAGTGGAGTCTGAGAAATATTTAGCTTCTTGATAATTTGTCATTTTTTATTGGATGAGTGAAGGTATGTCACATACAGGAATATGGTACAGGGGACAACAGTTATCTAATACCTATTGTCACATATGGAATATTGTGCCTGGGACAACAGTTATCTAATACCTATTGTCACATACAGGAATGTGGTGCCTGGGACAACAGTTACCTAAAACCTATTGTCACATACAGGAATGTGGTGCCTGGGACAACAGTTATCTAAAACCTATTGTCACATACAGGAATGTGGTGCCTGGGACAACAGTTATCTAAAACCTATTGTCACATACAGGAATGTGATGCTTGGGACAACAGTTATCTAATACCTATTGTCACATACAGGAATGTGATGCTTCGGACAACATTTATCTAATACCTATTGTCACATACAGGAATGTGATGCTTGGGACAACAGTTATCTAATACCTATTGTCACATACAGGAATGTGATGCCTGGGACAACAGTTATCTAAAACCTATTGTCACATACAGGAATGTGGTGCCTGGGACAACAGTTATCTAAAACCTATTGTCACATACAGGAATGTAATGCTTGGGACAACAGTTATCTAATACCTATTGTCACATACAGGAATGTGATGCTTGGGACAACATTTATCTAATACCTATTGTCACATACAGGAATGTGATGCTTCGGACAACAGTTATCTAATACCTATTGTCACATACAGGAATGTGATGCTTGGGACAACAGTTATCTAATACCTATTGTCCCATACAGGAATGTGGTGCCTGGGACAACAGTTATCTAATACCTATTGTCACATACAGGAATGTGATGCTTGGGACAATAGTTTTCTAATACCTATTGTCACATACAGGAATGTGATGCTTGGGACAACAGTTATCTAATACCTATTGTCACATACAGGAATGTGATGCTTGGGACAACATTTATCTAATACCTATTGTCACATACAGGAATGTGATGCTTGGGACAACAGTTATCTAATACCTATTGTCACATACAGGAATGTGATGCTTGGGACAACAGTTATCTAATACCTATTGTCACATACAGGAATGTGATGCCCGGGACAACAGTTATCTAATACCTATTGTCACATACAGGAATATTGTGCCTGGGACAACAGTTAATAATAATCGAATAGCAAAGCAAGCCCTCATATGGGAAACAACAGGTAAAAGAAAAAGAGGAAGACCCAGGAGACACTGAGAAGAACATTGATGAGAGAGGCAAGAGCAGCAGGAATCGGCTCCCTCAATGAGATAGAACTGCTTGCACAGAACAGAGACAGATGGCGAGATTTGATAAAATATAGGAGAAGGTGTATCTTGGTCTACGCCCTATGGGCCGGTTACGGCTCGAAAGGTCAATAGAATAGATAGACAACAGTTATCTAATACCCATTTCTTAAGGCACAGTTTAGAAAGAGAATGACCTTATAATTTGTTAGGTCATAAAATCATAGTTTATCTAATTAAGAAAAACATATTTGTTTACACAAAGAAGTGACTGTTCATCTAAATTTGATAGTAATGTTGACATGCATGGATTTCAGTAATGATGTAGCATTGTATTATTATTGTTCTATATATAATGTTTCTATTATGGTTAGAGCAAGGAAACAAAAACATTGTTTGAAAATATTAACTTCATAAATAAATCTGCATAAATCACTTTTAATAAAATAAAATAAAAATTTAATAAAACAATAAATGCACATAGTGTAAACATTTTAAAAATAATTTTAGGATCATGAAAAAGTTTTAATGTTTTCTCCAAAAATTCCACCAATGGGGAGGTCCTTTACAAATGTAATTCTATAATACATGTGTTAATGTCTCTCAATAACCTCGATCATGACCTTGCTCATATGTTTAAAAAAATGTTCTGATATCTATTTCTTTTTGAAATATGTAAATTTTACAGGTTAAGTGGTTTTTCAGGAATATTATTTGTTAAGGTATGTAGTAGAAACAAATATTGATAAAATGAACATAAACATCCACATATCAGTAATTTGACACTTTCTTTCACAATCTGGTAGTAAAAAAAAATATGTGTATACCCCTTTTTTGTTTCCTACGTTCTTCTCTATCTTTTTCCTTCTGTGCTAATATCTCTTCCTTTTGTGCCATAAGAAGCTTTACTTTCTCCTGCAACATCAGAAACAAAACTTGCAATTAATGGAATTCCAGAACTGAAGCAACTCATTAGATGAAGTCGACTCACATCTCATTGAATGATCAGAGTTTAAATATGGAGTGCATAGGCATTTAAAGCATATTCTGCAGACAGAACAGCTAAAGAAGACAGTGATGCATATGTTATGACCACAAATAGCATGATGATGGAGGTCATGGCAGTGACCAGGGCATTCATCTGGGTGGAGTCACAAGACTACACCCAAATCCCTATACTAAGTGATTCAATGAGCATGATAAGAAAAGTGGAGGCAGGCTCTGTACACGGGCAGTGGGTCGAGTCATTGCAGAAGTTATGATATGTAGAGTCACCTTTGTCTATATCCCTGGACAGGTAGTAGTATGAAGAAATGAAAGAGAGAATAGACTAGCTAGCTGCACTGTCATTGAAGACAGTCAACCAATGGAATGGGTGACATCATTAATGCCCTCAGAGATATGGAAAGGGCACAGGACTTCGAGAAGCATGAGTCCACATCACTCCTTTTGATGAAAGAGATGAGAATTAAGATGGGCAGAACTAGAAAGGGAGGCTTAGTGGGCATATAAGAAGACTTATCAACCAACATAAAGTTGGTATCATCACTCACTGGACACTGCAGAACACGCTTTGGGGGGAAGAGGGGGGTGTGTGTGTGGATCTGAGCACCTATGGACATGTTTTGAGCGTGCTGATGGCAGCCCAAAAATATTGGCAGCCCAAAAATAACTCAAATATGAAAATGAAAATAATAATAAACTGTGACAGCTGCACTTAATTTCTTTTATGAAAAAGAAAAATTAATTAAAAATTGGTACACCTAAGACAAAAAAATGTGATCTAATAACATAAAAAATATCAAATATATAAAGTGTAATGCTAACATAATGAAATGCATTAAATAGGAATAATGTAACCTACAAGTAACCTCATATACATCACCATGTAATTAAAGTATTAAACATAACTGAAACACAAGAAATAAATTCTTTGAGACTGCACACAAAATTGCATCCAATTTTGCTGCCACCTTCCCAAATATAATTAAATAGAGTAACTACTATCAGAAACAGTTGATCAAACAATAAAAACCTTTTCAGCTATAAGTCTTTGTTCCTCTTTCCACTTTTCAAGATCATCTGTAGCTTTATGTCTTTCATATTCTTTGATGTCTGAGATTCTGTTTCGAGCTTCATCTTCGATCTGGCAAATAAGAAAACAGAAATATTTTTTTTAAAGCACCACCATAATTACAGCCAGGCATCAGATGGAAGATGCACCATAGAAATAAAATAGCATTTCAGAAAATGAAAAATATCTTGAAAAGAACTGATATGATGCGCTGTAGATAGAAGATTGTGGAAGGACATGATCGCCTACGTCAACTGGTATGGAACATGATGATGATAATTAATAATTACAGCTATAATACGTAACCTTGATCAATTATTACATACTATTATCTATCAATATTAAATCTCTAACAATGCAATAGAAGTGATATCACATGACATGTCATAGAGGAGTGAAATAATATTTCTCTGTGCTTGGTCGCAGCATTTGGAGGTGAAAGGCCTAATGCTCAAATTATTTTCTTCACTTTTTTGCCAGTTCTGACAGATATATGCCAATTTCTTCATCAGCTGGGTCTATAAATGAGAACGACATGCTTCATTTAACCTCATTCACTTAATCATCAAGCCTGAGCATTAAAAAAAACACCATAAAAAATATAAGGTAATATATATATATTATATAATATTTATATATATATATGTATACATGAGTATATGAGTATATATGAGAATATATATATATATTCATAAATTTGCTTGATAATAGAGCAGATGACAATTTCTAATGCTGGCGGCATAAAATGAATACAAACTCAAAGTATTCTCACAACTTTGGAATGAAAGAAATCAAGCATTTATAAAACCTTGGGTGGATTGCCCACAAAAAAGCAGATAATGGAACTAAGTGACAAAAAAGGAAGTGGAAAGTCAAGAATCTTGAACACAAACAACCATTGGTATCTTGTCCAAATCAATTCAGATGAACCAATGAGGAGTGTAGAAGACACAGTACAACATGATCAAGAGAGGAAGCATTGTGGTATCTAAAGATACTGTCAGCCAGGAAGTGCACAAGATGAATTTACACACAGAATATGAGTAATTTTGTCATCATTGCTCACAGAGACTAACAAGGGATGAACTGGTGTCATGAACACCATAATTTGTCATGGAACAATGAGATGTTTTTTAAAATGAATATTCTGTTTGGTCCTATCCTGCTCAAATAAATATTTTAACAAAAGACTGTAATGTCTGTGCAGCAGTGACCAAAACATACCCAGAAATTCCATCATAGGAGAGGGGTATCAGCACATTTCAGCATGACAATGACCCAAAGCATACAGCCCACACCACCAAAGTATGATTGCATGAAAAAAATTGTGATAGTATTGAAGTGGCCAAACAAATGTCCTGACTTAAACCCAATTGAAAACATTTGAGCGCTACTCAATAATCATTTTAAAAGAGTTAACTCAGAGATATTGAACAACTGAAGAAAGCATAGGAAAATTACTGGGACAGCCTGACTCACAATTACCTATAAACACATATAAGAAGTATGCCTTGCTGCATCCATGCTTGTCTTGCTAGAGGTATAATTATATTGTACTTAAACCACAGTTAGTTGATAGTTCAGATACCAATCTTTCCCAGGACAAAGAGTTTTTATTATTAATCAACATGTTTTTGCAAAATACTTTCTTTGTTAATCTTTCTTTTCATAGTGGCGAACAAGGAATACAGCCATGTGCCAAAGAAACTCTTGATGCTAATAACATTAGAATTTTATGATCTCAGGTGTAAAATAAATAAAATTTCAAATTTATAATTATCATTCATCGCTGGGCATCAGTATTAAAAATGCAGTGATCAAATCATGCCTGCAAAATAAATATAGATTTTAAAAATAGCTTACCTTCATAATCTCATTGATTGCCATTTTCTCATTTAACCTCTTTGTCTCTGCTTTCTGCTCAGCCTCGTTTTCAAGTCTCTTCTTTACTTTTTCAAATGCCTCCTCACGTTTTTGCACCATAACATTCTTGTCAGCTTCAAATAATAAATGCATGAAGTATGCTCAGAAGATAAACAAAAGTGGTGGTTATAATAGATAATATTTAAAATGATATGCTCACTATATAACTACAACATGATAGTTGCCAGACAGTACAATTATTTTAAGGATCATCATCATCATCATGTTGCATGTTCTTTTGCAAAATGTTGTACTTATCACAGACCTTCTGAAGGAATATGTGTCTCTAGCCAAATCTCCCACTTCTTCTGTGATTTCTTCTCTTTGATTTCTTGAAACTACCTTTTTCTTGGTCTGCCTCAGTCTTGTCTTCTGGAACCATGCCTTCCATTATTGTTCTTTCAAGCTATTATAAAGATAGGAATATATAGTCCAAAGAAACTTATTCTAATCAATTATACCAACTTATTGATATAATATTCATTGTATTTTTGCCTTATATGATGTTTGTTATTCAAAATAAGGAAATTATTTGTTATAATTCTGAGTCACAATATTATGATAGTCAAATTTCTATACATTCTTTCTTCATTCATATTCTATAACCCTCATAGTTTATTGAGGCAACATCCATCTCTGCACTCACTTCTTCACTTCCTTGATACAGCTGTTGCTATAAACTTTTCAGAAAAACTCAAGACCCAGTCTCTGATGATGATTTTCTTCCCATCTCTTTTTCTGTCTCTCATATTTTCTTGGCTCGTTCACTGGTCCTTGCAATATTGCTTGCACGATTACTGAGATAAATAGCATAACCAAAAGAGATAATGTTTATTCACTTAGAAGATCTTCATAAAGACCTCTATTGATTCTGTTTACCTGCTACTATCAGTGCCAGGAAAAATATTAAGCAGAGTCATTCTGGAGAGACTAGAAGAGGCCATAGAGAAACATTAAAGAGATGAACAAGCAGGTTTTAGGAAGAACAGATCATACGCTGATCAAATAACTACTCTATGTATAATAGTTGAACAAAGTTTAGAACTACAGTTCCCACTTTATATTGGATTCATAGATTACGAAAAGGCATTAGATAGTTTAGACAGAGGAATGCTTTGGAAGTTGCTGAGTCATTATGGAATCCACTTAAAGTTTATTAACCTGATCAAAATAATATATGAAGGAATGAAATGTAGAGTGTGGTGCATGAAGGGCAGCTTACAGAAGCATTAAAAATAAGAACAGGAGTAAGGCAGAGATGCCTTCTGTCTCCATTTCTCTTTTTACTGGCCATAGATTGGATTATGAGAATAACTCAAAATGATAGAAATGGGATCCAGTGGTCACTGACCAAGCAACTTAATGATTTAGGCTTTGCTGATGACATAGCTCTCCTATCACACAGCCATCAACAGATGCAGGATAAAATGAGCATACTTGATGAGAGATCACGACAGCTAGGACTGAAAATTAATAGAAATAAGACCAACATTATGAGAATTAATGCAGTTGGCAATAACCAAATAAAATTAGGAGAAATACCTCTACTAGATGTACAATTTTACATATATCTGGGTAGTAATATAGATAAATGGGAGGAACAGAAAATGATACCAAAATAGGGATATCAAAAGCAAGCGGAGCTTTTGTTGCACTGGGAAACATATGGAAGTCCAAAGAAGTTAGGTTAAATACAAAAATAAAAATTTTCAACTCCAATGTTTAGTCAGTCCTATTATATGGCTGTGAAATATGGAGAAGAACAAAATTGACAATCATGAAGATACAAACTTTCATTAATGGATGCTTACGCAGAATAAAAGGATGGAAATGGCAGGACAAAATCACTAACATAGAATTATGGAAATTTACCAGTCAAATACCGGTGGATAAAGAGATACAGCGAAGATGATGGCACTGGACAGGACACACACTGCGGAAGCCAACTGAGAGTATTACACAACAGGCCTTTTTTTGGAATCCCCAGGGGAAAAGACAAAGAGGAAGATCAAGAAATTTTTGGAGAAGACATACAGAAGCAGTGATGAAGATGATGGGGAAGACATGGAATGATCTTAAAAGAATGGCAAGAAACAGAACAACTTGGAAAGCGTTTGTTGAAGACCTATGCTCCACAGGGAGCTGAAAGGAAGAAGAAGAAGAAAAGAGATAATGTTTATTCACTTAGAAGATCTTCATAAAGACCTATATTGATTCTGTTTACCACACTTACAATATAATATTAACATTGCCTAAAAATTAAGATTATTAATTCTCTTCATATTCTTCTTCATTCATGCTACATTGGTCATTTCAGTGTCAAGTGAAGTGAAAGAGGTTGATCTGTGTTTGTCTTCTTTTCATATCATGTTTCCAAGAGCTTATAGTATTCTGACTATCCTATTTCATGAGAATGCCCTCTTTGTCTGTTGTTTTCATCATGTTCCTTAGAGCTGAGTGGATTATGGTTACCTCTTTCTGCATTTTGTTATAGCTAAAAAATTTAATTTGTTATCAATTTTCTACTGTAGAAATTATACCAAACATGTATCTCAATTTTCCATTTCTAATTTTGTCTCTTATGTTGACTCCCACACACTTATTTTTGGTGGTACTTATCTTTAACTGGAGTCTCGTGTCTATGTGTGATGTTTACAACACACAATCAAATTAAGATTGATTTTAAGAGTGGTTTTTTTTTGCATTTACAATTCTCAATGAGCTAAACTTTTTTCTCAATGATGTTGCTAGACAGTTATCCTAAATGTGTAGTTTATAGAGTGTAATTAACTAGTTAAAAGTGTTTCCAGATGGTGAAATGATTCAAAGTTCAAACATCTTTTTCAAATATTGTGACAGCAAATTGCTGCAAGAAATAAAAGTTAAGTAAAAAAATTAACAAGCTGGCATATACATTTTTTTTGGTGATGAAATGACAGTTGGCAAAAATCTAGATTTTCATCAGCATCATGTGCCATACCGGTTGGCGTAGGTGATCATGTCCCTCCACAATCCTCTATCTACAGTGCATCGTATCAGTTCTGTTGTTGACTGTTTCCGTGCCATGACACCAAGCTATCCAGTATTTTCTCTCTTTGTCGCTCGCGATCTCAGATTTTAGATTTTTAAAATTCATTAAAAATGTATGTTCTAAATTTCTGTCCATGCTCTGTTTCATGCAGTGGAATTACATTATCAAATAATCATTGCTTGCTACAGATTTGTGTAATCACAGGTGAGAGCTGAGTATTAGGTTGAAATCTAAGATAATCAATAAATTTCCAAGGAAGCATACCAGAATTATTATTCTTACACATGGGAGCCGCAATAGCTCAGTGGTTAGTGAACTGGACTACAAAGGACAAGGGGTAGGGTTCGATCCCAACCGACGGCTTTCGGGTGCACCCAGCCTTTAATGGGTACCGGATTTTTTTTCTGGGAGAGTGAAGCGGCACGGGCGTAATACCAACCACATTACCCCAAAAATCATGTGCCGAAGGTCTGTAAAATTTATGGTCACTAACACCATATTCCCTATATGCCACTTGGCGTGATGGGGGGTACTTTACTTGCTTACTTTTGAGCACTCCATAATGTGTAACATATAGCATCAGCAACAATCACAATCATACCTTAAGAGAATAATAATTATAAATTATTATTACCAGCTTGTGGTGACTGCAAAACATTCCATAGACCAGGTTCATTCTTGTAAAGTTTAAATACTACAGCACCATTGCCAACCTGAGCTGTACCTTTGGTAGCATCAACTGACCCAGCAAGTAGACATTCAAACAGGTAAGGTGGATAGCTTGCCTATGATTTTAAATAAAAACAAGAAAAATATGAAACATAGAATTCCAATCATAAATAAAATTTAAGAAACCTTTTACTCAAAATGAGTTTGTCACGGGAAAGAGCATTTGTTTGGCACAGTGCTGAGCAATTACTTTAAAATTGGCTGATAGTAAAAAGAGAACAATGAGGACAAAAATAACATATTTCCTAATGCCACACTTTTAAGTTTTTTTTTTACAATGAAAAAAAAAACAAATAAGTATGACATGGTTTTTCCTTCATTTCTTCAACCCAACAGATAGTAACTACTTAGTGAACTAAAGCAGTTTCCTGTAAGGTGTCATAGTCATATTGAAGGTTGGATGCAGTTGATCCTCCTGAGCTGTTTGCCTTTGTGATTGTTGGTATATTTTAACAGACTGTTGAGGCTGTTAGTCTATCACTATCTATCTATTGTCCTTTCGAGCCGAAGACGGCACATAGGACAGAACCACAATCTTAAAAACAGAAACCTTGCGTGCCAAAGTGTCACATATTGCAGAGATCACTGCTTCCAAAATCTATGGCTCTGTTTCCATAATACTTTTTACAATGACAGCTTGTCAAGCCATCGATCAACCTCCTTAGTCGCCTCTTACGACATGCCTTCCAGTCTATCACTAGGAGACATTAATTAGTCGACTAGTAATTGAATACGTTAATTATTAAAACCAAATAATACAATTATAATAATAAATAATTGATTATTTACAATATTTATTTATAATTATTTACATTGATTATGACAATGAATATTTGTATTATATGTTTATTAATTGTATTATTATTATTATTAAAGTATACCAATTTCATTGTTATTTTTATTAACAAAATGAATATGTTATTATGTTACACCCTGACTAACAACAGTGACTTAATAATCATTTCAATGTGAGATTGTTGCAGAAAGAATTATCATAGAATAAGAATAAACTGTATTTAAGAAAAGTTAAAAGTGTAGTGTATAATATATTACATCATATGATCATTAATTAATTATTAATATACATTATTATCATTATACATAAATAAATCACATTTGAAAAAAATAGAATGGATTAACTTACTATTTCATACTAAAATACAAAATTAGATTACTTGGGTCGAACTGAAGCAAATTACTACTGTCCCGTGTACTCTCAACGACTACTACACTACACTAGTAGTACTAGTAGTGAGTTTGGTTTGCCTTGTTGTTTCGGACAACCATATCGGATCATATCGATGTTTAAGTTTACATTGGCAACCATAAAAATAAGTATTTCTTTACCTTCATATATTCGTCTGATAATAATATATCCACTTTATTTGGCTTCACGCCTTTCAAAGGTACTGTTATCCATAGAGTTGTATCAGTTTCTTCCCAATTATAGTCTTTAACTATTAACGGCATTGTTTGTGTGGGCCAAGTACTGACAACAGACAAAAGGTAGTCTATGATTTATTAAAAACTATAACCGGAATAGCCGAATGTTTTCGTTTAATGTGCACTAATTTATGATTATTGTGTTATTTTAATTGTATCATTATCGTATGTGTTTACGTAACTTATGTAACTCTGAGGTGTATTATATTCAGAAAAGCTATATTTTATATTCCCTTTGTCAAAATTTTATAATTGTTATTTTCTTGTTCAGTTATTGTTTTATTAAGCACAAGTAAAAGCAACAATGCACGACCCCCACCCCCACTAAAAAAAAACCAAATTAAAAAAAAACCAATACAAACAAATATTTGCCAAAATAAAAATGAACAAATTACCAATGGAGATTTCAAAAAATACTTAAGTGTGTTCCGAATACGTATTATTTATTTATTGTATTTTATTAACAGCATTGAATTGAAGCATGTACCTGCTAGTGCTAGGTGTGAGTTGAGTGTATCAAAGAAGATGGGCGGGGGTGGGGTGATGGCGTCAGTTCCTACCAAAGGTTAGTAGGATCTGGACAGTTCTAGTTTACTATCACTGGCAGTGAATTCTCTCTCTCTCTCTCTCTCTCTCTCTCTCTGCGATCAAGGCTCAATCACAGTACGATTCCAGACTCTCTCATGAAGTCAGCTGTCTGTTTAAGCGATTCGATTGCCCAATATAGTTTCTCTTCCAGGGAGGTGGGTGTGGACCACATTGCTCTTCTCAGGTCTGTGTACTGGGGGCAATCCTGTAGAATATGTTTTGTAGTCATATTGTCCAGTGTACAGCGGCATAGGCTGGTTGTACCTATTTTGAATTTGGTGAACATGTGATTCCTCATTCTATTGTGGCCAGTGCCTAGGCGAAGTATGATGACTTGATCTCTCCTTGATAGTTGATGGTATCCGTCCCTCTCGTTATGCATTGGATGTTCTCGTTTCTATTTTTCATGGTACTGACCTTTGAGGGTGGATTTGGCTTCATCATAACTGAGCGGATGGTTCTCTTGTGGTAATCTCCCTCCCTCTTTAGCTAATCTGTCTGCGCGTTCGTTCACGTGTATATTAGAGTGTGATGGTATCCACTGAATGACTACTCTCTGGAAGTTATTGCATAGTTGGTCCAGGGTTGTTCTCAAGTCATCTAGTTCATTGTTCTTTGGGCTTTTTAGAGCTGATAGTACTGACAGAGCATCAGTCAGAATCACCAATTTATTGTGCATGTTATTTTTGTGTTGAGTAGCTAGTGTTGCAGCATCTCTGAGGGTCTCAGTTTCTGCTTTAAAGTTGTTTGAGAATTTTCCAGTAGCTATTGACAACAATTACTTAATGAAATAAACATGACAAGCAAAAAATATGGACTAGATGTGAATATCAAAAAGACTAAAACTATGATCATAAACAAAGAAAATACTCAAAAACCACAAGTGGATATAAAAATTGAAGGAATAGACCTGTAGACAGTTCAGAACTACAACTACCTTGGACATACTATAATCAGTGATGGAAAATGTACAACTGAAATAAACAAAAGAATAGGAATGGGAAAAAGTAAATTTAATGTCATGAAGAACATATTAACATCAAAACAAATTACACCAGGGCTAAAACTAAGAATAGCAAAATGTTACATCTTCTCAATATTCATATGTGGTGCAGAAACATGGACATTAGACAAGAAAACAGAACAGAGAATTGAAGCCTTTGAAATGTGGATATATAGAAGAATAGGTAGTGTTGGATGGTAGGAAAAGAAAACAAACGATGAAGTCTTAAAACAACTAAAAATGAAAAGAGAACTACTAAACACAATTCAAACAAGACAAATGTGATTTTTGGGCCATGTTAAAAGACACAACAGCCTACTAGAAGTAATCCTGGAGGGGAAAATGCAAGGTAAAAGAGGCAGACCAAGACTAACATGGACGAGTAACATCAAAAGATGGACAAATCAGCCTATGACAACCTGCACCATCAAAGCAAGTGACAGAGCAGAATGGCACTCCATGGTAGCCAACCTTCGTTGCGGAGAAGGCACTCGATGATGATGATTGGCTTGGTGATCTCGTCTTGGTTATTCAGCGTCAAGAACAAACCACCCCTCCATTTCTGGTGACAGAGTGTGTTTCTTTTCTTGTATAGCAAGCTCTATTTCCTGTACGATATAGTTGACCAGGTCTTCAGTTGATCTGTGCTGACGGAAACCACTTTGATGTGGTACGATTTGTCTCCAAATGCCACATAAGTCTTCTGTTAACCAGCCTTTCCATGAGTTTACTCAAGCAGCTCAGTAAGCTAATTGGTCTGTAGCTACTTGATTCTAGTGGGTCTTTTCCACGCTTGAGAATGGGCACCATAATAGCTTCTTTCCAGATTACCGGCACATGACCTCTCTTCAGTGAATTGATAACCGCAATAAGCCCCTCTCTCTCTCTCTCTCTCTCTCTCTATATATATATATATATATATATATATATATATATATATATATATATATATAACATATTTCCCCATTCGTCGCTCTTCCCCTTGGATATTGTTTACTTCTAATTTAGCAAAATGCTTTAATGTGATTCATTGTGTCTGAGAATGAGGAGTCAACAAACTTTCCATTTACTCTTGTACACTTATCTTTTCTTCTTTGTTTTATTATACCCTGGCTACCAGCTTGGGGTTATTACACCATCTTCCTTCCTACCCCATTCTCTCTTCCCCCCCCCCCGCGGCCTCCCCCACCCCCGCCTCAAATCACACCAAACCTTCCTTACTTGACACACATATCAGGGACAACTAAAATTAAAAGCAGAAATTGTGAAGTCAAGTTAGTCTTTTTTTGTATCAAGCGACTTAACGCTCTCGCTTTCATTTTTGCTGTTTTTTTTTAATCAGCTCTTTCTAACTTTAATAAGCCAAAGCAAGCTCAACCTTTTAGGAGGAAACAATCATCAATTATTTAATTAATTATTTTTTTTTACCATGATAGGAGCAGAGTGGTTGGAATACATTGTGACAACTTTAAAAATGGAGAGATGAAAAGATGAAGGAAATAGAAAATAGAGGGGGAAAATGCTAGACTATTTAGAAATAAGATTTGTTATTAAAGTCAACACAATTCATAAGGAACTCTATAGATAAGGGGACATAATCCCGCACGCTAGCAGCCACTGTACTTGATAATGCTGATTCATAAGCTTTGTTTTTCCTTCAGCAACTATATAGTTTAGGTTTTAAATTCACTTGCAGATAGCGACTGCCCTTGCTAAATATTTGTGTACTGACAATCTACGTCACATTCTACTGTGCCTGTCAGGATTCTCAGTCATTCTTAATAATAATAATTAAAAAGTCTGTTTCTATATTCAGTTCTTTTCCCTTATATGAAAGGACGTTCTGAAGTACATAGGCTCTCTTAAATACGTCACTAATTCTTCCAGATTTGTTCCCGCCTTATAAACTTCCTGTAACCACCGCAACAGCCAAATTAATGTACCTGTTCTAATAAGTCTATAGGAGAAATAGAATAAAAAGGTTTTAAAGAACATGCATACATATAACAAGATGTGGTAAAGTGGACAACAGAGTAAATAAGAAAAGTAATAAGTTATAGCTACAACTTTACGTTGAAGGTAAGAACCCTCTAAGGGTCGATGTGAACAGTTAGTATCTTGACCGATGATGGTAATATAGCGGGTGTTTTCTTTCTTGATTATTTCTGTTCTGCTGGAGAATTTTGACCGTGTCCGTCTTAAATAATCACAATACTGGATCTTGTATATCAAAATGTCTCTACCATTACGAGCCAGAAAAGGACGATCTGACGTTTGATTTCTTTTCTTTTTTCCACAACATATTTTCCCCCAAGATTTCAATACTCAGGACTGTTGTTTGCTCTATGTCAAAACTAAAAGAAATATTTTATTCATTTTTAGATGACTCTTGACTTACATCACATGACTTTAAAAAAAGCTACATTTTATTTCTTCAGTATTACAAAAGCATGTTAGTGTATAGGCATCATTAATTTATTTTCAAGTTTTAGAATTGTGATTCATTCGTGAATTTCCTCCGTTAACTGTATACGATGTATTGTATCATATTGTCCATGATCTTCCTTATTGCAGTAAAAATGAAAAGGACACAAATGATAGAAAAGATATTCATAGATAGAAAACAACTCAATTACTCATCGACGTCAATTACTCATCGACGGAAAAAAATATGAGTACCTCCGAAGTCGGGGTTATCTGCCTGTGCGGCGAGGGATCCCTGTGCACACGGCTGTCAGGGAAAAATGGATTAACTCGCAAAATTCAGTTCTTAGTCTCTAGGGACATCATCAGAGGTAAAAGCTGGCGAACGCAAAAAAAAGTGGGAAGGGGGGGGGGGAGCGGGGAATGTTTGGAGAATAAATACCGCATGGCGAGTACAATCGCCACGAGATGTTCGAGTCTGAGTTTTTATTTCATCCTCGGAAGATATTTATTTTTAAAAAAAAACGTGTGGCCCTCACGAGGTTCGAACACACGTTCTCCTTGTTTGTAGATATAAATAAAGTAGATAGTTTGTAGATATAAATCAAGTAGATAGTTTGTAGATATAAATACAGTAGATAGTTTGTAGATATAAATAAAGTGCATAGTTTGTAGATATAAATAAAGTAGATAGTTTGTAGATATAAATAAAGTAGATAGTTTGTAGATATAAATAAAGTAGATAGTTGGTAGATATAAATAAAGTAGATAGTTGTTAGATATAAATAAAGTAGATAGTTTGTAGATATAAATAAAGTAGATAGTTTGTAGATATAAATAAAGTAGATAGTTTGTAGATATAAATAAAGTAGATAGTTTGTAGATATAAATACAGTAGATAGTTTGTAGATATAAATAAAGTAGATAGTTTGTAGATATAAATACAGTAGATAGTTTGTAGATATAAATAAAGTAGATAGTTTGTAGATATAAATAAAGTAGATAGTTTGTAGATATAAATAAAGTAGATAGTTTGTAGATATAAATAAAGTAGATAGGTTGTAAATATAAATAAAGTAGATAGTTTGTAGATATAAATAAAGTAGATAGTTTGTAGATATAAATGAAGTAGATAGTTTGTAGATATAAATACAGTAGATAGTTTGTAGATATAAATAAAGTAGATAGTTTGTAGATATAAATAAAGTAGATAGTTTGTAGATATAAATACAGTAGATAGTTTGTAGATATAAATACAGTAGATAGTTTGTAGACATAAATAAAGTAGATAGTTTGTATATATAAATACAGTAGATAGTTTGTAGATATAAATACAGTAGATAGTTTGTAGATATAAATAAAGTAGATAGTTTGTAGATATAAATACAGTAGATAGTTTGTAGATATAAATACAGTAGATAGTTTGTTGACATAAATGAAGTAGATAGTTTGTAGATATAAATACAGTAGATAGTTTGTAGATATAAATAAAGTAGATAGTTTGCAGATATAAATAAAGTAGATAATTTGTAGATATAAATAAAGTAGATAGTTTGTAGATATAAATACAGTAGATAGTTTGTAGATATAATTAAAGTAGATAGTTTCTAGATATAAATAAAGTAGATAGTTTGTAGATATAAATACAGTATATAGTTTGTAGATAGAAATAAGTTGCTCTATCCGTTTTGTACTAGATGGGGTAGATTTCACTAAAATAAGTTGTTTTATCCGTTCTGCACTAGATGGGGAAGATTTCACTCACATAAGTTGTTCTATCTGTTGTGCACTAGATGGGGAAGATTTCACTCACATAAGTTGTTCTATCCGTTCTACACTGGATAATGAAGATTTCACTCACATGAGTTGTTCTATCCGTTTTACACTCTATGTGGAAGATTTCATTCAAATAAGCTACCGTACACTCGATGAGGAAGATTTCATTCAAATAAGCTACCGTACACTCGATGAGGAAGATTTCATTCAAATAAGCTACCGTACACTCGATGAGGAAGATTTCATTCAAATAAGTTGTTCTATCTCCTGCGATCTTTTCCCAAATGACACGATATTGCGTTTACGTATTCCTCTGAAAAAGCGCAACATTTTCCAACAGTCTCTGAGAAAATAGGGTCCTATATTATGGTACTAACCATATGGCTCATAAAGGTGTGCGTGGTCATTGAAACATATGGACACTAGTACTATATTCCTTCCACATCAATGACGCGACAGATACAAGTGTTTTTAGAGACATAAATATTATAAAACTGACTAAAGGAAATGTGTGATCTGATTAAAACAACACTGGAGGAAACAAAATATCTGCTCAGAACACACTCACGTTCAAAACATTTGTTTAGAAAACATCTGCACATCCGATTGTAATACATCAATGTAGAGAACATCTGCACATCCCATTCTAATACAGCGACGTAGAGAACATCTGCCCATCCCATTGTAATACTTCAAATTAGAAAACATTTTCACATCCAATTGTAATACATCGATGTAGAAAATGTTTTTTTTTTTTTGCAATACAACCATACAGAAGACTTTAATACACCCACACTGAATACATGTCTCCAATATACCAACGTATCTGATTGGAATACACCAACATAGGTGACATCTAATTGGAATACACATGTATTGAAAACATCTAATTGGAATACACATGTATTGAAAACATCTAATTGGAATACACATGTATTGAAAACATCTAATTGGAATACACATGTATTGAAAACATCTAATTGGAATACACATGTATTGAAAACATCTAATTGAAAGCAACCACATAGAAGACATTTGACTGGACATTCAGTGAAATGACAGCATAAAGTAAAAGAGGCACCTCTTGGTCAACGTACATAACAATCAACAAGTGGAACATGCAAACTGTCACGTTTTATTGTTAACACTCATTGTTATTCGATGCGAAGAAACTGCCAATTAACACTGATAAATATGGGACTGGATAACCAAAAGGTATACAAGTACACACTGTAGATTGTACCACTGAAACAGAAAAAAAAGTAAGTATTAGAATCCACTGAGCTAAGTTTATATGAAAACATGGTATATTCACGACACTTTATATTAATAGCATGTCTAACGACATTGATAGCCAGTTCTCTTTAAGACTTATTAATGTGGTCTCATGCTCCTTCTTTCATCAATTATCCGGTCATGACATTGATCAATTCACTTATGATCACGGGAAATAGACAATAACTATTTCTTGAATATGCATTTCTTCTCAACACTGATCTTATAGTCACCTTAATGCTTCCTTTATGCATGTCGTTATAATGTTTGTCCTGTTCTCCTGTTCTTTTTTTTTCTTTTCTTTTTCTCTTTCTCACTGATACCGAAAAGGTGTCGTGGTTATATCATTTGTAATTTTTTAGCTGCTCGAACTGTCTGAATTAGTGATTTTCCTTTATTGTTACATGTCTCTATCACTGCATCTATCCGTCTTCTTCTGGGTCTTCCTATTGGGTCTTTTCCCATGCAGTCTCGAGAAGAACGCCCTTGATGGTGATTGGTAAGGATTCATTCTGACCAGTTAACCATTTAAGTTGTTGTTCTATATATTCTTGGCAGGGTTTTTTTCCTACCATTTTTCATATGGTTTTATTTGGTATTCTATCACCTCTTGTATTGTTTGTTACTTTTCTCAAGCATCGCATCCCACATGTATTGATCTTTCTTAAATGTAATTTAATCTCCACGATTAAGTTCTGCAAATATCGTTCTGCTTAACACTCACAGAGAAAGTACTTCTAAGAGAATGTAGCATTGATCATTTCATAAATAAACAACAGTTTAGATAGTAGTAAAAAATGAAAGAGGATTGATATATTATACATGTCTACCTGCAAATTATACAAAAACACGCAATTAAATTGTTCATTCAATGTTTTATTCAAGCATTTGCCATAGTAACGTTACACATTCACAACACTCGAGGAAATAATGGTGATATCAACATAAGTGGGGTTATCAAAATTTATTTATTTGTTTCGTTTACTAATTGTCAAATAATGTGTGGTATCTTTCATTTATTGAAGGACAGCTTCGATCTGCTTATTATGCTACAATTTCTTCCAAAAGCAAAGTTCGCGTGTTTGCAGTCATCAGCTGTGTTTATATTATTATAATAACAGACAATAATTGAAATACATTGTACAGACCTGCAAAATATATTGTGAGATTTACAAAACGTCTTAGATTATGTTGTGCTTTTCAAATAGCCAATTGTTTTTAAATTCCAGAATTCCCTGATTTCCGTCACGGGTTCTCTAAGTCATAATGATGTAGTAATGTGCGTATTCTGTTCTCAGTTTCACTGACCATCTTATCTTCTGTATTTTATTTCTCGTACACCATACATTTTTCCGTAAAAAAATGTATCCACACTTTAATCGATGTAACAAATGTAACACCTTTAAACTGTGGACTATTTTTTAAGTTGGATTGAATTACAGCGGTAATGTTTACCCTGGATTACTGTGTTTATCTTTAACTCTCCCAGTTGCGATACCGTAGTAAAAATTACTGCCACTCAAATGCAACATTAGTTGCTCTAAAAATAGTAATGTCTCTGAACTTTTGACACAGTCCCATGTGTTCACACTAGGCAAAACACGGGGACTCGAAATTCCTGGCTCAAGTTGATTTATGACCTAAGTCTCACCTCATGGACCGGACGTGTTACAATGTCTATCTGTACGGTCGCCGTGAGTCTATCAGTATGCTCGGCCACTGCAAAGCGTTATTCGCTGTGTTTCCCGAGTCACAAAGAGTTATTTGATGTCTGCCGACGACTGAGAAAGTTTCCCTGGTCACATCTAACAAATAAAAAAAAAAGGAAAACACAAATTTCTTTAAAATGTACTCTTTTTGCATTAAACGATGTATCTCGCAGTCTCAAGAAGAAAAAAATCCAACATCAATGGAAACAAATTAAACACTCAGGGGTCACTGCCAGCGGTAATTAAGAAGTATACGGAAAGGGGTAATGTTTAAACACGGAAAAATTTCACATCTTGAGGACTTTGTGTTTTGGTGCGGTACATTTTACTACGATATCGTAATTTGGGGGCTGTCTTTACTCACTGTAGCTTCAAGAATGTGACGTTAATAACTACGCGTACGATTGTAATGTGACGTGTACAATTATAAAATCAAATGCAGCGTACACATTTTATTTTACAGTCGTACATGCCACATTCTTGGTGCAACAGTCACGCGAGTAAAGACATTCTTTAAGAATACATTTTACTATACATTGCCGGTAGAATTTGATCCATTAAAAAACAAGTATATAAATTACATCGGTTAAAGTGTGTATATATATTTTTTTTGCGGACTCTGTACATACTAATTCATAAATACAATAAAATATAGAGTCAGACCTGGACATTTAAGATAATAATTATGTATTATTCGGAAACCTAATTGCCTCATTGAAGATTGCTAGTCGGACAGCAACGTTTATGTGTTCTTGCTTTGGGGCACGTACCTCACGTTCAAAAATAATTATTCGAATTACGTGTGAAGTGAGAGAGCATTTGTACACCTTCTTTTTATCTTTCTATATTAAATGATCCAATAATCTCAAGGCAAATCGAATTAAATACCTCGTTGTGGAAGATAGGACGATGCAACCTTGATCCTGTGTTTAATTTCAGTACAATCGACCCTTAACAGATGCAAATTAAAATGAGCATTATACATGCCTCTTCATCTTTCCTTCCTCATCTGCCTTTCAACGCCAACGGGAGATATGGTTTGCAGTCTTTTTGTTCTTCTTTTGGATTCCCCTGTTTTTGTGGCCGACCCTTTGGTCTGGTGTTCTCTCGTCGTTTATTGAAAACTCGTTGTGTTGTGATCTTTCTGTCTTATCGTGTGGCCAAACCATTTTATTTGTTGTTTCTTTTTTGTATTCAATTGCGTGAATTATTCTTTGCCTTTTTCTCACTGTTTAATTCAGTCTTATTTTATTTCTCGGGCGGATTCCTTTCATGCGTCTAACACGTTTGCTTTTAATAGTGGTTATTTCTCTTACTGTTCTTGAGTTTAGCGTCCAAGTGTTGGCATCGGTTGGAATGAAAACGTTGGAATGAAAACGTTGGAATGAAGTTCGTGTTGTAGCGTCCGTTTTGTGTCTCGTGTTAACTCCTTTTTTGGACAGTAGTGTCCATTGATTTGACAAGCTTTGTTGCATCTTGAGTTTATTTTAGCTCCTTGTGAATTATCGTTTGTTACTAGACTTCCTAGGTGGTTGCATTTTTCTACTGGTTTTAATTATTTGCTTCCTATAGTTTTGCTGGTGGTCTGTTTTTCTTTTGCAATATTCATGACTTTTGACTTGCTGTTGTTGATTTTTCATGTTGTGTTGGTTGCCTGTGCTGTTGTTGATTTTCATGTTGTGTTGGTTGCCTGTGCTGTTGTTGATTTTCATGTTGTGTTGGTTGCCTGTGCTGTTGTTGATTTTCATGTTGTGTTGGTTGCCTATGCTGTTGTTGATTTTCATGTTGTGTTGGTTGCCTGTGCTGTTGTTGATTTTCATGTTGTGTTGGTTGCCTGTGCTGTTGTTGATTTTCATGTTGTGTTGGTTGCCTATGCTGTTGTTGATTTTCATGTTGTGTTGGTTGCCTGTGCTGTTGCCTACTTACGCGTTTTTGTATGTCGTCTATTTTTCCATGCATTAGCGTCCGATCGTCTGCAAATAGAAGCTCGTTTATCACCTAGTACTCTGTCTCCGATGGGTTGGCTGACTTACACATGTACTCCATGGTCGTAAAAACAAATAGATGCGATAGTACACACGCCCTGTCTTGCTCCTGTTACTTCAAAGTAATCTGTGTAGACTGCTGCTGTTCTAACTATGCAGCTGCGGTTGATGTGTAGACATTTGCAATGGTTGGTTAGATTGCTTACTCTGTACGTTGTTAGTATCTCCCATAATTTTTTTATTTACTCAGTTAAATGCTTTTAATTGGTCTATGGCCCATTTCATTTCTCCCCTGTTATCCACGTATATTTTAATTTCTTGTTATTTTTGTGTGTGTAAGTGGTAATTCATATAGCTTCACTATAGTAATAGTATTAACAAAACCCAGCATTGATGAATGTACTCGTTATATATGCCCTGATATTACTATATTTTATTTTCGGGTTTATTTGTGTGAATTTTATATGCTTAAATAACTCGTTATTCTATTGTTCTTGCTATTGTTTATCGCCACTCATCATCATCATCATGTGCCATACCGGTTGGCGTAGGTGATCATGTCCCTCCACAATCTTCTATCTACAGTGCATCGTATCAGTTCTGTTGTTGGATGTTTTCCATGCCGTGACACCAAGCTATCCAGTATTTTCTCTCTTTGTCGCTCGCGATCTCTCTTTCCTTTTATTTTGCCAGTTGTAACCAAGTATTCCAACTTTCCTCTTCTCAAGATGTGCCAGAAAAATGTTGATTGCTTCTTTCTGATGTTTTTTAATAGCTCCCTTTTTGTGTTGGCCTCTTTGAGAACTTCCTCATTGGTCTTTTTAGCTGTCCAGGGAACTTTCAACATTCTTCTGAGAAATCCCATCTCTGTGGCCTCTAATCATCTTTTCATTTGTTTATCTACTGTCCATGATTCGCTTCCATAGGTCAGAATTGGTTTTATATAGCACCGATGAACTCTCTTTCTCATTTTTATTGACATAGATTTGTTGCATAAGATATTTTTCATTTCCTGAAATGCCATTTTGGCCTGAGCTATTCTGCTTTTTATTTCTGTGGTGCATCTCCCATCTGATGTTATTATTGTGCCCAAGTATTTGAAACGTTGCACTTTTTTTCAGATTTGTCTCGTTTATTTTTATGCTGCATGATGGTGGTGATTGTTTCTTCGATATAACCATTACTTCTGTTTTCTTACTATTCAGACTGAGACCTTTCTTGTTGCTTTCTGTTACTATTATGTCTATGATTTCTTGTAGTTCATTCTCTGTCTCTGCTATTAAGACTGTGTCATCCGCATATCGCAAATTATTTATGTTGTGACCGTTGACTTCAATTCCTTTCTAGTCTACTATTGATCTTATAATATATTCGCTGTAAACTGAAAACAAATCCGACGAACTCATAACGATATATAATTTATTCATTTCTAAAATATCTACACACATCGTCAATTTTGCTATTCAGAACTACAATTCTTTTTTGATAGATTCAGACCGAAGATGTAACACGGTTGATCTGGGCAATTGATATGTATCAGTGACTTCAATGAAATGAGATACAAAATAAACCGTTTCCCGTAAAGCAATGGTATTCTGATGTGATTGCATCAGCAGACACTTGTATTAACTACGTGACTGTAGCTGTGTCTGTCGTGTTAGTGACCACCTCCGGCAAGCGGACCCCGTGCTGACCAGATGGAAAGAAAAGAGGGCGAGATACGTGACTCTGCTGACATTCCTGAGGACTGGACAGACCGGAATCCTGATCTGTGGAGACGTTCAAGCAAAATGATATTTAAAAATATATATTAGTATCGATATTAATAATACTATTTTAGTGAATGCAGTTAAAATGAGCACATTTTACATTTGATAGAATATGATATCTATCGAGATACTACACACTGTCAACTCTTGTTTTGGAGATATTTTAGAGCACACATTTCACATGCATACCTAGGGAGGCTTGATGGTCTAGAGGTAAGAAGTCGATCTCTGGACAGGAAGGTTTCGGGTTCGAATCCCACCACAGACAGTAGGAATTTGGCCTTCGAATCCGTGGTTTCTTCGCGGCTTTACTCTTCCCTGGTTGCTGAGTAGTGAGATCAGATGTCTATCCGTCTCAAATAACGGGAAAGACAGGAAGTCACGTGTGTAATTAACAGGTACAAGAACCCTTGGTGGTTAAAAGTCGAAAACAGAAGGCAGAAACTGGCCGTTGTCCGGGGGGAATACTGCTAAGCAAATCAGCCCATGTCCAAAATTGATGTTTCGGATAGAAAGGTACAGATATCGCCGCTTTGTCGAGAAACTAGCGACACAATACATTTGTAGTTGTAGTAGTGTAGTAGAGTTAAGTCCCACAATTAATTAACTAGAAAAGTCAATCAAAGTGAGTGGCGTCGTTTAGAAGCGAATCGCTCAAGACGTAGTGAAGGCCAAATATAACTGCATGAGTAAGGTGAGAGGTGTAAGGGTCACTCAGGAAGGGAAATCATATAACTAGGGATGTTTAGATAGAGAAGAGAAGAGAAGGACTTGATCAGTCAGAGCGAGCAAACGTGTTATCAGAAGACGTTTTGTTGTTGTTGTAGAAGACGTTTGAGCAGAGACAGACATGTTCAGGAGTGAAATTAGATAGGTCTCCATATTGGATTTAGAATAGAAGGACACTTTGATTCAACCAGAGAAACAGTATTGTGACACCCTACACAGGATACGTTTGATGCTTTCTTGCGTTCGCCCGATGACTAAAGTATTCTAGAGTATTTTGTAGACTGTAGAATTCCTTCTGAATAATGTGATGATTTGTTTGTAAATAATACAAATGTAAATAGTGCGTTTAATACTGATTTTATGACGTACCCATTCCCCAAACCCAAGACATGATTTCACTTGGTCTATGTCCAGACATCATCCACAAAATCCTGTATGGAGGTTGCGATCGATTGTGCTTGCAGTACCCAGATATGATGGCCGCTACCAGAAACATTACCAACACTGCCACAGCTACCCTAGTGACATAACAAAAACATGTTAGCAGTTAGTGTTAAATAAAGTACATATATATCAGCACACAAATAACTCATAGAAGCCATAATTTAACGGCTATACAATTTTTTTTAAAAACAAATCTCATATAAACGTTTACTGTAAGTGTACAATATTTGAGCATTTTTTCCTTAACTTTTTCTTTAATCTTCCTCCTTCCTTCAAAGTGTCAGATTTGTCAGAAAACAACTCCTCTTTCTTTCTTCACTTCCTCTTCTATCCGTTCGGAGATATATAGTTCTGGTTCTTGCCTTTTGGCGGCTTCACTCGCCAATGTCGTTGTCACTTTTCTTTGATGTTGTTTGTCCATCTTACTCTGGTTTGTCTCTTGCTGTTCTACCTTTTCTTTGTTTAATATATGCTTTGTATGTTAAGGATTTACACAACATTCTTTCTATATGGGCAAACCAGTTTATCTATTGTATCTGTATGTAGTTTAAGATTTGTTCAGTACCTACTCTTTCTCTTATAATATTATTTCTTATTCTGCCTTTTCTAGTTACTCCAAGCGCTTTTTCAGACATCTCATCAGAACATCTCAGAAAATAACCCCACTTACTAATTGGAAACGTAGCATATCTTAGAATTCTCTCTACCTTTCTCGTTCATAATTTCACAATCTCATATAATTTTTGTTTCTTTAATAGGAAAACAATAGTAGATATCTCAATGTTACTTTAACTTAGCCTTCGTGTTGGCATAATTGTGCCGTTTATGAGAAGAAAAAATCTAAAAATTGTGTAAAAAAGGGGAAAAATAAAAGGAATGATCGATAGGGAAAAAGAATGTCAGAGAAATATGTGATGTTTAATAGTCTTGTATATATGGAAAGAAGTATATAGTAGAACTATATAGCAAATGTTAACCCGTGCTTATGAATGATTTTTATCGCATCTGTCTTTTAATCATTCTTGATGTCCGTCGATTTCTAAAACCAGATCGTTGGTACT